>JAPMOQ010057240.1:157090-194335 GCA_026543055.1 Argiope trifasciata | reverse complement strand
TATATATATATATATATATATATATATATATATATAAATTTTTGACAAAAATCTTTATTAGCACATTACTGAATAGAATGATCGACGCATTTCTTTGACAATTTGGGTTTTTGTTGAAAATTCGATCTAAGAGCGAGGTATAACATTTAACACTTCTCCCGTCTTATTTCAATGTTGGTTCAAGTGGAAAAAATATTTTGGCAATGGAAAAGAATTAAAAATCGTCCGTTTCTCGATTCCTCCTTCAATTCCCATTCGGATGAAATGCTAGTACTTCTTCTGATTTGAATTCAACTGTTATTTGTCATATCAGAGACATTCCTTATCATTTCAAAGTCAATAAACGAATTGAAGTCAGAGAGATAAAACTGATATAGGATTTCATTTTACGCGACGGATATCAAATATATTTCACTCTTGAAAATTAAAAGATGAAGTAAACATCCTCTTTGGAAGAAACGAGTGGATTGGGTTTTATTGAGGTATTCAACACCTTTTTCTTATTTCTGTTGGTAGAGAAAAAAAACTTTAATTATTTAACTAAACCTTAGATTTTGATAGACATCCAATTTTAGTTTAGTTTAGTCATATTAACATCCCGTTGTAAAGCAACACTGGGGCTATTTTGGGACGGACTTTGTTATTTTGAACCAGGCTCAGATGATCAGGACGACACCTGAACTAGTTCCCCTTTCTCCACAGATAAATATCCAAGATTTTTTGTGCATAGTCACATGCTTTATGCATAAAATTTAAAAAAAAACACAGAAGAGATCAAATAAGTTTTAATATTTTACCTGATTTGAATCGTCTTCCAACTATTTTGTAAAAATGTTTTGATTTGATGCCCGAAAAATTTTTGTTTCGAATCATCGTGAAAGTAATAATGTTCGATAAAAGTATTTCTTTGTTTTCTATGAAATTGCTTGTTATACTGTATCTGCTTATTTTACAAAACACGATTTTAAGAATTTACAATCGATGAAATGTATTTGCAATGAGAATATAGTAATCAATAATAATAATAATATATTTTCTATAGATATATATGACTAGAAATGTATTTCAGTTTCGGTCAAGGCATTCATATAGTTTTGGCATTTTATGCTCTTTATTAAGAAAAATAATATTTTCCTCCTAGAACTTTACTCGTTGAAATTGTTACGTCTAACGAAGCAAATTGCTGCTCGTAGTTTCAACATTTGAAAATTATGTTTTATTCTATAGACGACAAGTTTAAAATAGGTGATCATTTGATGCATGCATCACAATCATAATTTGATGATTGATGCATGCATCGCACTCGGATAATTCGATTATTGATGCATGCATCGCACTCAGACAGTTTGTTGATTGATGCATGCAACGCACTCGGATAGTTTGAACTTGGATAATTCGATTATTGATGCATGCATCGCACTCGGATAGTTCGATTATTGATGTATGCATTACACTCGGATAGTTTGATGATTGATGCATACATCGCATTCGGATAGTTTTTTGGTTGATGCGTGCATCAAGCAGACAGTTTGATGATTGATGCATGCATCGCACTCAGATACTACGATTAAGCGTTTATAGTTTTGTTTTTATACTTTTGAAATTACACAAATTATTTTCTATCTCGTGTGTCAGTTTTTCTGTAATAAAAGTCAGAAACCACTAAATGCACAGTAAGGGCTGAATACGTTCTTTTTTAAAAAAAATGCCCGAATTCTAACTAATACTAATACAATAAAATACCCTTACTATATCTTAATGCTTTTAATACATTTATTACTTTTTTAAATGCGTGTACTTAAAATAAGAGTTTAAATTTATCTTTTATTTAGTGGGAAAAAAACATTTCGATTATTAAATGTTTACGAAACTTGCTATCATTCACATCATCTAATAAAAACTAGAAAATTCTCTTTTAAACTTCGTGTGTAAACGGAAGTTCCAATTAAAGCCAAACCAAAGATAAAAAGTGCGAACAATCGAAAATAAAATTTTGACGGGCAATAAAGAATGTTCCGGAGAATGACACCTTTATTTTCACTCTCGGTGTTTATCGAAACAATATAAAATTATCAGACGAATCGAAAAAAATCCAGACGCCTCTACGAAAGAGGTCATAACACGTGTGTAAGTGCGCGTGAACTCATAGACGACTACTTTTCGACGATTCCATTTCATTCAGGGGTGAGGTGTGGAAGGTGAAGCGCATATCTGGAATTCATAACCATTTTAATTTTTGCCTACTAGATATTATTTCATTCCCTGTTTTAATCGGTGTATAAGTGTTTGGAGTCGCGGCTGCCTGGTGGTAAGATCTCGGCTTCGGAGCCGAAGGGTTTCAGTTTCGAGACTCGATTCCCCGAAGAACCGTCGTGTGAGGGGGTCTCTTGCACGTTAAAATCTGTCAAGGATGCTAGCTCAAGTGTCGTCCTACTTATCTGACAGCGGTTCAAAATGAGGATATCCATTCCAAAATTAGCCTCGTATTGCTTCAAAATGGGACGTTAATATAAATGAACCTAACTGTTTTGCTGTAGCCGAGAGTACGACTTAGCTACTTTATGCTTCACATTCACTTGCACAACCCCTTTTTATAGGAAGGTACATTCACACTACTCACAGATAGAATAGGACCACGGTGGCCTGGTGGCAAGGTCCCGGCTTCGGAATCGGCGGTTGGAGGGTTATGGTTCGAGACTCGATTCGAGCGAAGAGCCGTCGTGTGAGGGGAGAGTCTCTTGCACTTTAAAATATGTGAGGCCAAACACCCTCCCGCTGGTGTGGTGAGGGGGGTTGTCAATGCGGGTGTCGTCCTCGTCGTCTGACCGGGGCTCTGGATGACGAGGTTCGTCCCAAAATAGCCCTTGTGTTGCACCCCCCGGGAAAGCTACATGTTCTTAACAATTATATGTTTCAAGAACGCGGTTTTCACGTCCTTAGCTGACGTGGGGATGAATAAATCGCTACAAAAAACCTGAACAGGTCGTTTTGAAATGAAATATCGGGAAAAGGGCACTATTAACCCGATGTGTGTGGAATTGTAAAAGTAGCGGGCGTTTTCAGTTTAGTGATTCAGTTCAATCTCAATAGGACAAAAATGAGTTCATTTTTTTAACCCGCTTTTCGTATTTCATATTGAAATATAAATATAACAACCAATAGATTTTTGTAGACAAAAAATATATATTTTTAGAGGACGAATTTAGAATAGTATCGTAAATATGAAAAATCAAATAGAAATAGTAGGATATAGTTTTAATTTTTTTCGAATGTTACTGTATATAAAACATTTTTAAATTACAAAAAAATAAAAAGAGCAATCATAAAAGTAATAATACTGTAACGTTCAAAGCCTTTTCCTGTATGAAGAAGCAAAATTCATTCATTTTCGCAAGGTTAAAATAAAAAGTGAATTTTAAATCTAAATTGATTTTTGTCTATTGCACCATTTGTGCGCGTATAAGAAGACAAATTAGAGAGACCAATCCCACAGCTGACTTGGGAATGAATAAATTACTCCTAAAAACCGGAAATGGCCGTTTTGAAATGAAATATTGGGAAAAGGTCACTATTAATAAAGAAATGAGTGAAACTCTTCACATTTCAAGAAGCGAATGTGATAGCGTAGTCACCCTTTTAGATGAAAGGGAGAAAAACGTTATTGAAAGGTAAAATTTTGCTCATTATTCCTTGCAATGTGGTGAAAGTACAGCATTTATTATTTTATTAATGTATTAATTTACTATTGTTATTAATTTACTATTTTATTAATTTACTATTTTATTAATTTACTATTTTATTAATTTACTATTTTATTAATTTACTATTATTATTAATTTACTATTTTACTAATTACTATTATTGTTAATTTACTAATTTACTATTATTATTAATTTACTATTTTACTAATTTGCTACTAAGTAATAATTTACTATTTTACTTCTATACTATTATTATTAATTTACTATTTTATTCCTTTACTATTAAGTATTAATTTACCATTTTATTTAAAAATAACAATGTTCTTAAGGTATCCTGACTACGTACGGAGGAAAGATTTTGAAAAATTTGATTTAAAAAAAAGTTATTTAGAACTATGGTTTTTAGAAATAATGTCAATTCTAATACGAAATACTATAAATACAACATAGTTATTTGAAAATGTAATACACTGATGGAAAAAAAAATCCCAACACCAAGAAAAAATTATTGTACAGTAATGAAATTTTAGGAATACATTTGTCTAGGTAACATATTTAATTGATTAAAGTTTCAAGATCACAGGTAGAGCCATTGGCGAGAAGAGCCATTTCAAATGTGAAATGTTGGTACATTAGTAACCGGTGTAACAACCAGAATTTTGAATGCAAGCATGCAAACGGGCATCCATTGAGTCGTACAGGTGTCGGATATCAGTTTGTGGGATGGAGTTCCATGCCTGTTGCACTTGGGCGGTCAATGCAGGGACGGTTAATGCTGGTTGTGGATGACGCTGGAGGTTTCGTCCAATGATGTCCCATACGTGCTCGATTGGAGAAAGATCTGGTGATCTAGCAGGTCAAGGCGACATGTCGACACTCTCTAGTGCATTTTGGGTTACAACAGCGGTATGAGGGCGAGCGTTATCCTGTTGGAAAACACCCCCTTGAATGCTGTTCATGAATGGCAGCACAACAGGTTGTATCCCTAGACTGACATACAAATTTGCAGTCAGGGTGCGTGGGATAACCACGAGAGTGCTCCTGCTGTCATACGAAATTGCTCCCCAAACCATAACTCCAGGAGTAGGCCCTGTGTGTCTAGGCTGCAGACAGGTCACTAGCAGGCGTTCACCTGGTCTCCTTCTAACCAACAAACGGCTATCACTGCAACCAAGGCAGAACCGGCTTTCATCAGGAAACACAACAGATCTCCACTCCGTCTTCTACTGAGCTCTAGCTTGACACCACTTACGTCGTGAACGGCAATGGTTTGGAGTCAGTGGAATGCACTGTACAGGGCGTCTGGATCGGAGCTGTCCTTGAAGTAACCGATTTGTAGCAGTTCGTTGTGTCACTGTGGTGCCAACTGCAGCTCTAATTTCAGCTGCAGAGGCAGTACGATTAGCCACAGTCATACGCCGAATACGACGGTCTTCCCTCTCAGTAGTACCACGTGGCCACCCGGAACCTGGTCTTCTTGAGGCAGTACCTTCCCTTGACCACTGCCGCCAATACTCATGCACAGTGGATACATTCTTGCCAAGTCTTTCAGCATTATCGAGGAAAGAAAACCCACCTTCTCGTAGCCCTACAACACGACCTCGTTCAAATTCAGTGAGCTGTTGATAATGGCTTCTTTTCAGAGGCATCCTTGACTAACATTAACCCACTACGTCCAATCTCAACTGTAAATAACGATCACGAACCTTACAGCGCTTATTTAAAGCAAACCTCATTTGCCTGTTCATAGTGTCGCTACTAGCGCCACACTTACGCGCGTAGCTCGAAATTTGAATCGACGTCATCTTTCAGATTTATAAACACGCTGACCAAATTTCGTTTATCTAGCACAGCTCCTTCCTAGTGTTGGGATTTTTTTCCATCAGTGTATGTTTTGAGAAATGGGAAAATGTGTTGTACATTTTAATGAAATTTAAGTAAAACGGTGAACACTCTTCACAAAATTGTAATGCAGCCATCCTATTTTCCTTTGCAAGCAAGTTATGGAATAAAACGATGAATGAAATGAACCAGAAACATTTTGAGGTGCAAAGAAGTTAGGGGTAAAAATATACCTATATATGCACTTTTTTCATCAATTCGCAACTAAATCTCTCTAAAAACATCTATGAATGAAAAAATATTTCAGCGAAGATTAAACTTTCGTCAAATCTCATTGCCCCTATTACTTAAAACACACTCTGAAATTTCTATGTCAATACCTCTATTAGTTTTTGAGGTGTCATGTTAACGGTGCAAAATTTTTATGAAAATGAAAGTTCTGAGAAAATTGAAGCTGAAAAATACGATTTGTTTAAAATTTCCTGGTTGATAGGTCAGGCCTTCCTAATCCTATAAAAGGTAAACTGTTTTGGAAAGAGGAAAGTCTGGGCTACCAGAAACAATAATCTGCCAGTTTGGTCGATAACCAGTGATTTTGGTCGATAAAAGTGTTTTTCACTCGAAATAAGCTACTAGGTCAAGAGGGGATTTGAGAAAACGAAAACAAATATTTAAATTTGTATATGACGTTTCTTTATTAATATTAAAATTAACTAAGTATAAGTTAAATTGTTTTAATATGTATGCAGCTTTCGAGAAAAATTTTGATAGAATTTTAGCATCCATTTTGGGAAACAAGGATTGTTCTAGAGAAAAAACTTGTTGCTATTTTTTTTATTGTAACATTACATGCGTAGCATATCATAGACTGTAGCAAACTATTATCTAAGAATCATATTCAAAAATAAAAATTTTAGTATGTTATATATGATCTATTAAATTCGGATTTTTTTCAATAATACTAATGTTAAACAATCATTAATGCTTTTCCTGAGCCTTCAAATCTGTAGTTTTATCACATTTTGAAAAGTATAACGAAAACAAAATCCTATCGATACTGTTACGTTCAGTGGTGGGCTGTATGCAAGGAAAAGTATAACGAAAACTAATTATGAATTTCATTATGATATCTCGTACATTTTTTAAGATATGACGATACTCGCATAATAGAAGGAGGAAAAAATTTATTCTTTCCAAACTGCATTTAAAGTTTTCAAATGCTTGTAAGTAAGCATCACTCCTATCAATAGTCTGTTATAATTGATATAAAGATATCACTGGGAATAGAAACGGACCTTAATTTTTGAAACTATAAAAAATACGAATTTTCAAATAAATTCATGTTTCTAATTTAGTTAGATACCTTAAGAGAGTTTTTTTCTTTTCATTTCAAACGTATTCCTTTTGCACCCCATGAATTATTCTCAGACTACCCACCTTTGGCGACCAGCCGGTTCGCTAATCTTAATACTCTTAAAAATGGTCAGTTTAATACTTTACGTAACGATCTTCAAATATTCATAAATCAATTCGTTTTAAAGACTGAGTTGATTGAAGTTTATCTCTTTTTATTTAAATCTGAACATTCTTCATTTTTTACAGCATTTGTAGACTCATGTTTCATGCTATGTAGTTGTTTACTTCATTTAAACCATTTTTATAGATGCATTTATATATTTTAACAAAGTTTTACAAATTAGCCGTTGAACCTTGAATTGGAAAATATATGTATATGAAACCATGAATGTCTTAAATAAAGTTGATTTATTTAACTAATAATGTTGTAGAAGTCACAAAAAATATCTTTCCATTTTCTTTTTAGAAAAAACATATTTTATACTCATTTCATTTCATGCATACACGTGCTGAAAATGACATTTTTATACGTTTAATTTGCAATAATTATTTATTTTTTAATTTGAGTTGTTTTTTCCAATCCGTTGGCAACATATTGGTTAACGATATTTTCCCACCTTTTACTCGTAACGTGCTCGTGCAGAATAAATTTTATTGTTTAGTCCGAAATATATTGTTGAAAAAGATAGTTAAAATATTTCTTTGAAAATTCGTTACAAATAGAAGCTTAAGTTATATGTTAAAATACTGATACCATGAGAAAGCTAATTTTTAATTATTAATTATATGTCTTTGGGGTCTTTTATCAATTATATGTCTTTTATTATATGTCTTATTAATTATATGTCTTTTATTATATGTCTTATTAATTATATGTCTTTATTAATTATGTAAAAATCATCTTTGTGCGATAATGTTTTCGGAAGTTATAGCGGAAAAATGTCGAAATTTCGCTTCATTTCTAATGAAATTAAATTCTAATCAAAAATTCGAAAAAAGGGCTCCTAGGTGAACATTTCCGACCTCCAAGGTATCCGTGAACCAAATTTGGTAGTTGTAGGTCCAACGGTCTGGCCTGTAAAGCGCCAACACTTACACATTGAGCTTTATTATAGGTATAGATAGATGAATGAAATATTTTATTCATCAGCTTAAAGTATAAAAACATGACCTTCTTTTCTTTTCAGAATTTCATCTGAACATGGGCATGTTTCTGCTGGATTTTCTAACGGCTTTGACTCTAGATATTCGATTTCAATGTCTGACCTTGCTTTTCGGCCTTGTCCTTTGGCTGCGGCGACCCCAAAGACCCCGGTGGGAGGCTCGCAACAGAACTGTCTTCATTACAGGTAAAAACAGGTTTTTTTTTCAGTTCAAATTGGGGAAAATAATCGAGTGTCTCTGATCGTAAATTACGTCCACTATGAAAGGTGCCAGCCATGGAAATGCGATGGGTAATAGGGTTTGGGGGCAATTTAATGTATGAAAAATATATATATAAATAATTTTCAGAGTCAAAGAAACATTTTTAATACGAATAAAGTAAAAAAAATTGTAATTAAATTTCTTCTTCCCATGTTTCGACTACTTTAAATTCTCAATTTAAAGTACAAAAATACTTTACTGCATCAACATCAAACGATGCATAAGAGACGTTACAGAAGGCAAGCACATCTGGAATATTCCAGGCTGGTTTCCAGATGCGAATATTAAAATAATAAATGTACAGTGATTTTCAAATTGTGAGACGTGGTCTCTTCAGAAAATCAAAAACATAATCAGATAGGGGACAAAAAGAATCTCGATTAAAATAATTATCGTATGAAAAATAAATTATTGAAATAATTTTTTAAAAGTTAATTTTAGGCCTGCGGAATGCTACTTAAGGCGCATTTGAAACTGCACGCCCGAGATACACTGAACTTTTTCTCATATTTAGCTTATTTTTAAACGTCAAAGTACCTTGGCTCTAGGCTGCCTGCGAATGTGCATTTCAAAATAAACACCCGAGATCCACTTAACATTCCACTTTCAGAAACTAAAATATATTTTGATAATACCAAAAAATTTTTTGTTGTCCAGTTACTTCTATTTCCACCCAATGAGCATTTCCTCTGAACAGAGAGTTGATGTCAAGACGGGGTGATGTGAAGACGAAATATTACGACGTGTCGTTTAAAATATGAGCTTTCACGCTAGGTTTGAACCTGATTATTGTAGCCGCATCCTGTAAATTTGTCGTCTTCAACTTATTCATCATAATTTGTGAATCCTCATTAACGTGATTATATTGCCACTCTTTTAATTCTCAAATATCAACTAACCCCAACTTCAAATTGATTTACTATCAACCCTATATTTTGATAGTTAATTTATTGGGGGGGGGAAAAAAGAAGAAAATTTATGACCATAGAGAAAGGGAATAAGCCAAACAGAAGGGGAAAGTTGCACGACCCCCGATAACAAGGCCATAACACTTAGGTCACAGGAAGTCGTGAGTGGGTATCAATTCGGGGGCCGAGGGAAGATTTTCCCCCTCTTCAAGTTTACTAATAAGACACGAACTAATAAAACTCTTCCCTTCCCACGACTTTTTTTTTTTTTTTGCCAGTGGTGCTTCTTTCGAGAACGCATTTTCTGGTTAGCAAGGAAAGTCATTTGGATTCACTAAAAATTAGGAATAGAAATGCCTACTGTTGTGTTCCAAACTGTAATGGAAATTACAGAAATGGCCCCCTATAGTAAGTGTTTTTGACTTTCCTAAAAAGGAAGAGTTTAAAAAGAAACGGTTAAGTGCCATACATCGCGAAGGATTTTATCCGTCTCCGCGTAGCACGGTAAGCTCATTTAATTGTTTTAAAGTAATGTCAAAACTTTCTAAATGAAAAATCATTTATTGTCACTTTATAAAATTTGACAACTTAATACTATCCATTATTCGTGATTTTAATCAAGTGCATTATAAAAAAAAATATTTCATAAAATGCTGTAAGGTAGGAAGTATTACTGTCAATAATAATTATAATGCTTTTCATAACTATGTTTACGTGCTTTGTTTAGTATTGCATCGATAATTGCATTTTCATAGTTAAATTTTATTATATAACATAATGGTAAATACCCGAGGGTAAACAAAGTAAAAATTTCCGTACTTATTATTATATATTGTTTTATGTTTAAATTAAATATTTAAGGAAGTCGATATTAAGAATAATTTCCATTACTGAAGGTTGTGAATTGCATTTTAAAACAAATGATATTGAAAGAGAAACTAATCTATAAACGAGTAAGATAACATAACGATAAATGCCTGAGAGTAAACAAAATAAAAATTCTCCATAGATATTATTTTATGTTGTATATTTGTTACGGTATTAAAATGAAACCTTAAAGGTAGTCAATATTTATGAATAATTTCTTTTACGGTAGATCTGTGAATTGCATTTTAAAACAAATGATATTGAAATAGTAAAATAACATAACAATAATAGTCTAGAGTAAACAAAATAAAAATTATCTGTACTTATAATTATATATTATTTTTATGTTGTATATTTGTTACTGTATTTAAATTAAAGATTAAAGCAAGTCAATATTTACGAATAATTTCCTTTACTGTAGGTTAGTGAATTCCATTTTAAAACAAATGATATTGAAAAAGAAACTAGTCTATTTCCTTCGAAGTCAGGAAAATTATTAAGTGCCCCTCTTAAATAGCCGAGACTGGTCTCTCTCTTCCAGCTCAGATGCCAAATTGTGCCTTTTACAGATTATCTTCAACGTTTCATAGGGAAAATACCGAAATAGAAAAGATGAAATTGGAGCAACAATGTATAGAGAAAGTTCTCCAGGTCCGAAAGTTGCATTGTCTGTTGTAATAAATGAGTTATTAGAGTTTTCAGCTTTTGTTGGGAAAAAAAAGCCTGTCAAGTATTCCAAATCCTTATTAATAAAAGTCAATAACATCAACAATTTAAATGAAATATTAGAGCATCTGCGAGAAAGGAAGACAAATAACTCACTACTGAATTCGGATATTATTTCCAAGATTCCTGGTTTCGTGGATAATTTAAATATAACCCAAGAAATTTTAACCAGTGTTATAGCATTTATTAAAGAGCAATCTGCCGTGCTTATTCAAAATGAGAATAGTAAAAGGTACCTCAGTGAAAGGATGATATTCTGCTCATTATTTTATTCAATGGCACCGCATGCATATAAATTAGTCAGAAAGTCTGGCTCTATTTTGCTACCCCATGCTGTGACTTTGAGGCATACCTTTCAGTACTTGCCCTCAGAGTAGAACGAATTGCATTTCTTAAGGTGCATAAAGCAGAAATTTGATATTTTTTGAAGCGTCAATAGAATAGAATAATTTTTCGTGAAATATTGCTTTTATTAATTCCTAGGAGTTGACGCACAACTAATAATCATAAAATCATTTTTATATGGAGTTGTCTTGAAATTAATCAACAAAAACATTGCAAATGTATTTTCATATTACAATTTAAAAATTTATGTACCATATGTGAAGATGTTGAAATGCTCAAATCAAAAACATTTCGTGGTCGATGTAATTTTTTTGTGAACGAAGAACTATGGCGAATGCATTTCAGGAGATAAACCAGAAAATGTTTATAGATTGGTAATTTGGTCGGAAGTCAATGCGTGATTGAATAATTAAATGAAAAGCTCTTCTAAAAGAAAAGAAAAATTAATAAATTTAGTAACGAAGTAATGGTAAAATATATAATTAAATAAGAAAGTTTTTCTAATGTTCAAAGATTTATTTGATATTTTTTGAAGTGTCAATAGAATATATTACTGTTTTGTGAAATATTGCTTTCTAGGAATTGACGCACAGCAAATAATCATAAAATCATTTTTGTATGAAGTTGTATTGAATTTCATTAACAATTTTTTGTTCACTTATTTTTTTGCAAAATAATTAGTTTTAAATCTAGGGGAGATACATCTACTGGGAAACCTGCCCTGCAGAAAGTGTGCACAGTAGATTGTTCTTGTAGAAAGTTCGCACAGTAAAATGTTGTTGTAGAAAATTTGCACAATAGATTGTTTTTGCACACAATTGTTTTTTTCGCTGCTAAAGACTGTCTCTTTTCAGGCTGTGACACGGGAATGGGCCACCGCATGGCCAGACGATTCGACGAGCTGGGGATGGTCGTCTTCGCCGGGTGTCTGCAACCGGAAGGCAGAGGGGCCTTCGAGCTAAAGAGCGCATGCTCCGAGAGATTGCACGTTGTTCCACTGGACATCACGAACGACGAGCAAGTGCGGAAGGCCGCGGAGTACGCGGAAGCCAATCTTCCTCCTGGAGAAAGAGGTTTGGAATTCAATATTTTCCGATCATGCAAACTGGCCGCAACAGTTTAAGGCGTCGATTTCATAGACATTATGAATGTTTACCGTCAAATGGACAGTAGTGGCTTTCGCTACTTGCTGCTGACGTAGTGCGGCAGTTTGGGAGAGGATGATCTGGCCCAAGATGCCATCCTCTCTAGCGGACCACAGTTCCAAATTATGTTTCTCGTCCACAAATAAATTTTATCCGCTTTTCAAATAGAATATCACTATAATATATCAATATTCTCGAAAGGAAATAATTAAAGGATCATCCATTCCAAAATCCTTTAATTACAGAGGAAGCAGAATCGGAACACAATAAGGAAATGTAAATTTAATGTTGATGAAGAAGCAGAATGTTTAAATCCTGCATGAAGAGAAAAAACCGATGCATATCTTACTGCTAAGTAAAATTGTAAAATTGGTTTAATTGTAATATTGGTGTATAATAAGCCAATCTTCCTCCTGGAGAAAGAGGTTTGGAGTTCAATATTTCCAAATCATGCAAACTGGTCGTAACAGTTTAAGGTGTCGATTTCACAGATATAATAATTGTTTACGGGATATTGGTGTACGTCAAACTGATTGTCGTTGTTACGCTACCCGATGCTGATGTAGTGTGGCAATTTTGGAGAGGATGATCTGGTCCGAGTTGTCATCCTCTCTAGCTGACCACAGCTCCAAATTACTTTCCTCATCCCAAATATCCTGGTGTACGTCAAAGGGACTGTCGCGGCTCATGCTACCTGTATCTGATATACTGTGGCAGTTTTGGAGAGGAGGATCTCCTCTCAGCTGTCATCCTTAGCTGACCACAATTTCAAATTATGTCCATCCAAAATAATCTTCATGTGCTTTCCAAATGATATATCAATCTAGTATGTCAATTTACGAATATTCTCGAAAAGGAGGTAATTAAATAATCATCCATTCCAAAATGCGAAGGTGACAGCAGAATGGGAATAGAATAAGTAAATGTAAATGGAATGTTGATTTAGAAGCAGAATGCTTCATTCATGTTTGATGATGAAACACCAATGCATACCTCACTGTTAAACATGGCCTGTAAATTTTAATGATCTGTGTTATAATGATACTGTTGAGAAAGTTTTCTCATGAACGAAGAAAAGATGCATATGAAATGTATTGGGTTGGGAAATAAGTTCGTAGCGTTTTTACATTTACGTTGTTTCCAACGATTTTTTTTTTTTTTTTGATGTTTGACTAAGTGTATAGTATTCATTCGATAGAACTCTTTCTGCTCTACCAAACTGAGCTAATCGTCTTTTTGAGTCCTTTCATTTTTAATTACTTTTTAGGCTTAGAAATAGAATACCCAGGAGGTAAAAAACATTTTCGGCACCTGCTCTTCTTATCTTTTCTTCCAGGCCAAAAAGCTACTGAAGCAGCACGGGACATTTGCAACGAATACGGAGAAGGTGTCCTAGGCGAGTCTACAGCAAGGAAATGGTCAAGCCTGACCACCATCCAAAGAAGACCATGATCTGCGTTTGGGGGTGGGGACTGGGAGGGCATGATGTACTTGAAAATGCTCCAAAGGAATGTCATGGTCACCAAGGGGCTGTGCATAGTCCAGCTACACCGCGTGAAAGAGGCTATGCGACTGAAAAGACCAGATCAACAAGGCCAAATCAAACTCCCTACACGACAACGTCAGGTCCAGTATATATTATGAATTATTCTCTTATTTGCTGCTGTTAAAAGAAAAGAAAAAAAGGGGTCTATAAGAGTTTTCACTTTCTCACGCAGACGAAGTATTTTAATCATCAAAATTTTTTTTATCTAACTTCATGTTTCAGACATACTTGAATCTGAAAAAGCACATGTCACACACAAACGATATGCTGCACAAGTCGTCAAAGTCGCACTCCAAGAGCTGGAATGGAGACCTTTCAGCATCCTCCGTATTCTGCGGATCTTGCGCCATCTTTTTTGCTCCCTATCGAACTATATGAGGGACGGTACCTTCGACAAGAAAGGGGGCCTTAAAAACCAGACCGTATGATTTTTGGTCAGACAAATCGGGCGAGAGGTAGGGAAGAGGATGTAAACAGCAACGGCGAATACATAATCGATTGTTATTACTAATGATTTTCTTTAAAAAAGGTCTGATAAAAACGTTACGAATTTATTCCCCAACCCAATGTATTTTACAAACATTTTTCATTTTTCAGGGCTGCATTGCTTGGTGAATAACGCGGGAGTTCTGGCCTACACAGACTTTGAATTGATGACCCCAAAAATGTGCGAAGAAGTGCTCAATATCAACCTGATGGGCACGATACGTGTTACCAAACACTTCATGCCCCTTTTATGCCGAACACCAGGTAAGTTCTGAATTTTTTCGTGCCTTAACATTTGGAAAAGTCCTTGACTTGGTACTTAATTCCTTTCTATGGCTTGATTTGTTTTGTTTTTTCCTTTTCTTAAGTTATCCGACTAATTTAAAACACTGAAATGACTGAAAACACTGACTAATTTAAAACTTATGTGCAAAGAAAGTTAAGATTGCTGCATTACAGTTTTGTGTTGAAACTTAACCGTTTTGGTTCAATTTCACTAAAATTTACTACAAATTTTCCTACTTCTCAAAATATACTTTATTTTCAAATAATTATTTTGTGTTTATAGTATTTTGTATCATAATTGGCAATACATCTAAAAACCGTAGTTTTAAATAGATTTTGAAAAATCCATTTAAAGTTCAAATTTTCAATCGTTAATAAAATACTTGTTATTCCTCCACTCCAGTTCAAAAATATTTTTTTAAACACTCGATGTTAATACAGTTTTTTTTCATCAAATATGAAATTTAATTAATGAAAATTTTCCAGTTATTCATATTTGGTCACAAAATTTGATGCCAAGTCGCCAAATTTGCCGGTAGGCTTGCAGATTACTGACGCAAATTACCTGATCGCAAATAATATGAGACACAAAATCTATATAACTAATGTAAGAAAATATCGTGGGCATTGAATTGATGCTTTTTATATATACTACTTGTTATTCAGATGATCAAATTATTGAATTAGCTTCTTTAATTTCAAATTAAATCTACTGTCCTACCCTCACAAGAAAAACCCTGAACCTGGTTGCCATAAGTAGACGAGTCTGTAAGGAGAGAAGCAGGTATTAAAACTGCAGACAGACGCTGTGTTTATACAGATGTACTTATATGACAAATAAATAAAATAAAATTGTAGATTAATTTTAAAATTTCTTGTTATTTAAGCTTTTAAATAATATCTTGCATAAGAAAACCTTCACCGATATTTCCTCAACTGCTTTTGTATTGATTTTTTAAAGACCTGAGGCTTCCGTCACTTAAATAAAAACCATTAAATAATAACAAAATAGTTTGACATTTTCTGGAAGATTCATGTGTCTTTAAGAGTTGAAAGCTTACGTTTTAAAACTAAATCCCCCCTCCTTGTTTTTACACTTGAATTTGTAAGTTTTGAATAAGGTGAAAACAAACTATAGTTTCAAATAATAAACTTAGGATCAGAAAAAAAAATAATTAATTTGGAACTGTTTAATTCAAAATAAATCTGTTACTGATATAAATAAAAAGTAAAAACAAGAAATTAAGCAAAAAATATAAATATAAATAAATCAGTAAATTAAAGATATTTATTCCTTTCATATTCTTTTGAGAACTAACGAAGTACTTATCGGAATCCTTGTAATAAATACACTTCAAAATTCGTTACCCAGTAGCACTTCTTACAGATATATTACATACTAGCTATTAAACATACTAGCTTTCAAAGACTGACGTGTTGGCTCAAGGCAGTCGGGTCACGTAACCGAAAGGTAGTGAGTTCTGTCCTCGTCTCAAGATCACCATGTTGGCTCGTGGCAGTTAAATAGTTCGTGACTGCAAAGTCCTACAAGTTCCCATGACGAATGATACCTCTGGGGGTACTGTCTCTGATTTGGATCTCTATTCGGACATGCAGACGGAGGAATTAGTTCAACCGGCCCCTAAAAAGGGGTTGTATCGTGTGTGTTCGAGCAAAGTCACCTGAACGGTGCTCATTCACACACTCGTAAAACGCCCACTTCTGTCTTCATTCGAAAGAGCTACTTCTCATTCGGGCTTGGTATGACCAAGGGGAATGAGGCCGACCCAACACGATTAAATGAAGGCGTAATAGGAAGTAAAGAGCAAACCTTTGACTTAAAAAGAAAATTTAGCAAAAGAAAAAAATTCCCCAAATAAAGATTAAATTGTGAAAAAAGTGTTTATTTTTTCAAATATAAATCCGTTTCAACTACAGCCGGCGTCCTGGCATAGGGGTAGCGTGTCTTCCCCATGATCTGGGCGTCCCGGGTTCCAATCCCGGTTCGGACATGGTTGTTCTTCTGTGTTCTATTTATGAGATGCATAAATGTGCCCCTCTGTAAAAAGAAGTGGTGCAAGCGAATGCGTGTGTCACCATCATTTTTGAGCTAGAAGGGAGACTTCTGCCCTCTGGGTGCTTAGAGTTTACCCTCAGAAGCTCCTACACCCACTTTCCGTGGTAACACGGACACGACATCATCATCATCTTCATTTCAAATACACTTTGCTAATACAATAAAGCAACTGACTTGATTTGTAATTAAGGGTAATTTTTAACTCCTCAGGTACAGGTCGTATTGTGACGATCACGAGTATCCTTGCACGGCTGGTCTATCCTCGCGTGGCGGTGTACGCGGCCACCAAGCACGGATTGGACGGATTCTTTTCTGCCATGCGCTACGAGCTGCAGGAGAAAGGGGTGCACGTTGCCACCGTGGAACCAGGAGACTTCTCAACCACCACCGACATAATGCAGGTAATTGATTCTGGAACACAGGATACTTTCTATCAACATCTTCGTATTAACCCATTTATGCCTAAGGTTAAAAAATTCGAATTTTTACATGAAATGTTAGGTAAAAAAAATAATAAAAATAACTTTTATGAGAGGGGTGTTCCAAAAATAAAGCAGTAGGCATAAATGGGTTAATGAATTAATTTATTAACTCAACTCTGAATACTGTGGCTGGCAGATCGTCGGCTTTTGCACAGGTAGTGGAAGATATGAAATACCTTTCTAGAGACAGTAAGAAAAGTCCAGAGCACTCATCTGTTGAATTAGAGAAAGGTACAGAATCTCCTGGAGCCCGAAATCGAAGCAGAACAAATTTTAAGCCCCCTGGGATTCGAATCCATGATCTCCTGACCATGAGTCCAGAGTCATAACCATTCATCTATGCAGCCTCGGCGATGTTTCGTTTCAAGTACCTTTTTGACCACTGAAGATCACAAACTCCATTGGCATGGAACGAAAAACTCACGAATGTCCGCTATCTATATAAATAAAAAAGAATGTTTGCCTGTATGCCTCTTCTGCCTTCCTAAACCGCTCATCCGATTGCGATGAAATTGGGTCAATTTATCCTTGACACTTACCGGATGGTTATAGGGAGATTGCAATTACCATATTTATGCGAATCTAATGCGTCCCCATTTTAAAACTTTAAATAATAATAAAAAACAATTGTTTGTCGGCGACTGTAATGCGCATCAATGGTATGAGGAAATTAATGAATCTTATTTTATACAACAATGGATTTGTATATAAACTATCAATCAATGGTTTTGAAAACTGCATTTGGCCAAAAACGATGCACCTTAGATTCGCTTAAATACGGTATACAAAATATATAAAAAAATGCGAATCTCAACAGCATTTATTGACCAAGGAATCATTTGCAAATAACTCCCCGTGGAGACAGTAGATTCAGTAGAAATGCTAAATCCTAGTGAAAGGCTCAAATTTTCTAGCTAATGTACGAAAATGTCATGCTTGACCGAAGACAATACTTTGTTTAATTTTAATTTGCTGAAAGAGGTTTCAGAATTTTTTATATTTAATAACTGGCAATGTAAAGGATTGTAAAAAAATATTGCATTAGATATAAATAAAAGTAGATAGCCGATGATTTACAAGTCCATTTGAACCCGACCTCAGCCTCGACTTCTGGGCGCCGGGCATGCCACTCTGTCTTAACGTATTATTCACAAACGGACTTTTCTTGCCTTTTCATAGATATCACTGCGGTATTTGCCTAATAAAGGCGTCAGTCGATGCTCAGCCAGCCACATGGAAACAAGCTTGTAGATTTTTAGTAAATGTCACATTATTATTGTTCAGAACTCTGTTTTAATTCTTAACAAAAGTGGGATCCCCCTCATTCACTGTGCCCTGGTGTATAGCACCCACCGCACCCCCTAGATGGCCGGCCCTGTTCTTCCCTCGAAAGACATTTATAACATTTTACATCCACTTTGTGATGGCTTGGAACTCCATATCAAGAAACTATTGGCCGCGGTGACCTGGTGGTAAGGTCTCGACTTCGAAACCGAAGGGTTTCAGGTTCGGGACTGGATTCCACCGAAGAACCGTCGTGTAAGAGGACTGTTGCACGTTAAATCCGTCAGGCCAAAAGTCCTCCTGCTAGTGTGAAGAGGGGGGAGTTGCCAGCTCAGGTGTCTTCCTCATCATCTGACCGAGGTTCAAAACGATGAGGTCCGTCCCAAAACAACCCTCGTGTTACTTTACGACGGGACGTTAATGTGGGAATTGCTTAGAATCTCCCAACTCGGATCACATCCTGTATGGCGCCATGTTGGCCATATCGCAGGATTAATCACGTGATGCTTAGTCACCATTATCGGCAGACGAGAGTTCGAAGCTGAGACTTTAAGAAGTACAGCTCACCCTCTGTATCTTTTTATGTATTAAAGATTTGTTTAGTTGTGTTTTGTCCCTTTAATTATTAATAAATACATTTTACATAAATGCTGGTCGTTGCCTTTCCCCACATTAATATAACTAAAACTCAAAAAACTTTTTCCTTCCTCGTATGCAGTGGACGCAGCGCCATCTGGAGGAAATCTGGAACAACCTGTCCCCTGAAGAGCAGGAGAGCAAACTGCATTTGTTCGAGAAAACGAAGAAGAAAGTGAGCAAAACCAAATGCTCCGAGCAGGAGCGGGAAAAAAACTACGGATTTCTACTGAACGACGTTGAAGACGCCATGCTGGCAGAAAAACCCCGCTGGCGTTACGTCAGCGCTCCTGCAACCACGAGGATGGCACTGTGGGTTTTGCGCAACCTGCCCGAAAAGTGGACTTTCAAACTCATGGGCGAAAAAGCAGTTTCAAATTGAAAAGCCCGAATGCGTTTCATCTTGTCTAGAACAATGGCAGAAACTGCACACTTCTGTCTTACCATCTCATAGCGTTCTTTTCTATGACCAGACCATCTATGTCATTAGATGACACCTTCTCTACCACAGTTAAAAGATAGCAAAGAAGCGGTCATCTCATGAGATAGATGGTCCCGATATCAGGCGAGGGTAGGCGTAACAAAGAGAGTGTTAAATATTGAAGGTCCTTATGAAACAAATTTGCACTATATCTTTATATGTATCAAACTTTTCTTCTAGAATTGAGTCTTTCATTGCCCTACCCACCTAGGTAATAGCTTCTTCTTCTTGTATACAGCCGACCACCACTGAACGTAGCAGTATCGACAGGATTGGTTGGGATCGACTGCTGAATAAGTAGCGTCCAACCTCGCATTGGACAGAACAGTCAAACTAGCATTCCTTTTGGGGTCTTCAACTGACCCTCTGTGTCTAAAGATCCAACTTGTGATGAGTGAATTTCTGCCGTGACATACTGACCTACCGTCACGAGAAAACCCCTAGTAACCCTACAAGTAGGAGTCAGTCAGCTTGGAAGCGAGATGTTTTATTACATTTTGGGGGTGAAGGAAAAGACTGTATTTCTTTTGGAGCCAAAAGAACTGGTTAGAAGTATAATTATCATTTGAAGAATCGCTGGTTAGAAGTCCCATTTTGCCTTGAACAGTGTTCATTTAATTAATCAACTAAATTATATCAGCATTTTTGAGTAAATTAATTTGACTTATATATTCAGTTAGAAATAGATGGCAGCTAAATAATTTTGAATAATGTTTTAATCTATTCAAATTCTTCGGAAATATTTATTCTTCAATCATTTGGGGACATTACGTTATTTGTAATATAGCTGTAAGAAAATGCTACGGAGGACAGGGTAACGAATTTTGAGGTATATGAATTATTACAAAAATTCCGATAAATACTTCGTTGGTTCTTAAACGAATATGAAAGGAAAAAATATCTTTAATTTTGCCTATTTATTGATTTATTTATATTTTAATCCTTTGCTGAATTTCGTGTTTTTGTTTATATCAAATAGTTACAGTTCCAGATTAACTAATTTTTTGTTTGAAACTATCATTTTCACCTTATTCAAAACTCACAAATTCGAGTGTAAAATGGAGGGGGGTGGATTTAGTTTTAAAACACAAGCTTTCCACTCTTAAAGACACATGAATCTTCAAGAAAATATCAAACTATTTTGTTACAATATTTATGGATATACATAGTTATTGTTTATATATTTCTTCTCCCAAATTCATTTAATTGACGGCAGTCTCAGGTATTAAAAAATCCATACCAAAGCAGTTGAAGAAATATCGTTGAAGACTTTCTTATGCAAGACATTATTTTAAAGCTCAAATCAGATGGAATTTCTAAGTTTATCTACAATTTAATTTTATTTATCATATAAATACATATGTGTAAAAACTAGCGAAATGAATGTCTCGCCCAATGAAGCACGCTCAGTGAGCCAAATGTTGTGGTCTGCTTTAATGCCTACTTCCCTTCTTACTTAGACTCGTCTACTTACGTCAACCATGTTCAGGGTTTTTCTCGTCACGATAGGACAGTACTTCATAAATGAGATGAAATTGAAAAATGTAAAATAATGTAAGTAATGATGAAAGACACAAAGATGTAAGATTAAAATTTAAAAAAAGAATTTCGTCTCTCAAAATTATTTTTGTTAAACCAATAAAATATTTCTTACATTTTGCGAAGTCCGAATTAGTTTCGTCTCCTCTAGAACT
This sequence comes from Argiope trifasciata, assembly GCA_026543055.1. Classification (NCBI taxonomy): domain Eukaryota; kingdom Metazoa; phylum Arthropoda; class Arachnida; order Araneae; family Araneidae; genus Argiope; species Argiope trifasciata. The sequence goes on along the minus strand of JAPMOQ010057240.1, from coordinate 173,049 downwards.
GTGGCAGAAACTGCAGACTACTTACTGTCTGACCGGGCTGCGTAACAGTCATAAAACTGTCAATAAGTGGTTTACAACCCACTGCAGAGGATCAGTTTTAGAAGAGGCTGCAACATTTTAAAAGTTATCTGAAAGCGTCAGATTTGGCGAGAGTCAACATGATGTTTAACACTATTTCGAACACATAAGGACAATATCATTTCATGCGCTTCGATACCCTCTGAATACTTTCCACTTGATTTTTTATGAAGCACGAATAGCTTTTCAATGGGTTTATTCAAAAATGTATGACAAAAATACACATCATAAATAGTTTCCTTCATTACCATTCGGAAAGAACACCAAGCTTTACGATTCTAAAGGAATACACAAGTCTAATACATAAAAGCGAATATTTGTTTGCAGAATATAATAAATACTATCTATGCTTCTAATTAAAATATCCTTTTATATAACTCATATGGAACAGAGTTGTAAAAGAATGATACAATTTAATAACTTATTAGGATTGCATTAAATATTCACTGTACTCCAAAGACAAATTTATCAGGCTCAGTCTCTTTGGAGTACAGTGAATATTTAATCGCAAGCCTAATAAATATTCGCTGTCCTCCAAGGACGAATTTAGCTGGCTCAGTCTCTTGTGTCCTGTCGATACTGCTACGTTCAGTGGTGGGGTGGTCGGCTGTGTACAAGAAGGCAATGTTTCCTCCATTTAATAACATACAAATCATGTTTACAATCTCCATTCATTCCAAGTCCCCAAATCATGCATAAATAATAAATTGCGGACTCTGCTGAACATAATAATTTCTTTTCTTTAAAAAAAAATATTTATTTCATTTTGACAAATTACTAAGTTTTTGGATAAAACGACTCAAATTATGTAAAAGAAAGTGGTTTTAAATATAAACTTAATAAAAAATTATTTGTTTTGGTAAACTATTCGCAATTCTAATAATACAAAATTATTTAACAAACTTTTATATTAGTACAAGATGTCCCAAAAATTAAAGTTATCTCATTCAGAACTACATACCACCTTAACTATTCATCCTAAAATTCTGAAATTTTGGGTACGCGTTAAAAAAGGGACGGAAAAGACATTTTGCTAAAAAATAATAGTTCCAAATGTTGCCACTAGAGGGTGTATTCATGTAAAGCGGGTCTGTCCTACGTGATAGATCCCGAAACGTCGTCAATAACTCTAGATGACCCGTTACATTCACCGAAAGTAACGGTATGGTGTGGATTTAATGCTTCTTTTATTTTGGAGCCGTACTTCGAGGAACAAACTCTATCAGGTGCAGTGACATGTACTGTCACGAAAGAGCGATATGCATCGATGTTGGAAAATGTAGTTGTTGCGGCTCTACAATCACGCCAAGGTCTTGACCGAACGCTTTTTAAGCAAGATGGTCTCTTTATGACTCCACACACTGAAAATTGTGTAAAATATATTCTGAAAATACATTTTACAGAAGAAACAGTAATAAGCTGCCACTTCAATAATGCTTGGCCTGCCCGATCCCCAGACCTTAATCCATGCGATTTTCAACTCTGGGCTATTTGAAAGTTCTTGTTGGCCATGAGAACGTTGCCTGATCTTAAAGCCAGTATTTGTCGCCAAGTGTCCAATATTTCAACGCAGGCACTACGTTCTATTGGTGAACATGACATTTTCAGATTTCAGAGGGTAGCTGAAAATGGTGGCCATCATCTCGAACATGACTCGGATTAATTCCAAGCTAATGTGTAATTCTTATAATAAAACAGTTGATAATATGCCCTATAGGGGCGACATTTTCAACTAATTTTTTTTTAGCAAAATGTCCTTCCCATCCCTTTATTAAGGTGTAACGGAAATTTCAGAATTTTCGGGTGAATAGTTACGGTGGTATGTAGCTGTAAATAGGGTAACTTTAATTTGGGACACGCTGTATTTCAAAATTAAAAATATAAATGACTACTTTTTCTTCGAATTGATCTTTCATTTGAAATTGAAAAATATATTCAATAGGATTTTAGATGTTCCTGTTAATGACTGAAATATTAATAGAGCAGCCAGTGCAAATAGAAAGCGAATTTAATCTTTATACTTTTATTTTGGTTGATGAATAATATTCAGAATCAAAATGAGTTCCTGAAATTTTCAGTCTGTTGGGCACTATTAGAGTTATTTTAAATAAATCAAGCAGATTTTAAAAAAGGTTTCGTTGATTAATAAAAATGAAAACATTTTAGTATATTTATCAATAGCACATAAATTATTCTGTTTAAAGTTTTAATAATCACATTCAAGTCTGAATCGTGTATACTTTTCCTACTTAAATATTTATACAACCAGAAAGTGTCATGTAAAGAAATTTAGAGTTTAATAAAAACGACGCGGGTGCTCTAAAAATGCGTAGATGGATGATAAATTTTGAAATGTACAGAAAAAAAATACAGTTATTCCATTATATTGAAAAAAAATTTACATTCAAAACTAAACTAATAAGTGATATAAAATCTCCGTAAAGATCTTTATTTCTATAAACTTTATTTTCCCCACTATCACATTGCCATTCATTTTATAAGAAGTTAAAGAAAAATATGTCGCTTCAAATTAGTATATTAATTCAATTTCTGTTTAAATTTGGTTTACATATTTCTTTACCTCTGAAGTAAAAGATCCTAAAAAGTTTATAAGGAATATTTACAATAATTCTATCTAGCTGACATATTTCGATGGTGTTTTTCACTGTGTTGTATTTAATTATGCACCATGTATCTGGAAGATCAAAATGAGAAATGACATCAGCATATTTAAAGACAACTTTTACAATTTTAAGATATAATTAGAATAAAAATTAAAAGAGTCATAATTTTAAAAAATTTCATAAGTTTATTAAGAGATTAGAACAACTGATGAATATATTTATCATTGTACAGATGATGAATTTATTAAGCAACAATGCACAGATTGCTATACAAGAACCTAAGTTTTGATTGGTTGAAAACAAAGAGCCCAGAATTTTGCTGTGACGATTTATGATATTTATATTAATCTGAAATGGTAATAAAAAGATGAAATGTATAGAGAAAGCCAACTAATGCACTATATTCTATTGTGTTAATTGATACTAAGTTAAGTTAATTTTTTCAATTCTTACAATCAGTTCACGCTCACCCTACAGACACACACGCATATATATGTTTATATAAATACACATACATATATATACACTCACATATACATATATATATGTACATACATACACACACATATATATGTACATACTCAGCAGCCCTCTGGTGGAGAAAACGTGAGCAAAGCGCAGTTCATGTCTGGACGAGGCAAGAGGATGACGACGAACTAAAATAATCGAAGACGCATGTGAAAGGGCAAAGACGAAATAACGACGTATTTCCAAAAGACGAACTTGATGATCCCTTCCATCCTGTAAATGGATCATCATCATTTGTTCACCATTAACCTTTCATTGTCATCCATTAAATTATAAAATATCATCTAGACTTATTAGTGCTTGCCCATCACGACACCCCCCCCCCCTTATATATACATAACCTATGTAGGAATTGAATTTAAAATTTTTTCATAGTACTTTTTTTTTCTTCATAAAGTAACGCACTTTGTTCGTAAATGCTCTTAATAATCTTTGTTTATAAAGAGAGATTTGTAACTGATTTGTCATTCAAAATTAATTTTTCGAATTTTCGCACGACTCTGTTTTTTCGATGTCAGTATACACTTATTACATTTAGAAAACGTATTAACAATTATTTGATCAATTTAATTAAATTTCAGTTTCATGTAAGTGGCGACAGCTAGTACAGAATACAAGAAATGAATGATTTCAAAATTCATTAATACTAGTAACGAAATATTCATTAAAGATTACAAAATAAAATGCAATGTTTTAGTACAAATATCATTTTAAATGCCGGCGTCCTGGCATAGGGGTAGCGTGTCTTCCCCGTGATCTGGGCGTCCAGGGTTCGAGTCCCGGTTCGGGCATGAATTTTTTGTGTTCCATCTGTGAGATGAGTGAATGTCCCCCCCCCCGTAAAGCGAATGTTCATTTGAGCTAAAAGTTGGACTTCTGCCCACTGGGTGCTCAGGGGTCTTTACTCTCAGAAGCTACTAAACCCCCTTTCCGTGGAAACACGGACACGACATCATACTCATCTGTTTAAAGCTTATTCTTAAATTTTTGAGAAATCGCATTATTTCCAAACAATAACGAAACTACTTTAAAATAAATGTTCACTCGATCATGTTTCAAAGTTTATTAATAATCCAAAAGTATACAATTGTACAATCTTTATTTGGCAAAAAATTTTACAAAGAATCAATCTTAACATATACAACAATGATTTAGACTTTGTACATTAAATATTTTACATCATATCAAGCCAGTCTAAGGTCAAGTTTTTAACAGTTGCAAAGAAAAACCAGTGAACACAAACACAAACGTAAAATTAAACCAGGATCGGAAATACAAGAAAGGAAAAAATTGAATTTCAGAAAGTTTTTAAACCGAAGAAAATTCACAAATTGTAAATAAATTGCACAGTTAAAAAAAAAACGCATGGACTGTACAGTATGTGCGTAGTCGAGGAACAAAAATATATTCTATTCAACAGGAATCAAAATATCAAGTTTATGACTTTTTTTAATTGTGAGACCATAGATAAAATTGGGTACTAGAAACTGTATATTGCATAACTTTAGGAAGCACTTTTAACTTCATCAGAAATGTCAAATGATGTTTTGTGTCATGAATTGTGTATGCAAAAAAGTTTATTCGTGGACCATCTATTACATTCCGAGGTTTTTCATTTCATCTAAGAAAACTAACAAATGATAAATATTGCCACAAATCATTTAAAACAAAAAACACTCAACATTAGCGATGTTAATTTATTTTTTTATCTATCTTCATATTGCACTTTCATCTTAAATCAAGGTTTAAAACTGGACTTCTTAAACCAGGTGCAACGATCCTCAGAAGTTTGGTCGGGAAGGAGGGGCTTACAAAAATACAAATATCATTAGTTTTTCTCCTAATTTTGTCCTAATCATAAGTCTTAGGAATGATAATTTTTCTTAATTTACTTCTAAAGCAATCTTTAATAAAGAGAACGAAAAAAATGATCTGAAAAAATGAATGAAAAAAATCTATGGCTTAGGGATTATTGACTCGCCTAATATCACAAAATGAAATAAAATTTACTAAATAATTATGGAATAAAAATGGATAACTATGGAGTTTTTTTCTGCAGATTTGCTGCACATACTAGATAAAAAAAATGTTGTATATAAACTGAACATTTATAAGAAAACCAAGATCGCCTGTTAGGCAGATGATATTGCTATTTGGAGCACAGGTCAAGATCTCAAAAATTCCTGAATCTTAGTTTGAAGGGTGTAGCAATATGGGCTGATGACCTCAAACCCAAAGAAGTCAAAATGCGATTCTTTTCAACTGATAGGAAAAATCGAAGAGGCTTTCATTCGGTTTAAAAAAATTCAAGATACCATTATTGAACGCGTTGAAAATCCCAAGTATCTGGGAGTGATCCTGGATCCAGAACTGAGATTTACAAAGCGCATGAAAACTACGGCATATAAGGGCCTTAAGAAATTGAACATCATCCGCAAACTCTGCATCACAAACTGGGGCTCAAGATCATCGACATTAAAAAATACCTACGGCACAGTCATCAGGAGATGGACAGTTTCATTCCAACTGTTTGAGAGTGTGCAGGTGGGGATAAAGACAGCTATTGACTACCCCGAAAAAATGTCGGTTTGGCGGATCGATCCATGTAGGGTTGGACAATACTTATTCAGCAGTCGACCCCAACCAATCCTGTCGATACTGCTTCGTTCAGTGGTGGCGGGGTGGTCGGCTGCTCGGAGCAAGAAGAAGTACAGTCATCAAGCCAGTACTTTAAGAACTGGCAGATCCCGTCACCAAGACTTTTGGTGGAATACAGACTTTACTTGCACTTTGCACTTTCATAAACACGACAACAACAGCAACAACAAAAAAATCTTCAGAAAAAAAATTATGTTACACTCTTTTTCTCTGAGATGAAATCATGCACCATTTCAAGCATCAGAAGTCCAGGTTTAAACCACGTAATTAAAATATAAATAAACCAATTTTGATTTGCTCACTGATGTATTGCAAAGTTATGTCTTATAAATAAAGGTGAACAATTAAATGAACATATATAAAACAGTTTAGATAATGAAACAAATTAAATAACTAATTCTACGAACCGGAAAGTATCTTTACGATAAACGACTTCACTTTTTAAAAAAAGTTTCGTAGATATTTTAAATCAGTTTTTTACGCTATTCTTTCTTAAGTTTATATAAACATTTATTATATTCAAACCTACACATTCAGTTATAGCTACTGAAAAGAATGTTCGACAGAAATGTCACATTTCAGAACATAAACAAGACAAAAAAAAAAAAAAAAAAAAAGCAACAAAATGTGTCATCATATTCTATTTGTTTAAAATTAATTTTAAATGCTATCCAAATTTTTAACTAATGAAGTTTTGTTTCATAAATGCTGTTAAGCAAACTATTAAACGCATCGCTTACTTATTTTTACAGATAAATATCGCAACATTTTGTTGAACATTCAATTCAGCAATGGTATCTGATGAGTATGATATGATGGGCAGAATGATTATTTACATACATTCGCTTACTTTGACTGCAAGAAGGGGAACAGGCATATAAGAAGTACTCAAGAAATGCACTATCAAAATATATGGTTCAAGAACTATAATTAGGCAATTATTAAATAAAATGCATTTTAAATAGAAAACAATAGCTAACTTTTTGAAAAACATTCCTACTTTAACTACAAGTACCCGAATGCAAATGATCGGTCTAAGTGCTCATTCAAGGAAGCAAGAAAGATATGATTTTGAAAAATGAAAATTGAATAAGTAACAACAATAAAGGTCTGCTTTAAAAAACTGTTATATCAGCTTCTTTTAACTATAATATTATTTTTTCCTCAAACTGTAATATTCTCAAATAACCTAAATCAAAATACTATAGAAAAAAATTTATTCAGTAATTACTATTTCTGTAGTTATTTTATAAAACAAAGCAAATTAAAATGGAATGTGCTTTCATTTTTAAAAACCAAAATAATTCAATTGCCATTCACAGTAATTGCTTTACTCAACAACATTTATTTAAAAAAGTGCTTACTTTTAACTTTTTAGTCTAGCAATAGTTTAATCCATATAAGAAATGAAATGAAAATTTGGATGATAGATTAAAAAAAAGCATGTAATAATAATTATAATAATGAATAGAGAAATTATGATTCTCAAGATCACTTCCAGTAAGTGCCAGTCAGATTTATATAGTGTCAGTAGATTTACATTTAAAAAAAACCATAGTGTCAGTCAGATTTATATTAATAACCCATCACATTCGGATTTAATACATCCATATTAGTAATAAACTCTCCCTCTTCGTTATCAATGCACATTCTGCATTAATTTTCAAACTGTGCTCGCTTTCTAATTGCTGAGAAAAAAGTCACAACGGATGGAAAAAGTATTAGCAACATCAAACTAATAATAATAATAATATCGGTAAAAAAAATTATAAATATGCATAAATAAATTTATATTCTGGACTACTAACAAACCTGACCGTTTCATAGACTGACCACTTATCACTGAAAACAGCGAATACATTTAATACTGGAAGTGTCAAAAATAGAAAGAAAAAAAAAATTAAAAGTAACTGACTGTTAAAATTAGTTCTCAAATGCAAAGTTCATTGCTTTTTTAATTATGTAACTGCTTAAGGTATTATAAAATATTGAAGATAAAAAGGCAATTTCAGTCGTATTGAATACTAACCACCAAAAATCATTCAAATCAAAAGACAATCAAATGAAGAAATTATAATGTAAAAATTATTCTTAATTATGCAACTGCTTAAAGAATTATAAAATATTGAAGATAAAAAGGCAATTTCAGTGGTATCGAATATTATCCACCAAAAATCATCCATCAAAAGAAGAGATTATAACGAGGATTGTAACAATAAATAAATAAAGTTGAAAATTTTATTTTAATATACGAAACACTATCAAATTTATTTTAAAAAATTGCATCTAAAAGAAAAGTAATTCATTAAATGATTTCTAAAAAGAATTAAACGAATAAATAAATTTTAATTTTAAAGTAGAGATGCGATAATTGCCCTTTCAAGCAAATTTGGACAAGCAGTGAAAACAATTTGTTAGTTCAGCAGGAATCTACAGGAAGAATGCAAATTCTTACACATTGAGTAAAAATATAAAAAACCGATTAAAAGAATAAAAATGGTTTCAATTTAAATATCAGCACAATTCGAGTCATTTTATAACGAATATTGTTCTTTTTATTCAAAATTAAATATTTAATTTGGATACTCTTTTTTTAAAAAAATCTATCTTAATGATAATCTGTCTTAATGAATGCATTTTTAATGATATTTATTTAATAAAAGAATTCATAAATGAAATTGCAAACAAATCGATCATGAAGTATTTATATATGAAATAAAAAGTAAATATTTAAAAAAAAATGCATAAATATGAAGAAATTATTTATATTATTTTGTATGTTTTATTGCCGCACAACAAAAACGGTTGAATAGAAATAACCACACTGTTGAGATAGATATATGTATATATATATATATATATATACAGGATATATGCGAAATTTTAACTCGTCAAAGGGGATAGTGTAGAAAAGAATTCATTTGAAAAACTTTCTCTGTTGACGTAAATTTAGAATGGCTGCTAATACTTTGATCCATTGTGACTTCTTTCGCCTTTTAGAGAGCTGCGCACAGTGACTCAATACTTCTAACAAACTGGGGGAAATAAAAAAAATTGGGGGAGTTAAGGATGACGAGCAAAATTTCACGTTTTGATTTGACGCAATTTATCCAAAAAAATAATAATAATTCCCTGCTGTATATATATATGTAAACAAATAACTATCTCACAAATCAAAGATACAATCATACAAATACATTAAAAGAAATGGGGAAAATCAGAACATATTCTACACAAAACTATACAGAATAACACATGCATGCCTGTTCCACTACAGCGAACAATTTTGGTTAAAATCTAATATTGCAGACGATGCCTAGCAGATGCCATCGAATTTAGACAAACTTTGGACATTCCTCATACCCACAACATTGTGAAATCCCGCTAAAATCGTTTTCTGTTTCCAATTTTTTTTTGCAATTTAACAATGAATAGAAAATTTGATATGTTGTAAATTCAAATGCCATGAAAAATGTTCATTTACTTTTACAATCATACCAGAATTAAGGAAAAATATTGCACGAAAATGCACTTTATAGCGTTATAATGTTATAAAAATGTTTACTGCAAATTTGGCCACACAAGACATTTACAATTTCTTGACTTATAACCATCAAATCCCAATTTAAAAAGGTATTTTATGAAAAACTTTAAATGGATCTTTTTATTGGATGGCGAAACATTTTGAAATCTTTGTTATTTAGTTCCATCTCAATATTATTTTATTTTATAAAGTAATAATGAAAATGCTTTCTTAAATTGAATGATTAGGTTAAGATATAAAATATTCGAAATAATTTTACTAAATATTTTCATAAATTCTTTTCATTAAACATTTTTGGAATCAAACACGGTCCTTTATATCTGAGGGATAAGAAGCGTCTTTATCTTGAGTTACAGCCACCATTCGATTCCATTCTTTTTGGTGTATTGATTGGTTGGAATGATTCCTAAAACTTAGAAATGTCTAATATTCGATTCTGTATTTCACAAATTACGACTTATGAGATGATCACACAAGAGTATTCAGCGAATTCTCGTCGCCTTGGCAACCAGCGTTCGGCATCGCGCAATCGCATTAGAAATTTCCCAGGCAACACTGTCCTACGTCACCGTCAGCATGGGAGCCGGTGTGGGCCGGTTGGCACCGCCCTCGTTCGGGTTCTGAAACCTGTTCATGGCGTCTGTCCTGGCGATGAGAGTGGACCGGCTGGTAAAATGGGGTTGGATAAGCTGGTGAACACTGAGGGGGTGATGATAGAGGTGATTCCTGTGGGGGCTCTGGGGTCGCACCATCCCGTTCGAGTCCAGCCGGGGCTTGGTGTCGACATCCTCGTTGCAGGGGCTGAGTTGGGGCGAGGCGACGCTGTTGGGGTTGTGGGTGTGGTCCGTGTCCTGACTGTCGGTGTCTTCGGTCTTGTTGGAGTCGGGGGTGGGGGCCTCGACGCTGCCGGCACTGCCCATGTTGTCCTCAAGGTCGAAGGTGCTGTCGTTGCCATCTTTGTAACGAATGCACTTCTTTTTCCGTCTAGAAAAGGGGAAAAAAACTCACCAATTAAATTCGCTACAAACTTCTTTTCCCAAACACTTCAAACAAAATTCTCTTTTTCAAATTTAAATCAAATAATTATGATAACTAAATAATTATGTTCTTGAATAATTAAAACAAGAGCAAAGAGCGATTTTTTTTCTGTTGTAGAAATCATGAGACAATTTGCAAAACAGATGATCAAAATGAACTATGAAATATTATCGATACTTAACATGTGAAAATTAGCTTATGTATACATCGTAATTGCATTTATTTGGACTTAAAGTGTAAGGTCAACATATAATTCTCTTGTAGCTTAAAGGATTGTAAAAAACATTACTTTAGATATATACAAAAGTAGATAGCTGATGATTTACGATTTGTACCCAGCCTCAGCCTCGACTTTTGGGCTCCGGGCATGCCACTCTGTCTCAACATGACTGACGGGGATTTCCTTATTCATAAATGAACTTTTTCCGCCTTTCTATAGATATCACCGCGATCTTTTCCTAGTAAAGGCGTCAGTCGATGCTCAGCCAGCCACATGAAAACAAGCTTGTAGACTTTTAGCAAGTGCAACATTATTATTGTTTGGAGCACTGTTTTAATTCCTAATAACGGTGGGGACACTTCTCAGTCGCCGGGCCCTGGAGTCTATCACATGCCGCATCTCTCCAGATGACCAGACCTGACTATAAATGTAATTTTAATATTAATTCTTTGCTATCCGTAAAGCAGGGCCGGCCATCTGGCGAGTGCTATGAACACGGGCCCCAAGATTGAGGGTCTCCCCCATCGTGATTAAGAATTAAAACAGTATTCTGAAAAATAATAATGCTACACAAATTAAAAGTGTAAAAGCTTGTTTCCATGTGTCTGGCTGAGCAACGACTGTCGCCTTTATCAGGCAAAGATCCCATTGATATGTATATAAAGGAGGAAACTGTTCCTTCATAAATAAGGAAATCCCCATCAGACATGTTCAGACCGAGAGGCGTGCCCGGCGCCCAGAAGTCGAGGCTGAGGCTGGGTTCAAATGGACTCGCAAATCATCAGCAACCTACTGTAGTCAAGTATCTCATGTAATATTTTTTTCAGTCCTTCACATTGCCAGTTACCAAGTATAACAAATACTGAGCCCTCTTTCAGCAAATTTAAATGAAATAATGGATTATCTTCAGTTAAGCATATGGGTATAATGCTAAAACGTTCTGGCTACACTAAGTTTCAAAAAAGAAATTGGAAAAATTGTTATTTTCCTAGAGTCATTAATAGCAAAAACAAAATCACGCATTATTAAATAAATATTCTAATGTTCGTGTGTGTCTGTGTTTTTTTACTTTGATAAAAAATTTAGGGCCTTAAATGATTTCTTGCCACACAAAGAAATATTATTTGCCACATAGAAAGAAATATATATTTAAATAAGAAAATACAAAGAAGAAAGAAAGAAAACATTATTAAAGAAACTATAAAGAAATAAGAAACCATAAAGAAATAAGAAACCATAAAGAAGTAAGAAACTATAAAGAAGTAAGAAACTATAAAGAAATAAGAAAATATAAAGAAGATATAAAGAAAATATTATTAAAGAAACTATAAAGAATTAAGACAATAGAAAGGAATATGTATTGAAATAAGAAGATATAAAGAAAATATTATTAAAGAAACTATAAAGAATTAAGACAATAGAAAGGAATATGTATTGAAATAAGAAGATATAAAAAAAAATATTATTAAAGAAACTTAAAAAAATAAAAATAAAAAACTAGAAAAAAGTATATATTGAAATAAGAATACATAAAGAAGATATAAAGAAAATATTATTAATGAAACTATAAAGAAATAAGAAAACATAAAGAGATCAAAGAAGATTAAAGAAACTATAAAGAAATATGAAAATATAAAGAGATTAAAGAAACTATAAAGAAATAAGAAAATATAAAGGGATTAAAGAAACTATAAAGAAATAAGAAAATATAAAGAGATTAAAGAAAATATAAAAAAATAAGAAAAAAGCGCTCCTTACCGGCACGGCTTACACCAGCTGCTCTGTTGATCGAGGCCAAACCTGGCTCTGCATTTCTTGAGGTTGTTGCCGTCTGAAAAAAGAGAAAACAAAAACCGTCACGGGAAAATACCGCCATCGGAGGCAACTCAAACTGACAGTACGAGATGTGCCACGCGAATTATTTCTGCACTCCTCGCGAATCTTGTGTGTAAGCCAACGTTCCTCTTTCTAAATCAATGTAGACACTGTTTATATATAAATACAGCGCTCGCTCACATGTTATATTAAAAGAAAAACTAACTGGGCGTCTCGGGTTCGAGTCCCGGTTTGGGCAGGGTTGTTCTGCGTTCTATCTGTGAATGCCCCCTCCCGCCCATAAAAAGGGGTTGAGCCAGCGAATGTGTGTGTGTCATCTTCATTTGAGCTAGAAGTCAGACTTCTGCCCTCTGGGTGCTCAGGGGTTTTAACCTTCAGAAGCTTATGCACCCTCTTTTCCGTGAAAAACGGACACATCATCATCATCATCATTAAAAGAAAAATTTAGTTCGCAGAAACTGATAAAAAGAAATAGATGGCCCAGCAATGGCTGAAAAAATGTTTCTTTACATTTCTTTCAGCGTGACATCCCGTTGTGGTGACATCTTAATAAGCCAGTGACAGCCGATGGACAGGAGCTATCGCTTTTGTCGAATGGATGAGTTACTGGACTTCAAACCTAAACATCGCAGTTTCCATCCTTGGCGGAATTTAACCTACGCACTGGCAAAATGTCAACCAATACCCTCGCCAAACTGGTGACCTCGGACTTTCAAACAGTTGTCGTAGTGCCATCTACTAGCAGAAAAACGCAAACAAAGCAAAGTCGTCGGACTCACTTGACGCAACAATCACTCTCTTCGGTCGCCATAACGCTTGGCGCTACTGAAACACTCTCCTCGCACCCTTAACGCTTGGCGCAATAAAATCATTGTCTCTCTACCGACTCATTGAGAGGGGAGTATTGTGGTGACATCGTAATAAGCCAGTAACAGCCGCTAGACAGGAGCGATCACTTTTGTCGAATGGATCAGTGACTGGACTTCAAATCCAAAACATCGCGGGTTCGATCCTTGGCGGAATTCAACCTGCACATTCGCACAATTCCAGCCAACACCACCGCCACACAATTTATCCTTTATTATTCTTCGTCTATTTATTATCATCTTGTCAACTTATTATCATCTTTACACGTCAACTCGATAAATACAGAAGCCACAGCGAGGGAAACGAAAAAGTTTCCAAAAGGTTTGCAAATGCTTTTATTCAATTCGAATACCAATAACCGATATTATTTGTTACGGAACTCGATATTTAAAATGAAGACTGTTTAACTGACAAACAGCAAATGCACCGTGATTTGTTTAATTGTGAGGTCGCGCTGGCCTGGTGGTACGGTCTCGGCTTCGGAACCGGTGGGTTTCAGGTTCGAGACTCGATTCCACCGAAGAACCGTCGTGTGAGGGGGTCTCTTGCACGTTAAATCTGTCAGGCGAAACGTCCTCCCGCTGGTGTGGAGAGGGGGATGCCAGATCAGGTGTCCTCCTGGTCGTCTGACCGCAGTTCAAAAGGACGAGGTCCTTTCCAAAATAGCCCTAGTGTTGCTTTACAAAGGGACGTTAATATAACTAAACTTTCCGAAACTAAACTAAGTGTTTAACTGTGATATTCGATGGAAATCACAGTTATTGATTGGCAAAATTATTGGTACCTCAGCCGACGTGCATTTGCTTTCGCCATGTAATTATCATATGCAATGTAATTTCTAGAGCTGTATCAAAACAAGATGATTCGTCTTCGTACTGCCCACTTGAGTTGCCGCTTATTACAGAGTTTCTTTCTCCCGCACTAAAGACAATGATTCAGTGCAATGGAGGATTCTTTAATGGGAAAAGAAATACACTTCAGCCCTGAGATTTCGAATGATGTTATGTATCATTATTTATTAATTTATTCATTTAAGTTTTTGCACTCTTTTTTTCTCTGAAAAATGGCATAAAATATGTATTCATTTAACTTTTATTTTTACTCAATTTATTCCACCTTGTTGACATTACAAAGAAGTGCAGATAAATTGTGTAAGGAAGCTGTCAACTTTTTACCATGCAAAAAAGAGAAAAGTATAATTACGTGTGATTTAACAGAAAGAGAAATATCAGGGCTGAAACTCTATATGAAAAATAAATCTATAGTATCAAATACATTCATTTAACAATGTTAAGAGAATTGACACAAAAATTCTAATAAACTTTTGCTTTTGTGAGGATAAAAATCTGATATTTGCTAAAGCGCATGCAAAAAAATGCTTGCGATGCAATGCATGAGATCTTCAATCAAGGCGAATGCAATGCAGAGATAATACAGAGAAAACATTTGAATGAGAACTCTGAATATATTTTTAAAAAAATATTTGTAACAAAGCATATTAAAAATCGACATTCGTGCAAATGTTATGTTTCAGAGACCAATAATAAAAACTTTTTCATTCATTAAGCAAAGCCTGGCATGCCATTCTGTGTGCATGCTGACTAAAAAAAGTGCAAAAGAAATAATAATAAAATGAGCACAGCATTTTTATATAACTCATAAAAGCATGAAACATAAAACACAAACAGAAAGCTACAAAAATTGTCAACTAGGTGGAATAATAAGCGGAATGATTTGAAGCCAGGAGCCTGTAACAAAAGTTACTTACAGGTGATTCGTTCTACCTCTGGCTGCATGTTTGTATAAATATAAATATTTAGTGAAAAACAATCAGTTTCAAAATATCAGCATATTGTATTAAACAAGATAAAAATTCATACATTTCTTCTGTCAGACGATATTAAGTTAAATTAAATAAATGATATCCCCAAAAATATAAATATATTTTCCCCCCTTTTTACATATGCATAACTCAAGAAAATCTCACGGCATTTATCAAAATAATTTAAAAGAAAAACAAAAACAGTACAACATAAAATTATACATAAGATGAATTTTAACTTCTTCAAATAAATCCAAAATCATGCTTTTGAAAATGGACAAGAAAAAAAAATCGTTTTATTTTAAAAGATATGCAATATAATTTCAAAAGAAAATATTTCTGAAAAACGATTTGGGAAAATTATACACAAAATGCAAACAGCCGTGAACTTTAGTAAAATTTAAATAATGCATAACATTAATGTTTTATTTGTACAGAATTACAATTTTTAAGTTATCTTTAAAATAAAAAAGAAATGTGATGAAAACTTTTAACAAGTTAAAATTATTCTTCGAATAGAATATTATTATTAGTATTTACTGTGCACTAAAAATAACATTCAATCTTTAATGATAAACCATTCATTTTCACAAATAACACTTCATAAACAGTCAGAATTTATATATAAAATGGCAGATTGCTTACAGACTTTTTAAAATGTATTTCATGTATAGTACACATTGGCAAAATATTTAAACTATATATATATATATATATATGTACATATATATATATATATATATA
>JAPMOQ010057240.1:139158-156690 GCA_026543055.1 Argiope trifasciata | reverse complement strand
AGGATTACTGAACGAATATACAGAAAATATAATAATTTTTTTAAATGTCGCATGTATTAACAATGAATTGGAGTTCAAGAACAGAGAAGGGGACTACCTCCTTCTTGGTTCCTGTCTTTTTTCCTCTTCTTCTTCTTCACCTGGAGAGCGTAGTTATCACGCGCACTCCAACCAGGATACAGCTGCATGTGAAGTTGGCGTTCTTTTCGAGCCAGTTCGTAGTATTTGGCCTGCTCTTCTCGAGATAAACTGTGCCACTGGAAGAGGAAAAATACGCGCCAATCAACAAGAGAATAATAATAATTACAAAAAACTTCATGTTTATAGAGATTCACTAATGATGCACGTACTGCGATGGTTAGAAATAAAGAAGGTTGGCGAATGTTTCTAGACTTCATTAAATCGCTGTTTAAATGACGCATTTTTAAGGCACCAATATTTCAAAAATATATTATCACTTAAATTTTAAAACAAATAAAATAGGGAATCCATCCAAATTTTCATGTTTTAAAGAAAGCAAAATAAATAAATAAAACTCTATAAGATTGCAACTAAACTCAGTTACTTAATTCATACTAATATTATAAATGTGAAAGTTTGGATGGACGGATGTTTGTGACTCAATCACACCAGAACAGCTGAACGGAATTGGATGAAATTTAGGACAAAGATAGATTACAGTCAGGAATAGAGCAGAGGCTACTTTTTATTCTGGTTCAATGAGGGGGTTCATTAAAAACTAGCTTTCGCGCCAAAAAGCTGAAGGTCGAATCCCGCCAAATATAAGTACGGCTCCTTTTTTTTCTACCATTAGGCGCACACTGTAAATAAATTGGTTTTAGGTTAGTTGTGTATTTTAAAATGGGTCAAGTTTATGGTTTATGCCATATACTTTTCGTACATGCTTACAGTTTTAAGTACATTGTTTTTAGGATAGTTTTAATCTTTTTGATTAGTTATTACTTGATAGTTTTTCGAAATGCCCGGCAAACGCAAATCTAATCTTTCGAAAAAGAGTCATCAAGCTCGGGTCACGAGATTCACTAGAAGTAGAGTCGAATCCTCAAGCAGAATTGAAAAGAATGAAGGACAGTCTGCATCTAGATCAGCTGAAACGCCACAAACGGAATTGATCAAACTGTCTTATGCATACACATCAAAATTTCCACGCGTACGAAGCTTCGGGTAAAAGCTAGTACAGAACTAAATCCAAAATGCAGATTTCGGAATATAAGAAGTTTCTCACAACAGCAAAATGTTTCGTTTTTCGAAATTAATTTTTCTACAACATGCCTCCTGTCTTCATAGAGCGAGGATCCGAGGTCTGGACTGAACCTAATAATAAATATTCCCCATAAAGAGGTCGGAAAGTCAGCCTCAGCAACTTCACATGCGTTGCGAGTCAGCCTTAACAATATCCTGAGTTGCGACTTCAAACCAAGCCGGCCTAAGGCTTTCATATGTGGTGATGGTGGCTGGCGCATGTATAAAACTGTCGTGATCACAAAGTTCTCCATGTCGAGCGTCATACAACTGGGATACTGGTTCAGAAAGTATCGTGTGTGTGTTTTTAAGTATCATCGGATATTTTCTAAAAGCGCTGAGAATATTCGTTGAAAATATATTCGGAAATCCCACGAGTTCTGGACGCATGGAATATTCCAAATTCTTTTTCTTACGCGTGCCTTTAAAACGTATATAATATTTAAGATAATTTAAGTTTCATTTTATGGTGGTGGGTCCAATGCCACATGGTCATACTAAGCCCGAATGAGCGGAGCTCTTTCATATGAAGGCAGAAGTGTGCGCCTTACGTTCTTAACGAACACCGTTCAGGTGAACATACACGACACAATCCGTTTTAGGGGGCGGTCGAACTCAGTACCCCTAGAGGTATCATTTGTGATGGGAACTTGGAGGACCTATTGAACGTGCCCCAACTGCCATTAGCCAACACGGCAGGTCTTTGGCCGAGACGAGGTTGTGTGTCAGTTCCAGGTCTAAATGACTATCTGTGGATGAGTGACTGAGAATGCATGAATTAAATGCCCGCCCAATAAAAAGGGTCGTGAGTAGCTAACTTGTACTAATGACCCTAGATGGCACCACCGAAAAAAAAACGGATTAAATCGCAATGGCTCTGTAGTGGTCGTGCTTGTCAATGATAAATGTCATTAGAAACAACTGTGGCGGTGGAGTTGGATGGTTTTGTGTCAATGTGTATGTTGAATTCCGTCAAGGATCGATCAGAAGGTTGCCATATCACGTCCGAGGTCACCAATGTGGCGGTGGAGTAGGATGGTCTTGTGCTAATGTGGAGATTTAAATTCCACCAAGGATCGAACTTCCGATGTTTGAAATCTATTCACTCGTCCATTCGACAAAAGCGATCGCTGGTGTCCGGTGCCCCACACGGCGAGAGAGGAGGAGAGGGAAGTGATAGGAAGAGGGGGGAGTACTCACCCTGCGGCCTAGTATTTGGTTGATAGCTGCACTCTCTTTCAAGGTGCACTCGGCAACGACCTTCGCTCTCATCTCCTTCATGTACAGCATGAAAGCGTTGAGAGGCTTCTTGATGTGGACCTTCTTCTCGCCGCTGCTCTGGCTGCTGCTCGTGGGGACGGGGGCCTTCGAGTGGTACTTCTGCTCGCTGGGGTACTCGGGCAAGCTCCTGGGGAGAGAGATATGAGTCGAATCACTCACTTTTGGCTTGCACAGTTAGTTTTGTTTCGGATAGGGATATCACACACATTTCACAATAGATCACACGTATCCACATGCGAGACATTCACACATATTCACTTGTGATACATCACACATATTCACATTCTATCACAACATATTATTTTATCCCACATAATCAATTTTTTAGTTTTAGGAGTGTACAATTATTTTATTTTAGCAACGAATTCTTTTACAAAAGGGATGTCAGGCATATTTCGCAACAGATCACACATGCTCCCATGTGACACATCACACATATTTACATGTGACACATCACATATATTCACACGTGACATATCACACATATTCACACGTGACACATCACACATAATCACACGTGACACACCACACATATTCACATGCAAATATCAAACATATTCATATGACATCACACAAATTCACTTTCTATCACAATATATTATTTTACCGATATATATACAAAACACTAATGCGAACTCAAAATCAGGCTGAATTTGTTGATCCCAGTCTGGCAATACTTCGACCTCGCTCGGTCACATCCACACGCGGTTTCAAGCGAACACGTTTGAAAAAGGAACAGACAACATTTTTCACAATGAATGCATGTCGTGCCGGATCTATTTTAAAACGAAATCGTAGAAAAAGAAAAGACGGGGCGAATGAAAATTCTCATGAATCATAAGAAATTATTTCTCTCATTGTTTTATCCTATTTTGGAATGAGCTGAATTTGAATATTGATTTTTTTTGTGTGTGAATATCTATTTTTTAACACTATTTCTTTCTTATAATTTCCAAATTAGAAAAATCGTGAGGAAGCACTATTTTTAAAAATTTGTTTCTGTGGTGGATGTATATAATCCCAGAAAGAGAATTTGTTTACAGAGAACTTTTAAAAGGCTTTAGTTTTCGAGCGTACTCTTCGCTTCACATTTTTGTGTGTGTGTTTGTCTTTCATTGTTTTATCATATTTTGGAATAAATTATTCGAGTGCATCTATTTTAAGACTAAAGTAGCATAGGTGAGCGAGCGCCATTGCATCAGCAGTTCCTGGGGGTTGGCGGGAGTGCTGCCCCCTCTTATTATTTTATTTCAGTTCGTTTCATTCACATTTCCACGGAATTCGCAGTAACCGATGGCAGCATAAGTTAAAAAAAGAAAATCGCGATAAGCACACAAAATTCTTCAAATGCTTCTCCTTTTGCACAGCATTACGGTTACTACCCTCCTAAAAAAATTTAGAAATAGGGAATTGGAAGCAAACTTTTTTAATCATGACTCAATATATATATGTAATTTTGTTTCTATTGTATTCCTTCTTACTTAGTTTACATTGTTAATTAATTTAGATTCATCTGTATTTTAGTTGTAACTGCATTTACACTCACTTAATACAATGATTGGTTTTTTAAAAAATTAAATTTTAAACTTGTTTGAATCCGAAATAATTTTAGCTTCGATACCAATTTTTTTTCCGTAATTAGTTTCGTTTACTTAATTATGTAAATTACGATTTGTTTCAAAAATCGGTTTTAATTCATTTTTGTAGTTTAATTCCGAATTAAATTTCAATTTCGATTTAATTTTTGTTGACTCAGGAAATGTGTTTCAATTATTTTAATGCTTTTATGGTTGTTGTTACACACACACACACATTTTCGCACTTATAACATTTTGCCGTCTAGATTTCATAAAATAATCGTTGGCTTCTATAGGTATACCCCTAGATAATCAATAGAACTATTTGATGATAAAACCAACCTAGAACAAGCAACTGAATACTTGTTCAACTTAGAACAAGTATTCAGTTTTCAAAGCGGATAAATTGCAAAAATCTTTTTATTTTAAAATAAAGTAAAATGGCAATAAAGCAGAGTAAATATTTTGTTTAAAATAATTAAAAACTTTTTTGCCTTTGAAGGAGTTAACTTTTTACATTTTTTTTGCAAGGTAATCTGCTTTATTTTTCTCCCATTAGATGGCAGCACGTGCCGAAAGAAAAAGTTTCATCTGATATTACATTAAAATGCCGACAGAGGGCAGCACAGTTGTAAAATTGGATTGTAGAAAGGGCAGAATATTTCAGACGAATTTCTTTTCCATAATTTAATTATAAAAGAATAAAAAAATCGCAAGATAAAAATTATTGAAATGAAAGAGCAGTAATATAAAAATATATTACATAAAAATGTCTTTCCAAGTAAATATATTTATATATCGTATGCTTGTGCAAGTTTTATGCATTCCCAAAACAATGTCCGTCTAGTTTCACTTGCAATAAAACTAATCAAAAATGAAGCTCGTAACTATGGGTCTTTTAACTCGAAAAAGTAAAAACTACTTTATCAGTATGATTATGATTATGTTCCTTTAAAGTATTTGAGATCAATATTTTGTCAAATAAAACTAACAGGTACAAAGAAAAAAAAACCCCACAAGTTTTTTTAATATGTAAATATCTAAATATATATATATGTATACGCAAAAGCAACATTGTTTTGTAGTCCGATTTTGGATCTACTTAGTTCCGATTTATTTAGATAATCGAAATTTTTTTCGTAAGTTTTCAATGTGCGCCATTGAAAAATAAAGTTTAATTTTGAACTTATGAAATTAAATTTTTTCTTATTTTTGGTTGCAAACTAGTAAATAAAAAATTATATTCCAAATGATTTTAAAATGTATCTCATTTATCATTGGATCGAAGAATTTAATTAAAAATATATAGTAATAAATGTTCGCATTATTAATATATATTAAAAATGCGTGCCATTGTAAAATAAAGTTTAATTTTGAACAGTTTTTAAACTTAAAAAATGTGAAAATGAATGAAACTCCATTTTTTCTTATTTTTGGTAGAAAAACCAGAAGAAAAAAAATTATACTGCAATTTATTTTAAAATTTACCTCATTTATCATTGGATCGAATTCCCTCAAAATTTATATTAATAAATGTTAATGCACGCCATTTTTAAAGGTGAACTTTCCAAACAAGGATGAAAACTAACATGTTTCAAAATCCTTGTTCACAATGAGTCATTCTTCATGTAAAGCAGATTTTTTTTTTATAAATCAATGAATTCACGGTAAAATTAATCGAAGCGGCCTCAATTGTTTATAAAAAAAATAGACTGCAATTTTTTTTTCTTCTTTTTTCGTAGTAATTGTCAGAAATATCCGCCTAAGATATGGTTAAAATAATTTGTTAAAAATAATTTTTCCAAAACAGTTTTGTTTTTATAATGTACTTTTTTTTTACATTTTATAACAAACGTGTACGTGCATATAAAGTATATTTTATACGTATTTCCTTTTTCTTATTGTACCAGGTTTAAATAATATACGAAAAGATCCATTAAATTTCTACCAACTTGTCAGAGCATATATAACTTCGTCTTCTGTTAAAAACGTGTTTCTATACGTAAGTGACTTCAGGGCCGGTCATCTGGGTGGGGGGGGGGGGGGTAAGACGGGTGCTAGGCACCCGGACCCGCGACTCAGTGGGGCCCCACTGTGATTAAGAATTGAAAAAGTGTTCTGAACAATAATAATGTTCCACATACTCAAAATCCACAAGCTTGTTTCCATTTGGCAGGCTGAGCATCGACTGACGCCTTTGTTAGGCAAAGATTGCAGTGACATCTATAAAAAGACGGGAAAAGTTCATCTATGAATAAGGAAATCCCCATCAGACATGTTGAGACTGAGCGACGTGCCCGGCGCCCAAAAGTCGATGCAAAAAAGTCGAAGTTGAGGCTGAGTTCGAATAATCTTGTAAATTATCAGCTATCTGCTTATGTCTATACCTAATGTAATATTTTTTTCGATCCTTTACATTGCCAATTACTAAATAAAACAGCTGCCAAACACTCTTCCAACAAATTAAAATTAAATACAAGGTTATCCTCGGCATACGGGTGTAATTATTCAACGCTATTGCTATACTAAGTATCGAAAAAGAAATCAGTAGAAATTCTTCGACGATTGTGGCAGAAACCCGCTCTCGGTGCCTCAGCAATGCTGCCAAAGCAGCGCCTACCTTCTTCCTTTAATTACGACAAAAAAAAGCTAGTCTGGAAAGCTGGTGGCTGGAAAATTGCGAGCCGGATACTCTGGAGTGTACTGTACATCACATTAAGATGAAAAGGAGTGACGCGACGTTTACCAATGTTCCAAGAGAGAGAGAGAGAGTGTGTTGCACGTACTGTTGATACCTGTGGTTGGAGTGGTGCAAGGACAACTCCTGTTTTGGTCCCGTCGTGATGAGTGCCGGATGCGAGATGCCCGGGTATGGAGACAGCAGGGTGGGCGGGCTGAATCTCGGCAGGCTGGAGGAGGTGACGGGCAGGGCGGTCGAGTAGGCGCTTCGGAAACCAGCCGAAGTCGGAGGGTACAGAGCCGGCGTGTGCCTGCAACAGAAGAGAAAACTGAAGTGAAAGGAAACGGCAGATTCCAAAACGAGTATTCAAAACATGTTTCAACACGTTGACTGCCAACTACGAGATAACTCGCAGGTTGCGTTCTTTTCAAGGACCATCTATGTGATGAGATGGCACCTTCTCTACTACAGATAAAAGATAGCAAAGAAGCGGTCATCTCATTAGATAGAGGGTCCCGATATCGGGCGGCGAGGGCAGTGGCACTGAACGTGTTAAAGAAGAAACTTTAATATATGCTAATACTATTACTTATAATAACATTATCATAAGTTTCATATTATGGTTTCTAAGGCAATAAAAATGCAGAATTATACATTAAATCTACCTGTTTTCCATATTTTAGTTATATTAGTTTAAAAAATAATCATAACCAACAATAGACCGCTGAAGATCGAAAGTAAAAAGTCTGGCATCCGAAGGGGGAACGGTCGGAATTCGTGGTTAACACACTGACGGTCAACTACGAGGTAGCTCGCAGATTGCCTTCTTTTCTAGGACCAGACCATCTGTGTTATTGGATGAGACCTTCCCTACTAGAGTTTAAAAAAATAGCAAAGAAAGTTGCATCTCATGAGATAGATGGTCATGATATCAGGCGAGAGTAGTGGCAGTCAACGTGTTAAGATTGAATCCTCAGTGTTGGGTGAGTAGCGCAATCTCAATCGGTTGACAGACATTTAGCAGGCGGTTCCTTTTCATACGTTTCATTACTGCGGCCCTTTTTTATATCAGATAAAATACTATTAAAAAGTAAAAACAAAGGATTTTTCTCTTTGATAAACATATTAACATTATTTTGTATAATAACTCATGATCCAATGTAGACCTTTTGGAATTCGGCAATGGTTTGCAAATTCTGATACGAAGTGAAGGGAATAAACGAAAAAACCAATGGAATTCTAAAATGCTTGGAGTATTGTTTTGCTTCTTAAGAA
The DNA here is from genome assembly GCA_026543055.1 of Argiope trifasciata. Lineage (NCBI taxonomy): Eukaryota > Metazoa > Arthropoda > Arachnida > Araneae > Araneidae > Argiope > Argiope trifasciata. The sequence continues at coordinate 148,614 of JAPMOQ010057240.1, read as the reverse complement.
TTTAAGATGATCTCCAAGCTATATAGATAGTTTGAAGTTTAAGAAAACGGATAGTTTTCTGTGCAAAACTCACAATAAGTAAATTTTATAACACTTATTGTGCTTGTTGACAGTCACTAAGTATAAAAATATTAATAGAAAATTTTAGAAAATCGTGCCATAGGAATACTGCTTTTAATGATTATTAAAACTGGTGGGTCTAATACCTCTTGGCCATACCAAGCCCGAATGAGCGGAATGAAGGCAGAGGTGTGCGCCTTTCGGTGTGAACGAGCACCGTTCAGATAAACGCACGACTTTACTTGAACACACACGACACAACGGCTTTTAGGGGGCGGCCGAACTCATTCATCCATCCGCAAGTAAGAATTGAGATCCAAATCAGAGACCCACTCAGTATCCCCAGGGGTTTCATTTGTGATGGGAACTTGTAGAACTAAAAATGTAAATAAATGGCTAATAAAAAAAAATGTATTTCATTTTTTTTCCGATTGGTGGCACTGTAATTTATTGAGGTTTTACTTTCCCTAAATTATGCCAAAATTCTTACCCCTTTAATAAGAAAAAACACTTTGCTTAGAAAAGTAATCAGATCATCTACAAAATTCAACCAAGACTTTAGAAGACAAAACAACTATCGTTTCTTGGTGGAGTTTACAATCAAACGACTAAAAGTGACATTATTTTTTTACCTACGTTTTTTAAAAAATTAAAACAAAATTTCAAACCCTCTAGTGCCGATGATCGAAATACCTCTTTAAAATGAAAATGCTTAATTCAAGAAACCCTAGAATAGCCTATTCAATTTGTTAAAATTGACAAGTCGATAGAGTTGAATTGGATTTATTATATTATATTGGGATAGAAGGTAATGAAAAGGCGGATCACTATGCGAAGTGGGAGACACAGAAAGAGAATATTCATATTATTGTCCCCAAATCAAACGGTGTTTCAAAAGGGGAATGGAGAAAAGAAATAAAACTAAAATGGATTTGACGAATGGTATTTGTTCGAAAAAGGTAGAGTCACTTTCGACTTTATTCCTAATCCAAATATTAAAATAATATGATACCATCCACTTATAATCCAAGTAATATCTGGACAGGGGAGATTTCCTGCCTATTTCCAAAGATTCGGAAGAATGCAGGAAAATAAATGCATTTGTGGAGAAATGGATACAGTTCGCCACTATTTAATGGAATGTATGGAGTTCTCAGAGTTAAGTAAGAACCTGAAGATTGTAAATAATGATTTCAGTACAGTGCTGATGGTACCTGGTCATCTCAAAACCCTGAAGGATAATATGTCAAAGATGGACAGTTTCATCCCAACTGTTTGAGAGTGTGCAGGTGGGGAGAAAGACAGCTATTGACTACCCCGAAAGGAATGCTAGTTTGACTGTTCGGTCAATGTTAGATTGGACAATACTTATTCAGTAGTCGATCCCAACGCATCCTGTCGGTACTGCTATGTTCGGTGGTGGCGGGGTGGTCGGCTGTATACAAGAAGAAGTCTATTCGAGTTAAACAAGATCAAAAATCATGAATTTAAACTTATGATAATAAGATGAAGATAAATAAATGAAGACTCTACTATGCATTAGATGAAGCAGACAGAATAAAAAAGGTCATTATACAACCACAATTGTTTATTTTTATCTCATTGACTACATACGGAAGTCCGAACCTAATAAATAACTACGATAACATCCACGAAACTTAATAGCTATTGTTTCAAAGCTTTTAATTTTTTAATCACTGCCGCTTTGTTTGGACGATAAGAGACCCCTCCCCCTTCAAACGAGCCAGCTCATCGACAATCGGATGTGAACCTAAACTCGTTGCGTGCTATTTTAAGACTAAACAACCAAGATTGTGATCAAATGCTTCGGAAGACAACCGAAAGAGTGTCAGGTGGATTCACGGCAGAATGAGTTCCTATCAAGATCGAAATTCAATAAAAAAAAATTTCACGAAAGGGTTTTTGTTATACAATGTGTTTAGGACGCACGTGGAGGAATTAACGATGGTTAAAAATAAACATAAATCTTTGGCTCAAGTTGGAAAGATGCGCAGACATTATTTTTTTATTTATAAGCTAACTTCTTGCATACAGCCGACCAACCCGCCACCAGCGAACGTAGCAGTATCGACAGGATGTGTTGTGGTGTTTTGATGAATAAGTAGTGTCCGACCTTACATTGACCGAACAGTCAAACTGACATTCCTTTCGGGGTATGTCTTTCTCCCCACCTGCACACTCTCAGATAGTTGGAATGAAACTGTCCATCTTTGACATTCTATCCTTCAGGGTTTTGAGATGACCACCAGTACTGTACTGAAATCATTATTTAAAATTTTCAGGTTTTCCCTTCACTCTGAGATCTCCATACATTACATTAAATAGTGGTGAACCGTACCATTTTTTCCACAAATGCATTTATTTTCCTGCTTTCTTCCGAATCTTTGGAAATAGGCAGGAAATCTCCCATGTCCAGATATGATTTGGATTATAAGTGGATGGTATCTTCTTATTTTAATTTCTGGATTAAGAATAAAGTCGAAAGTGACTCTTCCTTTTTCGAACATATACCATCTGTCAAACTATTCTAGTTTTATTTCTTCTTTCAATATTTATAAGCTAAATAGCGTTGCTGCCTCAGAAGAAATAATTTTGGAAATATCGCTTCAAATTTAAAATGACTATCTTATTTAATTAGGAATGACAGAAAGAATGATAGTTATTTTCGTATCGGAAAGGAATATATTCATCGAAATTGAAGGATATATAAAGGAGAAGCGTAAATAATATTAATTCTATTTTTTTTTTTTCAACTTCATTTCTCAACTTTAGGGTTGTATATTTTTTCCATCTTCAGCGAAAACAAATAAATGCAAGTAATAAATATTCAAAGTTTCATCAGAATCGGTTGAGCGGTACGGCAGCTTATAAGAGACATGCAGACAAACATTCACTTTTATTTATACAGATACGAGTCCTCAGTCCCTGCTTTCGCATACAACACTCCTTTCAGGTTTGTAAAAAAATTTAGCTTAAAAAAAAATCTTCAATTGTAATCTTAGTTTTAGGAATGAAAAAAAAAAAAATTTTTTTTTGTTTATTATTAATGGTGAGAAAATTCCTCGAGGCTTAAGGTATCAGATTTTAGAAGAGCGATCAAAAAGTTTCAGAAAAGTAACAGTATAATCTATCTATAGGCTTAAAAAAAACTAAAGCGATAAAAATATATTTATAAATTGGGAAAAGGATATTTATAAATTGGGGGAAAGAGATTGAGAGCTCTTAATGAAAATTAATTAAGTAATTAAGGTTTAACTAGGTTAATTAAAAATATTCCTAATTTTCTAATGTTTTAGTAGGATATATACTTTGTGTTCTCAATCAATGCTTAAAGGATCTTATTTCATTAATGGATTTTAGTGCCGTAATTAATTATTTCAAAAATAGTGATTCAAATCAATAAATAATTTTTTTCAAACATCATTTGCGTTTTGAATGTAACAACTGTAGCGATAAATTTAAATAAGTTGCACAATTCGCACCTAATATCTTCGAAAGTGTTTTTTTTTTTTTTTCAATTGACGGCGGGGGGAGGTATTATTTTTAAAATAGAATACACAACGAACATTTGTTCGAAGAATCTATTTTTTACTACGGCTCACTCTAGTATAAAGAATTCCTTTGTATAGCAGAGTTGTATGCTATATGATGAAGTTAATATTATATTAAAAAGAACAATAACTGTTACCAAATTTTTGTTTCCAAAAAAGAAAAATTCGTTTTTAAGTTCTTGCGACTAATAAACCTGCCTTTTTGGTTTTTAACCCAATGTACTGCCTTTTCTTGTTTTGAGAATGTTTGATTCCCACGGAAAGATTCCTTCACTCCCAAAATGTAATAGAACATCCCGTTTTTAAGCCGACCGATCCCTTCTTTCAGGGTTACTAGGATTTTTCTCGTGGAAGTAAGTTAGTAGGTGTGACTTAATTGAGTGCAATAGTTGGCCTCGTGTCAACGCTGCTTAAAGACTTGTCTGGCATATCTTGTAATTTTGATATGGTAGCATATTTATATGTAACCTTAAGTTCAATGAAACTTTAAATTCAAAAAGAAAATACAACAACAGCCTATTGTAATGCGACGTATTTGTCAGTGAAATGCATTGTAATATTGCAATATTTTGAACACAATGAATCATTTACGGAAAAAAAATGAAAAAGAAAACAAAAGCTAAATTTAAACCAATGCTTCTTTGAAGCTCCTTGGAAACGAAATATTATTCTGTCTACGGTTCTAATAATCTTTTAACTGTCCTGCCCGAGATAATCACGGGCACAGCATTGGTATTCGAAAATGTCACGCCCGAGTATTCCTCGGGATAATGTTTTTTGAGTGCATCGTATTGTTGTACCCAAATATATATCGGGAGACGTTTATTACGGCTTCATCTCTTTGTCAAACCCGACTGTATCTCGGGAAAAGTTAATGTGCGCTCCATTCAACAGATAGCTCTAAAAATGGGAATATATGAATAACAAAATTTAAAAACTGCAACCTACACCAGAATGGGAAGCAAAGTGAATCTTTTCTTTCTGTGACCTTGAGGACAGAGATCGACTCCGATGAATTTTCCGAGAAATTAGAAGATTTTTTTCCTCTATTCTTGGGAGCAAAATCAAACGATCCCACTGTTTCTATACTCGGGCACCTATTCTCCCCCCCCCCCCTCGACAAAATGACGTCCAGACACGCAACGACTGAGGGAGGTGGGAGAGAGAACGTCTAACAATCGGGGGGGGGGGCGCTTCTCTCGAGTCGAAATTATAGAAGCGCGAAGTCGATAAAACTGAAAACAAAGAACTCGACGCGGGAGGAAAAGCAAGAAATAAGTTCAGAGAATGTGATGCAAGTGAAAAACGCACCTGTGAACTGAAGAAAGAAGTAGAAGAAAACAGATAACAGGTCAACGAAAAGATAAGAAAAGGAAATTCAATAAACAATTGCTAACGTTCATGAAAAATTAAATTTTTTTAAGAAAAATCTGCATTTAGAGGCTAATTTCATTTCAATGTGCATAAGGATTGCGTAAAGAAATATTTATTTTCTGTATTGGTAGGAGAATTTCCCGAAATGAACAAAAATCGGATCATGGAAAGGAAAACCGTATTATTTGAAGAGATATACTTCAAAAAGCACCTTCGTAAATTCCAATATTTGTAAAGAACATCAACTAAAAATAACTATTTACTAACACATTTGCATAAATCTTTGCCAAACCAAGGTTTTTAAAAAATCTGAATGCCTAATCATTCCAATTCGTAAATCTTTGCCAAACCTGAATGCTAAATCATTCCAATTCAGAAATCTTTGCCAAACCAAGGTTTTTTAAAAATTTAATGCCAAATCATTCGGTTCGCTTAAATTGCGTGTATAGTCACTGTCACAACGCAAAACTACGATTTCCGAAAGCAAATCAGTCTAAAATAATACCAATCTGACATAACAATGTCGTAAATCTGCTAGCGAAACTGGGGTCATGTCGTTGTTGTTCGCTGCTGATTCATTTACAGTGGGTTGAAACGGATTTTATCTTCCTTCAGGGGCCGCGGTCGCCCGGTTGGTAGAGCGTCGGTCCGAAAGGTAGTGAGTTCTGTCCTCGTCTTGACCAAAGATCAGCGTGATGGCTCGTGGCAGTTAAATAGGTCGTGACTGCAAAGTCCTCCAAGTTCTCATAACAAAAGATACCTCTGGGGGTACTGAGTCGGTGATTTTTACCTTTTTAACAATCTAAATATTTCAGAATGTTCAGAAATATTTTGATTTATTGTTCTATGAAAATAGTTTTGTAGCTACTTTTAATCATTTCTAAACATATTTTTATGTTTGTTTGATGTTGTGTAACATGCCCACATCGTATCGAGTGGAGGCTAGACAAGCTTAAAGCTCATTTTTCTTCTTGGATGTTATAGTTGGGGTGAGAAGGTGAGGTGGCGAGGTGCCAGGACTCCTTGTGATTGGCTATGGGAGGGGGTATACTGTCTCGACTAAACTAGGTTACACAGTTCTAGTAAAATTTATTTTAATAGAGGAGTCAATTTAAATTTAAGGATAATGGGCGGAATAAGATAAGATTTCGTGGTCTTTTTTTTATTTAATGGTATATTGGCTATTGCATCATTTTCTATTAAATTAAGATTAATAAAGAATTTTACAGACAGTTTTGTGATGAATTTTTCGAGGAGTGGACCATCTAAGCATAAGTACATGTGGCGGCTCTCCATTGAGGAACAATTTCTGTTCCTTTATTTATTATTGTAAATTTATATTTTAAAAAGTGGCGGCAGCACCCACTTTTGTTTATCTTAAAGTTTTGATTGTTTCATGTATATTTAATTTGTTAAGTAGTATTGTATTAATAATTTGTCTGCCATTCTTTAGGATGCAATAAGAACTATTTGTTCTGGAAGAATGAATCCTTTTCTTCTGTCATCTCCTGGTTATTCTTTTTTAAACAAGTTTCTTTCTTTCTTTCTTTTTTTTTTTGTGAAAACGAATTCTGAATTCGAAAAGAATAAAAGAAAAAAGCAATTGTGTTCCTGCTGTGAAAGTCTATGTTTGTTTTTAAGACTTTTTTTCGATATCATGGAGTTGGCCAGTTCCGATGTGAGATGGAGTCTAAATGAATTAAGTTAGTGTCTAGGGCAAATCTGCACGCACTAAATACATATTGGTGTTTGGCATGAAAAATTTCATTTTGCATATATTTCTGATGATATCGTTTTGAAGTTTTTCAAACTATTCTTAAATTTGTCTTGGTAGCGTGCAGACAGCAGGGCCGCGGTGGCCTGGTGGTAAGGTCTCCGCTTCGAAACCGTAGGGTCTCAGGCTCGATCCTCGATTCCACCGAAGAAGCGTCATGTGAGGGAGTCTCTTGCACACTAAATCTGTCGAGCCAAACGTTCTCCCGCTGGTGTGGCGTGGTGTGGAGAGGGGGGTGCCAGCACAGGTGTCCTCCCCGCCATCTAACAGCGGTTCAAAAGGACGAAGTCCGTTCCAAAATAGCCCTAGTGTTGCAAACTAAACTAAACCCATACAGAGCAGGCATGCGTTAGTACTGCTCGCAAATAAGCAGGTATAAATAAGCATTTTGTTATGTCTACTCATTTTGGAGATTCGAGAAATTAAGGGATAAAGTTTACGAGTTAAGTCTCTTTTGGAAATATTTGGCTACATAAATTGACGTTTCCAAGTTAATTTCCTACCTAAAATAACACCTAAGTATTTGCATTCCTTTGACCACGATAAAAGGTGATCTTTGATTTTAATAGGGGGGTATTTCTTAGTAGAGTTATTTTTATTGAAAAGGATGGCTTCTGTTTTACTCTATTTTCCACTTTTCCACTGCCTGAGCGCTAGCCTTTTTATAGTCTCTCCATAGGAAGTGATGTCACTGACATGACATGCCGTAATCTTTCGAAAGTTCTCCAAGTTTCTGGGGAAAACTAGTCACAGTTGATAGGAAAATAAATGCATTAATGGAGCAATTGGAACGTTTCACCACTATTTAATGGAATGTATAGAGATCTCAAAGTTAAGGAAGGACCTGAAGATTGCCAATAATGATTTCAGTACAGTACTGATGGTCATCTCAAAACCATGAAGGATATGATGTTAAAGCTGGACAGTTTCCTCCCAACTGTTTGAGAGTATGTAGGTGGGGAGAAAGACAGCTATTGATTACCCCGAAAGGAATGCTAGTTTGACGGATCGGTCCATGTAAGGTTGGACAATACTTGTTCAGCAGTCGACCACAACAAATCCTGTCGGTACTGCTAAGTTTAGTGGTGGTGGGGTGGTAGGCAGTATGCAAGAAGAAGTCATAGTTGATAAAATGTAGACTATCCGGATTTTTCTAAAATATTCATTCTGTTGCCAATTTTAATCGCCATGTCGCCAAGTCACTATCTTTTGTTGTTTATCAATTAAGAAACAAACATTGTTAAACTGGTCCAGCGTTTTATCGTCGGTGAACGGTGTAAAAGCTCAGTCGGTTTGTCACTCCAACAAAAAGAGTTCTCAGAAGCGAACAAAAGCTAGTGGTGTGCGGTTATGGCGAAAAGAGCTTTCCGAATAGACTAATCAATCCTTCAAACGCTAATTGCAGCTCGTGGACAACAATGAGAAGGCACGCCCAGCCAGCAAATCGTCCTCCAAGAACGCTTTTAGCGCTTTAGCAAAGCTGGCTGAAAGTGAAACACGTATCTTGAGACAATATTGGAGAAGAGGCTAGACAAAAGCATGCGCAGCCACTTCGAAGAAAACGTCTGGCGGAAGCAGTTGCGGGTACACGATCGTTTTCGGATGCATCGACTTGGCCGTGGCTTAGTTGGTTAGAGGTCGCGGTCGCCTGGTTGGTAGAGTGTCCGGCCAAAGACCGCCGTGTTGGATCATGGCAGTGGGGGCACGTTCAATTGTTCCTCCACACAATTATACCACTGGGGGTACTGAGTCGCTCTCTGATTGGGATTTCAATTCTGATGTGCGGATGGATGGCTCAGTTTGACTGCCCCCTATAAAAAGGGTTGTACCGTGTGTGTTTGAGAAAAGTCGTCTTTTCGCCTTAACGGTGTTCGTTAAAACTTCTGCCTTAATTCGAAAGAGCTGAATCTCATTCTGGCTAGGTAGGACCAAGTGGCATTAGACACACCCACCACCTTAGTTCGTTAGAGCGTCTGTCTAGTAAAGAGGAGATCACGAGTTCGAATCTCATCCATGCCTGGTATGAATTAGAGCTTTCATTTATAAAAAAAGGCCGGGATAAGCTGGTTGGTAGGGCGTTGAACTCGTGTCCAACGGCGCGTCCATCCTTCAGACGAGCCACCAGCTCCCCTTCGACCCCTCTTCCGGTTTCCTGGTTTCCTTTGAGACTCGTCGATTCTACCGACAATTTGTCAGCAAACTGTCCAGACATCACAGGTGCCTAAAAAACTGCAAGAGGGATCGAAGGGGGAACTCAAGCTTCGTCTGCAGACGGTTTAGGTTAGTTTAGTTACACTAGCGTTCCATTGTAATACAACACTAGGGCTATTTTGGGACAGACCTCGTCATTTTGAACAGTTGTCAGAAGACGAGGACTGAGCTGGAAACCACCTCACCACACCAGCGGGAGAACGCTTGGCCCCGACGGATTTAACGTGCAAGAGACCCCCTTACACGACGGTTCTAAGGTGGAATCGGTCTTGAACCTGAAATCCTCCGGTTGAGAGACATTACCACCAGGCCACCGCGGCCCTCCCCCATAACTAAAAATATGTCATAAAGAAATGTCATTAAATTTTTTCTTTCCTTGATGAGAGGGATTTCCAGTAACTTTGGGAAGTTTTGCAACAATTTCCTACAAATCTTTAGGTATTTATATATATATATATATATATA
>JAPMOQ010057240.1:110853-139148 GCA_026543055.1 Argiope trifasciata | reverse complement strand
AAAAAAAAAGTAGATTATTCTTATTCGAAAAATTCTCACCTTTTTTTTAAATTTCATTTATAATTTAATAATATAAATACTATGGGAATCTTGAAATTGATTTTTCACATATTGGCTACCAGATGCCATCACAGATAATATACCAAAATTTAAATTTATGTTAATCTATTAACTGACGACGAGATCTGAAAACATTGAAATAATATTTTGTGAGAAAATAAAAATGTTCGAAATTTTAAAGCTTTTATATATCAGATAATTCATGATGGAATTCTACTTTAGCAAACGAGAAATAAAACAAATGAATTAAATATATTTTATAAAAAATAAAAAAATATTATCCAAATATTAATTTTTAAAAAATATGCAAACAAACTTTTTAGAGCATTTATTCCTTTTTTTATAAGGAGAAAATTTATTTGCAAGTGAAAAAAACCCATCAAAATTCTTTGTTAAGGTATCCAATTACGGTAGAAACACTGGTTATCGACCATATTGGCAATTTTTTAAAAATTGTTATTATTTCTTGCAGTTCAGACTTTCCTCTTTTCCAAACAATTTATCTTTTTTTCCAGGAAAAGAAAGGTTTGCCATCTCATCCAAGTGAATTTAAGCAAAACGTAATTCTTCCAACTAAAATTTGTCTTTGAATTCAATTTTCTGAAAACTTTAATTGTCATAAAAATTCCTCACCGTTAACACGATATCTCAAAAATTAACAGAGATATTTATATAAAACTTTCAGGACGTGTTTTAAACAATATGGGCAATGAAATGAACCAAAATGTTTTATTGTTGGTGAAATACTTTTTTCATTTACTGGTGTTTATAGAAAAATTAAGTGCCGAATTTATTTAAAAGATGCCTATATGCGTATATTTTTGCTTATAAGTTCTTTGCATCTCAAAATCTTTCTTAGATGTTGGTTCATTTCATTCATCATTGTACTCTATAACTTGTGTGCAAAGAAAAATAGGATTGCTGCATTACCATTTTGTGTAGAATGTTAACCGTTTTGGTTTAATTTCCTTAAAATTTACTACACATTTTCCTACGTCTCAAAATGTATTACATTTTCAAATAATTTTGTTGTATTCATAATATTTTGGATTATAATTGACAATACATCCAAAAACCAATAAATCAATAAACCTTAGTTGTATATTCGAAAGTTCGATTCTTTTTAAACAGAAAGTAAAATGTTCGAGACGGGGAAAAAATACAACGATGTAAATAACAAGCCAAGACTGAGTTAGGGAGCATCATTTGGTAAGAGGGGGGTCAGTTTCATTGAGAGACAAAGTCGAGTCCAAGTGTCACGAGTTAAACGTCATCCTCATTCACCAGCCACGATTTAAACTCTCACGAAGCTGTCTTTACGTCTATTATTTACGCGATGGATGTGAATCTACAGTATTGAAATATTCAACAGAGAAATGAGAACCTGGTCACTTAAAACGCAAGTTCATAAGTAAGAAATCTAAACTATAAGATATCAGCGTAGAAGAATTTATTGTAATTATGATTATGATGAAGTTTGGTTTAGTTATATTAACGTCTGATATTAAAACAACACTAGGGGTATTTGGGAATGAACCTAGCAATTTTGAACAGCTGTCAGATGACGAGGACGACATCTGAGCTGGCACTCCCCCACTTGCCTTAAACTTAAACACCACACCAGTGAGGTTTTTTTTAGTTTAGTTACATTAACGTCCCTTTGTAAAGCAACACTAGGGCTATATTAGGACGGACCTCGTCATTTCGAACCTGAAACCCTCCGGTTCCGAAGCCGAGATCTTACTACTAGGTCACCGGGGCATCTTCAGGAAGTTACAGGTCGTAGAAACGCCGATTCAGGTGACGAGTTCGAATCCGCCGGTCAAAGATTTCCCATGTGTGGTGGTGACTGACGCAAGTATAAATCTGCCGTGCTCGCAAAGTCCTCCATGTCGAGAGTAATACCACTGGGGATACTGTTCAGAAGGGGTTCTCTGATTAAGGTGTAAATAACGATCTGTGGTTGAATGAATGAAAGTCAGCCTCGTAAAAAGGGTTGTGATGCGTGACTGAAAAGTGGCATTAGACACACCACAGATTGTTTTGAAAAAAAAAAGGGGGGGGGGGGGGTCAGTAATGATTTGTTTCTCTTTCTCAACCACTTTTTAAGCAGATCGTGGAAAATTCGCATTGCAAAATGTTATGCTTAGTCACCAGTAAGCGTCATTCGAGAGAAGACATTCTAGGGATTTATCAAGAGATTCGTTTATTTCATCATTCAAGATATTAAGAAATCAAAAGCATCATTAAGGTGAGACAATAGCTAACTTGTTCCTGCATACGAAGAATCGGCGCCTATGATCAGAAATGTGGTAATACATTTCGAAATCAATCCCACTAGTTCTAGGCATTTTTATTTCAATATCTACACGCACGACAGGATTGAAAGTAATAAATAAAGATGATTAACCAAAAAGGAAAATCTGTGCTAGTATTTAATTAAAAAAAAAATGAATATCCTATCCAAGAACCATTTCAACAAAATTTGTAAATAATGGAATATTTATGAGGGAAAAAAATGCTTCATAGGGGGGATGATAGCTTCACATTAATTTAGATTTTTTTTATTATGGAAATAGATTAATTAACATTAAATTTAAGAAATATGATATTCATTAAAGATATAACTCTCGAAATAAGTCTTAAAGAACAAGAAAAATAAAATTTCCATGGAAAAAAATGTATTTGTTTTATATTTTACATCTGGATTTAGTTTTACATTTATTTAAATTCTCACAAGGCACGGCAAATTTTAATTTTCTGCTTTTGTTTCTAATGCACAGCGTTTTCCTAATCTAAAGAATACAATTAAAAGATAACAACCATTTTTCTTTTGAAATCTTATGTTTACAATCTATATTAATATAAATGAATGTTTATCCATAAATCTTTTATGTCTTCCTAAACCGTTCATCTGATTGCGAGGAAACTGGGTCAGCTTATTGATGACACCTACGGGATGGTTAGAGGGAGAGTACAATGACCTAAAATAAAAAATTAAAATTCGGCTCTCAATCGCAACTATTCACCAAGGATTCATCTCCAAATAACTCTCCGCGGAGACACAATAGATTCCGTAGAGATGTTAAATCCAAGTGAAAGGTTAATATCATATAGCTATTGAACACAAATTCCATGCAAGTGTTCTCAGAGATAACAATTGTATTAGAGATTATGCGAAAACTAAGTTTGCGTATTTATTTGTTGTTTAAATTCATCGTCCTAGGTCACCAAGGTAACGATTGGCAACAGCTATGATCAAACCCGCGATCTAGATAGCATGACCACAAAATTAAAAATGATCACTCAGTCTTGAGGATGTTATCCGGCTTATAAAGCTCCCACTACGAGCACCCATATGCAATTATCCAATATGCATTAAGGTGAATTTATAAGCCCCCCCCCACATCTTAATTTAACAAACAATAAGGGAGCAAGAACGCATGCAGGCAATTTTATTACTAGAACAATTATAGGTAAATTAAAAGAGGTCCGTTCCAGACGTGTTGCTTATGGCATTTGTCATAGACAAGAAATCAGGGATTTTTTACGCCGAGTTTGAGCGCCTCTAGTTTCAGTGGCACCATCTGGGGCCAAGAGTACGTCTTAGCTACTCATACGTCACAGCTCTTTTCGCTTTCACTACAACTCATTAGGCTGTATTGTTGGATTTATTATAAGTTTGTAGTTCATCATTGCAGGATTCATCCGGTACACTGAATTTTTCCTATTTCTTTTTCGGTACTTAATGCAGCAAGAGCGTTTAAGCTTCACACCCATATGCTTGACTGAAGAGAATCCTTTGTTTAATCTTAATTTGCTGAAAGGATGTTCAGCATTTATTACATTTAGTTACTGGCAACCTTAAGAAATTGATAAAAAAACTATCGCTTTAGTAACAGACAAAAGTAGATAGCTGATGATTTGCAAGTCCATTCGAACCCAGCCTCGACTTCTGGATGCCGGGCACGCCACTCTGTCTTAACAAGTCTGATGAACAGTAATAATGTTATTTCCTTATACAAAATATATTGTATAAGGATTTAACATTTCCTTATACAAAAACGAAAGCCTTTTTATGCATATCACTGCGATCTTTGTCAAATAAAGGCGTCAGTCGATGCTCAGCCAGCCACATGGAAACAACCTTGTGGACTTTTAGTATGTATCACATTATTATTATTCAGAACACTGTTTTAATTCTTAATCACGGTGGGGCCCTCCACAGTCGTGGGGACAGGGGCATAACACCTACCACACCCCCAACATGGCCGGCCCTGATTGTCCTCTATTTGGTTTAAAATAAGTAATATAATCTGACTTTTGTTTCATATCCTAGGTCGAAGCTACGTCACTGTAGCAAGCATGCCCGCTGTCATGAATGACCACTGAGATAATTTTGAAATTATGGAATCTACACACGACCGAATCATTTAATTGAAATCTGTTTATGTTTCTTTTCCTAATTGAAATCTGTTTCCAGTCACATGGGAACAAGCTTGTAGACTTTTAGTGTGTGTAACATTATTACTGTTCAGAACATTTTTAAAATTTTTAATCTCACTGAGGCCCCCTTCAGTTGTGGGGCCCGGGTGCCTAGCGCCTCCCAGATGGCCGGCCCTGGGTATATTAATACATAAACATATGGACGATCTCATAGTTAGTCAATGGTGGGTTGAGCGGCAGTTAGGTTTCTTGCAGATAGGAGATTACTGTCGGAATCGATTCGGTCTCAGAATGTTTAAAGAACTGTCGATAAAGAAAGTGAAAGGGAGACTTTGGAGCAAAATAAAATAATATTTCTTTAGCCTTTTTTAAGCAAAGACAGATCGCCATTTCTTGCTGCGAAACTCCGCATTCAGAGCAACTCTATTCCCATAACCTGTCTGCTCTCTTCATGCTATCAAAATAGACCGACCTGTTAAGCACGCCGCTCTGTCTGAACATGTCTGATGGGGATTTCCTTATTCATAAATAAGCATTTCCCGCACTTTGATAGATATCACTGCGAGCTTTGCCAAACGAAGGCGTCAGTCGATGCTCAGCCAGCCACATGGAAACAAGCTTGCGGATTTTTAGCATGTGCAACGTTATTACTGTTTAGAACATTTTGTTTTATTCTTAATCACGGTGGGGCCCTCCACAGTCGTGGGGCCCGGGGGCATAACACCCACCGCACCCCCCAGATGGTGGGCCCTGATTTTCCTCTATTTGATTTAAAATAAGTAGTGTAACCTGACTTATGTTTCATATCCTAGATCGAAGCTACGTCACTGAAGTAGGAATGCACGTTATCATGAATGACCAATGAGATAATTTTGAAATTATGAAATCTACCAACGACCCAATCATTTAATTGAAATTTCTTTCCAGTCACATGGAAACAAGCTTGTGACTTTTAGTATGTGTCACATTATTACTGTTCAGAAAGCTGTTTTAATTCTTAATCACGGTGGGGGCCCCTCTAGTCTCGAGGCCCGGCTGCATAGCATCCACCCCTCAGATGGCCAGCCTGGTCATAGACATAATTTTAATATTAACTCTTTGCTATCCATTGTGCAGGGCCGGGCATCTGGAGGGTGCTATGCATGCGAACCCGAGACTAAGATGGCCTCCACCATGATTAAGAATAAAAACAGAGTTCTGAACAATAATAATGTGACACATACTAAAAGCCTACAAAACGTACTAAAAGCCTATAAAATAAAGCCTAAAAAACTAACTAAAAGCTTACTACACGTGTTTTAATTCTTGATCACGGTGGGGCCCTCTTCAGTCTCGGGGAACTAGATGGCTGGCCCTGTCGCCAAGGAAATCGATCGCCAGAATCCACGAATGGCAAAGACAGATCGCCATTTCTTGCTGCGAAACTCCGCATTCAGAGCAACTCATATTCCCACAACCTGTCTGCTCTCTTAATGCAATCGAAATAGAGCGATCCGTCCGCACGTCTATCGTGTTACGGGGCCAGATCGGTGCGCTTAAGCCACAGAGGCAGGGACTCATGCAGCCAAGCAAGCGGATTAGGCCCCCCCTCCTCTTCTTTTTAAAAAGAGAGAAACACATACAAAAACTGGGAAATAAAGTAGTCAGCGTGCTTTTAAAGATCACCAACAATGCAAACACTCGGAAGAGTTGTATTAAAAGTACAAACTGGAAAAGGGGGGGGAGTAAAAGAAAAACGACCCCCCCCACCGCGCTAATGTAGGACAGAATAGATGCCGAGCCAGATGGAGGCAAGGGGCTCTCGAACGACAATGAGAGAAGTTTTTTCAATGAGATGGATGTTCCTCGTGTAATTGCTTTCGAGTGGAGACCACAAAAGCCTCCTTTTTTTGTGAGTGTGTGTGCGTCCCCGGCTCCCGTTATTTGACCTCTGCAACGGATGTGATTAGATCTCTCTTTGCTTCCAGATCTGGGGTTTTCATCGCGTTCAGATTCAGAAAAAAAAAAAGATGAAAAACATAAACATGTTGAAATGCAATGCACAGAATGGGAATGTAGAAGAATACTGCAGAGTCCATTGGATGCATGC
Source organism: Argiope trifasciata (assembly GCA_026543055.1). Classification (NCBI taxonomy): domain Eukaryota; kingdom Metazoa; phylum Arthropoda; class Arachnida; order Araneae; family Araneidae; genus Argiope; species Argiope trifasciata. The sequence continues at coordinate 132,553 of JAPMOQ010057240.1, read as the reverse complement.
AAGTTCTTAGGCAATTTCGGCACTAAGGGTCCAAATTCAAAATTCTTTTGCCCCTTGGTACTTTATTCTAAAACTAGCTGGCACTTTCTTCTTCTTGTGTACAGCCCCTCCACCACCACCACTGAACTTAGCAGTATCGACAGGATTTGTAGTGGTCGACTGCTGAATAAGTATTGTCCAACCTTACATGGACCGATCATCAAACCAGACGATTTGCTGACGCAGAAGAAATAATTTAGGAAATATCGTTTGGAATTTGAAATAACTGTCGTGTTCAGTTAGGAATGATAGAAAGAATAATATTTATTTTCGTATCGGAAATGAATACATTCATTGAAATGGAAGGATATATAAAGGAGAAGCGATAATAATTTAATTCTATTTTTTAAATTGTATTATTCAAGACTTTAGGTTGGCAATGGGTTTTTTTCCCCCCATCTTCAGCAGAAACAAATAAGTGTAAGTAATAAGTATTCAAATTTTCATCGGATGAGCGATACGGTACCGCATAAGAGACATACAGACAAATATTATTTTTATTTAAATAAATTACATAATTTTTCTATCCCTATAACCATCCCGTAAGAGCAAGTAATAAGTATTCGGAGATTTATAGCGACCGGATGAGCGGTACGGCATCGCATAAGAGACACACAGATAGACATTCATTTTTATTTAGATGGATAGGAGTCTTAAGTCCCTCCTTTCTCATTCAAACTGACCAAATTTCATAGCAATTGGATGAACAGTTTAGAAAAGCATAAGAGACATACAGACAAGCAATTCCTTTTTTATTTATATAGATGATGCATTTTTGAACTCACTATTTTGGGTCCTTAATTTAAGTAAATCCCTTCACTTGACATTAAGCATACAGCTATTTATCGGTATCGTGTCTGGTAGTTATTGAACTAGATAAACAAGTATAAAAATTAAGATATGATATAAATGCTTATCATGACGTTTGTAATATCGGTGGTGGTGATATCAGCTCCTGTAATGATCATTTATGTATTTATAAGTTTTAAAGTCATATCTGTAAATAGTTTGTCATGTGTTTCATTTTATTTCCTTTTTATAAATTGTGTTTAATTAAAACTTTTCTTTGGTAAGACCCAAACTTAGAGACTTTCCCGCGACCCATTCTCACTTAATCGTGATAATTATCAGTCACCCATTCCCCTGCATTTACTCTAAGGCCAAACGGAAAAATCGCTGGCAGTTAAGTAATAATAAATCTATACTAACATATAAAAGGGAAAGTTTGGATGGATGGATGTTTGTTACTACAGAACGGAATGAGATGAAATTCAACACAGAGATAGATTAAAGTCAGGAACAGAACATAGACACTTTGTATTCCGGTTCATTCAGTGGCTCATTTCTTATTCATCAAAATCTGACTTTCGCGCCAAAAACCTGAGGCTAAATCCGGAAAAAGATAAGAAAGGCTCCGAGTTTTTTCCCCAACAGAGTTGCGGTTAGACTTAGTGGAATGTCGACCGATTATTTCAAATGATTCTATGTATTTACTTTGTGTTTGATGTATTTAAAATCAAATGTTGTGAATGAATCGATCTTTCGGATTAATTCTGCAGTACTTTTAAATGAAAAGAAAACAAAATAAAGGAAATAAAAAATTTCTAATCTGCAATGCGTGACCCAACTGGCGTAGGAAAGTCAGACCTGTGCGTTCCGCCAACTGGCGTTGAAAGATTGCTCGTGATTGTCGTGACATTAACTGTGTTTGCGCGTGATGACAAGTGTGTTTTTATTCAAATGAAAAGTGTAAAAATAAGTGTATAATACTGTTGTAGCTATCTCCATCTCGATCCATAAATCAAATGGATTGGACCTGACTTGATTGGCTCTTTCGTTTTAATTTGGTTATAGAATGTAAATAAATTGTTTTTACGTTAGTTATGTGTTTTTGTTATTAAATTGTATTTACTTTACATATTTTTCGTATATGCTTATACTTTTAAACGTATCGTTTTTAGATTAGGTTTTATTTTTTTATTTGTTATTATTTGATAGATTTGATATATACATCAAAATTTCCACATGAACAGAGTCACAGGTAGTAATTAATAGCTAGTATAATATAAATAATTACTGACCGTAAAGTAAGTATAATGTTGAGTGAATATATAATATTATGAGACATTACGCAATAAAACACACTGTAATTTAAAATATTAGGAAAAATAAATAATCTTGTTTTTGATCGTTGTGGAAGCCCTCATATTGTGCTTTTAAAGAAAAATTCTAAACTAAAAAAATAAAGAAACGTCTGATGAAATATTTTCTGTTATTTTGATACCGAAATAACGAAAAGAATCAGCTGAACAGCAAGAATACATGAAATATTAAATTCCAGAACTCTGTTGAAGAATTTATTAGTTGAAAAGCCAGCAAGTATATAATATTTCAATACATAGCTTTAATAAATGGTAAAAAACGATTATTGAACCCATCTTTCCCATCTTAAAGCAAATTTATTTATTAAAAAAGTGTATATTTCATGCATCTTATTCTGTTGCTTCTACTCGTTTTTATGCAGAAATACTCTGCATAAAACTCATGCATAAATATATAAATCTTATTTAAATAAGAATGCTAGGAAGAATGATATTCATTTTCTTATCGACGGTAAATACATTCATTGAAATTGAAGGATATAAAAAGGAGAAGCATAAATAGCATTTATTCTATTTTTATTATTCTATTTCACAAACAAATATATCACATTTGAGTATTCTTTTAGAATTGTAAAGTTTGGTATTCTTTCAGAATAATAATGAAAGAAAATGTTCATTGTATGTCGAGATTCGTTTAATATTCGCTAGGAATTCTCAAGTTTAATATTAGAAAATATGATTAAAATGTTTTCTTTAAAAACTGATTAAACATAAAAAATATATCTATGCCATGAAATCTTTCATATAGTTGAAAAGATCATTTTTTCAAAACTAGGATGGTGCAAAAATTATTTGTGCAAGAATATTTTCAGCAGTTGCTGCAAAAAAAGCTAAACTTTTATTAAATGTTTAGTTAAAATTTCAAACCTATAGAAATGGTTCCTCTATAACTTTCTAGCGCACTCTCTAATAAAACTATGACCTCAGAGAAAGACTTCCATTGCATTCACGTACAATAACTGTGAAATATGAACGTCTAGCTTGCATTTAGCATCTTTACTAAATCTGCTGTGTCTCCTTGGCGAGTTATTTGGTTGTCAAAATGTGGTAAATAGATCCTAAAATATTTTGTATACTTCCGATTATTGTATTATGCCTGTAATCTTTGCAATATCTTGTCGAAGTTTTATCGCAATCGAATGAGTGGCATTTTAGAGCATAAGAGACATACCGACAAACATTCATTTTTATTTATATAGATTTGGATTTGAAGAGGAAAAATCTCCCATTTTAATGATTTTTTTAATAATTAAAAATAACTAAAAATTAAAAAAAAAAGGTTAGCATATACGTGGTAGTATGCTACAAAAAGCACGAATATGCAATTGGCTTCAGGTTGACAGAGACCCGATAAGGCAGCTAGTAATTTGTAATTATAATTTATGAAAATTATTCTTTATATTCACTGTCTTATTAATATCATTATTTTATTATTTTTCCTATTTAATAGAGGATTTAAAAAAATCTCACTGAATCATTAATTCAGTCGAAAAGTTTTTCAATAATTATGAGTTAACGAATTTTTTTCATTATATTTGAACTTGCCTTGGAAATTGTGGATTGCGATTGAGAGTTCGATCGTTTAAACTTGTTTTGGGATTGAGAAAATCATAAATACATCTACGTTTGCCTTTCCTTTCTTTTCTTTTTTTTTTTTGTATCCCCATTGTTAAATTTAGGAACGCTAAAAATTGTAGTCGTGTCAGAGGTAATAACAAAACATATGCGTTCAAATACGATTTGTTGTATTCATAAGTATAATCAAGATATGTTTGATTTTTTTAATGCTTCTCGTCTTTTTATTAAAAAAATAATAATAAATTGAAAGATTTATACATTAACAAATACTAGCTATCAACTGGAACATGAGTTTCTCGACTCAAAAAGTAATATTAAAGGTATTAAAACACAATTTCATCTTAATATTCGTTACGTGTTATATAAAAAAAGTTTTTTTTGTTACAAGCTGCGTCTGATTCTATGCTGCTTCGTGGGAATATCAGTTATATTTAATTCCGTACAAATCGTTTAAGATATTTTCATGGTCGTGATTCGGCCAATTGGCAATTCTATATATTTATAAACATTTTATTCATGAGCCTTTTTAATGGAAACCTATGAAGCCATGGTGCTATTAAATGTCCATTTCTTCAATAGACATTCATACAAACAAACATTCATTTTTATTTATATAGATTAAAAATAATTTCCGATATATTTACTTATTCATACAGGTTATGATGAAAAGAGAGTATCAACACAGCCAATTGCGCCAACCTGCTCTGCTTTTCAGCCAAAATTCACGCTTCAGGTACCGAAGCGTGGCAATTTGTGTCTGCCACAATTGAAAAGTAACCACGCCAAATGAAGTGAGCATTCGTGACTTTTTTGGCGATTCGCTTCAGAGGACACCTTTGAAAAGTGACAACGGACTGCCGCGCCCCCTGCTGGGCAGGCGTGGAAGTGCAGCGGAGCGTGGTGAAAGATATTCCATTTATCGCCCATTTCTCCTGGTCACAGCTGATTTATTTCATCACGCGAGAGATAACGAGCCAGCTCCAAACACAACCGTATCGTATTACTTATTAACAGCAGAATGTAAAAGCCCTTGTAGGGAGAATTAGCTCTTTCAGTTAATTATAGAGATGCACGTTGTATTTCTGTTGCTAACAAGTCCTTCTTTATGTTACTGCAACATTTAATAAAGTAAATAAGTTGCAGTTTACTGGCGCTAAACCCACTTCTGATTATGCAGCGCCAATGACAAGGCATATGCAAACGTATGGTTCATAAATGTCCAAAAGGTTAATCAAAATCTCTGCTTCTAAGTTCTATTCAAGATCTTAAAAAATGCATAAATAAACTGTCACATAAACCTAAAGTTTTTCAAAAAATGATAAAATACTGAAATAAGAAACCAATCATTTAAAAAAAGTACAAAGTTGCGGATGAGTCACTTGATGAAGAATGTCTTTTAATACAAAATGAGGGAATGAAAGCACCGAACACGTTGAGAATCAAAACGTGGACACTTCATCGGAATGTGCCGAACTGTCAAAAGGCATTGGCACAAAGTACAAAGAGGGGCGGGCTGCCGCAACAACAAATGCCTATGTGCAAGTCTAGTAAAGCCAATTCTTAAACGTGCATCCAGTTTCCTGCTATTTTAAATGGGCCAACACTCGATGGCATATTTGGTAGAATGAAGCTTGTTTGCCTCTCTACCGTCCCATTCTGATTACCACTCCATTTTTAGAATGGTTTTTATATATCTCTTGCTATCGTTTAAAGGAACAGGGTCATTTAAAAGACGGGTTGCCGATTTCGCCGCCTCGTCTGCAAATTCTATCTGTATATAAAAAGAATCCACAAAAAGAAAAGTGTCAGTATTTCTATTATACAATATTTTGTGAATGGAAATAGGCGATAGCAATGATTCTCTTCCTAATTTAATCAAAATAGTTTACATTTATGTCATTTATTTACATATTATTACAATCTACATATAATTTATTTATTCTTACAGGGCCCCACCATATTACCATCTTTTTTGCTTCGAGAGAATGTTACAAAACCATTGATTTTTCACACAAAATCCATAACCAGATTGTGCGGGTTGCTTTCAACGGGTCAAAGATTCTTACAGGAACTCATCATAATACCTTCTTCTTCTTGTATACAGCCGACCACCCCAGATTGTAAATAATGATTTCAGTACAGTACTGACGGTACCGGGTCATTTCAAAACGCTGAAGAATAGGACGTCAAAGATGGACAGTTTCATTCCAACTGTTTGAGAGTGTGCAGGTAGGGAGAAAGACGGCTATTGACTACCCCGAAAAGAATGTTGGTTTGACGGATTGGTCCATGTAAGGTTGGACAATACTTACTCAGCAGTCGACCCCAACAAATCCTGTCGATACTGCTACGTTCAGTGGTGACGGGGTGGTCGGCTATATACAACAAGAAGGTATCATTTGCTATGGGAACTTGGAGGACTATGCATATTGAACGTGTTCCCACTGCCATGAGCCAACACGGCGGTCTTTGGCCGAAACGAGGACAGAGCTGTCTACCTTTCGGTGACGAGATTGACTCTCTACCAACCAGGCGACCGCGGCCCAATCATTCGTAAAAGGACAATGAAATAAAAGTGGGGCCGGCGTCCTGGCCTTGAGGTAGGGTGCCTTCCCAGTGATCTGAGCGTCCCGGGTTCGAGTCCAGGTTCGGATATGGTTGTTCTTCTGTGGGTTCTATCTGTGAGATGCATTAATGTGCTCCCATGTAAAAAGTGGATGAAAAAGTGGATTCGTGTGTCACCTTCCTATGAGCTAGAAGTGAAACATCTGCCCTCTAGGTGCTCAGGGGCCTTTACCCTCAGAAGCCACTGCACCCCCTTTCCGTTGAAGCACGGACACATCATTGCCATCATCACAGTGTAATTAGAAATTAAGAAAAACAGAGGAGCCGTCTTGACTTCGAAAATTTGCTCCACGACGAACTGTCTCGTAAAAAGGTCTGGAACACGAATACAAATCAAACGAATACAAATGCAACTTTAGACCAAACTGAAGGACAATGTGTTAAGATATCGACTGCGTTATAAACACTGGTTATCGAACACATTGGCGAATTGTTCGTTTTTTTCATTGTTATTTCTTGTAGTTCCAACTTTTCTCTTTCCGAAACAGTTTATATTTTCTAGGAAAAGGAAGAACTGACCTATCATTCAGAGTTACATACTTTTCAACTAAAATTTGTCTTTAGCTTCCATTTTCACAGGACTTAAATTTTCAAAAAACTTCTCCACCATTAACTTGACGTCCCAATCACTAATAAAGGTATTCACATAAAAATGTCAGCATGTGTTTAAAATGATATGAGCAATGAAATGAACCAAAACTTCTATAGTCGGTGAAGTACTTTTTCATTTATAGGCGTTTTGTTTAGAAAAATTAAGTAGTAAATTTCTGGGGGGAAAATGCATACATATGGATATTTTATCCCATATATTCTTTGCATTTTAAAATGTTTCTTAGATGTTGGTTCATTTCATTCCTCTTTATATTCTATAACTTGTGTGCAAAGAAAAATAGGACTGCTGAATTACCATCAGTAATGCTGACACGACATCATCGTTATCAAATAAAAGTGGGGATGGGGAAAGACGGTCCGGTTTCATTCCCATTTTTACCATCAGTAATGAAAATCTCTCGTGCAAGTACTCGATTAAAACGGAGACTTTCAAAACCCAAACCATCACATCCCAGCGAATGCGCGCAGGTTTGTGGAAAAGAGCAGAGTTTTCCCACTATTACAAGACTATAAGAATACAATGAAACTCCCAATTGGAAAATTGCAGTCGTGGGTGTCACTCGGCAGTTCCCTAATGCTAGTTTATAAAGGAAGTCTTCAGAAGGGGAAGTGTTTCACGGTGCAGGCTCGACAAACGAGGCGTTGCAAACGATGCGCTTCTACTACAGCGCATAAAAACAAATTGAAATCGGCGCACTGCTCGTGTCACGTCTGCACCCTCCGATTTGATGAGCGTCTCAAACAAGTTGGGGCCCTTCGGATGATCATACTAAAAATAATAATGATAGTCATCAGTCCGCATTAGAACACTTAAGAGCAGCTCCTTTGAAGGCAGCCGACGGACGGACAGCGTTTGATTGGTGTTTCCGTAAATAGTTTGGTTTTTTATGCAAGTGGGCAAATGGGGCTCGAGCAACTCAAGCGCGGCAACATTTCAGGGGCACTTCCATCCTCACACTTTCTTTCTCGATCTTTAAAAATGACGTCCTCTCCGGCATCCTGGCATAGGGGTGGCATATCTTCCCGTGATCTGGGCGTCCCGGTTCGGGCAGGGTTGTTCTTCTGTGTGTTCTATCAGTGAGATGTGTGAATGTATACCCTTGTAAAAAGGAGTTGTGCAAGCGCACCTTCATTTGAGCTAGAAGTCAGACTTCTGCCCTCTGGGTGCCCAGGGGTCTTTACCCTCAGAAGCTAATGCACCCCCTCTCCGTGGAAACACGGACACGACATCATCATGATAGGACGTCCTTAGTAAGCACTTGAGGTGAATCGTGGTTCCAGGTCAAGACTTAGCCTAACTGGAGCCCAGAGTAAAACTTTTTTTTTACGCCTACCCCTTCTTTACTACTTTAATAAAGCAGGGGTATGAAAAACCGAACTTCATTATTGAAGAAAAAGAAAACATCAACTAAACTTTATTTTCAACTCTGATGTGAGGGTCCAGGGTCGTTGCCCTGTATGTCCCTGGTTAGGTGAGGCTACGCGTGGTCCGGTCTGCAGAATTTCTGAATGGCAAATCGCACTGGCATGGAAAGCATTGAAGATAATCGTGAGAATTTGTGGACCCTTCTCTGATGTGGTGCACCAGGGCATTTGCCCCTGCCTTGGCCACAGTTCAAAATAACAAAATGGGTTCGAAAATTAAAAAGAAAATGAAAAAAAGAAAGAGGCATATAAATAAAACGATATTGCAGCTGTTTTCTTTTTCATTTGAAACGCAAAAAGAATGCTAAAGTAATGAAAATTGGATGAAAGAAATAAATCATTAAAATCGAATAAAGTATAGAAATCTATATAAATAAAAATGAATGTTTGCCTGTTTGTCTCTTATGTTTACAGGGATAGTACAATTATCTAAAATTAAATTTAAAAAATCGAATCTCAACCGCATCTATTGACCAAGGATTCATCTTCAAATAACTCGCCGAGGAGACAGTAGATTCTGTAGAAATGCTCAAGCCGTGTGAAAAGTTAATATTTTGTAGCTATAGTAAGCAAATGTTATGCAAGTCATTCTCAAAGGAAACAACTTTATTACAGATCATGCCAGGAAGTTTTCAGGAATCAACCCTGGGATTTTTAAATTTTAATTAAATTTAATAGTTTTTCGCAGTAACTACCAAAAAGTTTTTAGTACAAATAATTTTGCCCCATCGTAATTTTTAAAAATTATCTTCTCAACTATATTAACGGTTTTATGGTATAAATATACTTTTTATGGTTAATCCATTTTGAAAGAAAATGTTTTCCCCATCACACTTTCTAAAATTAAATTTGAGAATCGTGAACGAATATGAAACGAATCTCGAGATACAATAAATAATTTCATTACCATTCCACCAAGCATTCCATTCAGAACACCAAGCTTTACCATTTCAAAAGAATACCCAAATCTAATACATAAAAATGAACATTTGTTCGTTCGTAATTTATATGCTGTCGTACCGTTCATCCTATTTCGACAAAACATTGCCAAATGATTGATTGATTGAGCTGAATATTATTTTTTCCGGTGGTAACAACGCGCCGGGTACCAGCTAATCCGATATAAAAACAACATCCAATTGAAAAAAAAAGTGCAATCTTCACGAGTAAAGCTAAAAATAAAACTTTTCTTCAATTAAATCTAGATGTATACATAGTTTCAAATAACAGAAAGCCCAAACTTTCTCGAATGTAGCAGTTCCTTTCAGCATTAAAATAACAGAGCTTTAAGTAGAACTATCTATACTAACTATTTATACTATTATGCTAACTATCTATACTGCTATATTAGTGAAAGTTATCCATACTACTAAGAGTGGAACTAGTTATCTATAATATGGTACATTAAAAGTTAAATGTTAATTCATAACAATTCCCTATTGCACAAACAATGCATAGTAGAAAAAAAGAACCCTCCCTTTTACTCCAACTACTTAAAGGCTCGGATGTCTCTCTGCCTTAATCACGGAACGCGAAACTAATAGCGGAGATTGAGACAATCTGGGAAAAACAACCCCAAGTTGCAATCGGAACATGGATATTTGGGCCTTGCCTTCTCTTTTTACAGATGGGTCCCTCTAGCCACAAACACGCGGGGTGCCTTTGCTTCATTTCTTCTCTCCACTAGAACCAGTCGTTGCTCTTTTACCTTTGTCTTAGTTTGTCTATTAATGTATCAGACCACATTGGCGAATTTTTTCAAATTCTTTTTCTTGTCGTTCAGTCTTTCCTCTTTCCAAAACAGTTTGTCTTTTTTTAGGTAAAGGAAGGCCTGACCTATCGTCCAGGCTCACATATTTTTTTAGCTAACATTTGTTTTTCGCTTCATTTTTCTCGGGACATTAATTCTCATAAAAAGTCTCCACCGTAAACATAATATCTCAAAAACTAATGGAGGTATTTATAAAAATATATAAAAGTTTGTATTAAATGATATGGCCAATGAAATGAAACAAAGGTTTTATTGTTGGTGAAATACTTCTTTTCATTTATAGGTGTTTCAGAAAAATTTGAGTTGTGAATTTCAGGGAAAAATGCATATATACGTATATTTTTACCCATAATTTGGTTGCAGCTCAAGATTTTTCTTAGATTTCGGTTCACTTCATTCATCATTACATTCTATAACTTGTGTGAAAAGTTGTTAGCTAATGGCAGTTGGGGCACGTTGAATAGGTCGTGACGGCAAAGTCCTCCAAGCCCCCATCACAAATGATACTTCTGGGGGTGCTGAATCAGGGATGAGTCGGTTTCTGATTTGGATCTAAATCCTGACTTGAGGATGGATGAATGATTTCGACCGCCCATTAAAAAGGGTTGTACCTTGTGTATTCGAGCAAAATCCTCCTTTCACCCTCCTCACAACAAAAGGCGCACACTTCTGTCTTTATTCGAAAGAGCTGAAATCTCATTCGGGCTTGGTATGACCAAGTGGCATCAGACCCAAATACCACCATCAGAATAAACTTGAATCAAATAAAATCATCAAAAATGATTTGATCCATCACTTTAAACACTTTGTTTTAGTTGTAGGTTGACTTGGTCTTTTAAAATGGTATGGCTTGGTATGAGTGGTTAGACAGTGGCATTAGACGGATCAAAGGGAACAAAGATTTGAAGAAATTTTGAACAAAAAGTGTATATTATTTCGATGCTCGGTATTTTCACAGCAGAAGACGGACAGACGGCGGTGGCAGAATCTATCGCTTTCTTTTTCTCGGCAGAATCATCTGCCCATGGTAATGGACGGAAAACTCAATTCCCGAATCCAAAAATCTCAACACTCAATGGAACATATGAAGCCAGACCCGGGGGGGGGGGGGGGGGGGGGGGGGGGGTGTTTCAGGAAGAACCCCATTATCGGCATTTGACCCCACACCTGATCCTTGACCACGAGAGGAGAGCAGACAGATGCCTGGCATCGATCCCGCAACAATCGATGGAAAAAAAGTTGTCCAACTGGAGGGACCAGCTAGAACGGATTTTCACTGAATCAATTGCCATCCTTGAAGAGTGCATCAGGAACAGGAAGACTGATGCAGAATGAAAAAAAGAAAAATCCGAAAGATGAGATAGTTCCTTGTCTATTATATGACATTGATAGTTTTTGGAAGGAATTTTTTAATGTTATTCTCATATTATTTGCTTTATTAAAAAAATAAAATTTCTGCATTTTCTTCTTCTTTGTAATATTAAGGTTCTTTACTATATTTTGCTTCTGTGATACTTTAAAATCGTTTAAGTATATATATATATATATATATATATATATATACACACACACTGAAGTGGCAAAAGTCATGGGATGACTGTTAATATCGTGTCAGTCCTCCTTTTGCCCGGCGAAGTGCAACAACTCGACGTGTCATGGAGTCCACAAGTCGTTGGAAGTCCTCTGCAGGAATATTGAGCCATGTTGTCTGTATAGACGTCCATAATTGTGAAAGTGTGGAGGGTGCAGGAGTTTGGGCACGAACGGACCTTTCGATGATGTCCCATAAATGCTCGATGGGATTCATATCGGGCGATCTAGGTGGCCAGATCATGCGCTGGAATGGTCCGGAATGTTCTTCAAACCAATAGCGAACAGTTCTGGCCAGGTGATATGGCGCATGGTCATCCATAAAAATCCCATCGTTGTGTCGGTACGTGAAGTCCATGAATGGCTGCAAGTGATCTGCAAGCAGCTGAACATAACCATTTCCAGTCAATGATCGGTTCAGTTGCACCAGAGGACCGACTCCATGCCATGTAAAAACAGCCCGCACCATTATGCAACCACCACCAGCTTGAACAGTGCTTTGCTGACAGTTTAGGTCCATGGCTTCGTGGGGTCTGCGCCACACTCGAACTCTACCATCAGCTCATAACAACTGAAATCGTGACTCATCTGACCACGCCACGGTTTTCCACTGGTCTAGGGACCAGTCGATATGCTCACGAGCCCAGGAGAGTCGCTGCAGGCGATGTCGTGCTGTCAGTAAAGGCACTCGAGTCGGTATTCTGCTGTCATAGCCCAAGGAAGACAAATTTCGCCGCACAGTCCTATCGGACACGTCCCTCGTACGTCCCACATTGATTCCTGCAGTTATTTGACGAAGTGTTGCGTGTCTATTAACACTGACCATTCTACACAGACGTCGGCGGTCTTGGTCGTTAAGTGCAGGTGGTCGCCCACTGCGCTGTCCATGATGGGATGTGATGTTTGAAATTTCATACTCTCGGCACACTCTTGATACTGTGGATCTCGGAATGTTGAACTCACTAACGATATCCGCAATGGAATGACCCATGCGTCTAGCTCCAACTAACATTCCACGCTCAAAGTCTGTGAATTCTCGTCGTGCCGCCATAAATCACGAAAAACCTGTTCACATGAATAACTTGAACACAAATGAAAGCTCTGGAAAACGAACTGCGCATTCATACTTTTTCGCTGCGATACAACTGCCATCTGTATATTTGCATATTGCTATCCCATGACTTTAGTCACTTCAGTGTATATATATATATATATATATATTAATTAACAAAATAAGACGACCGAATCAAAACAATAATCAATAGAAAAAAATAGTCAATAGAAAAAGAATCTGGCCTGAAAACTTCGACAGGAGCCACTTTCAAGCAAGGATTCCTAATAAGGAATTTTTTCTGTGAGGCATCGGTGGACAATGGTCAAAAGTATTGACACCTTGTGGCCCGAAAAAATTTAATTTTCTCACAATTCAATAAAATTAAAACAATTTGTAATAACAAAATTTCTTTTATAAAAGCAACAAATAGTTTTATTAAAAATTTGAACAATAATGATTTTCCCAAAAACTACTGCAATATCAATATTTTAATAAAAAAAGAAATAATGAAATATTAGTGAAATAGATGGCGCTAATAAATCCCATTTATCTTTAGTTACACTGTAGTATTATTATTGGAAAGGAAGAACAGTTGTTCGCGGCCAGGTCTGTACACTAATGGTTTTCTTAATTTAGCCATTAATTGTGATTTTTCTTATGTAGTTTTACTTTTTATATATATATTTTTTCATTTGTTAATGTTTTGCTTTGTTTTTGTCTTTTGCTGTTAAAATTGGTATGTCCCTTTTGCCTTCATTTCAGGGGATTTTCGGACCACGAGGTGTCAATACTTTTGACCATTGTCCACCGATGCCTCACAGAAAAAATCCCTTATTAGGAATCCTTGCTTGAAAGTGGCTCCTGGCGAAGTTTTCAGGCCGGATTCTTTTTCTATTGACTATTTTTTTCCATTGATTATTGTTTTGATTCGGTTGTCTTATTTTGTTAATTAATTTATATTCATTTGTATTTTAGTTGTAGCTGCATTTGCGCTCTCCTAATACAATGATTGATTTAAAAACATTTTAATTCTTAAAACTTGTTTGAATCAGTAATGATTTTAGTTTCGATTCCGGTTTTGGTTTCGTTTCCGTGGTTACTTCTGTTTCTGTTTCGTTTAAATAATTCTTTGTATATAGTATTTTGGATTTGTTTCATTAATTGGTTCTTATTCATTTACCTTACATTTTGTGAACTTTTAGCGTGTAATTCTGAATTGAGTTTTAATTTCGATCTAGTTGGTTTCGTTTTAATTTTTGTTGATCAAGAAATGGGTTTTGATTGTTTTAATAATTTTATGATTGTATAAAAAAAAAAAAAAAAAAAAAAAAAAAAAAATATATAATGACGGTGTCCTGGCTTAGGGAAAGCGTGTCTTCCTCGTGTTCTGGGCTCCCCGGGTCGTGCATCGTTGTTATTTTGTGTTCTATCCGTCCGTGAGTGGTGGGAATGTGCCTCAGAGAAAGAAAAAGACGAGTAATTATGAGATACACTGAATGGAACATATTTATGGGAATTTATGGCATGAAAATGAGGAGGTAAAAAAGTAGTAGAATAATTTTGAATACAACGATTTAGTCTATTTTAAAATCGCTGATATAATTAGTAATATTTATGGTGCAAAAATAGAAATAAGCAAGTAATGTAAACATATAACTTTTTAATTCAATTCCTGCTTATATATATATATACAAGAAGCAAAAGCTATCGATCCGTCTCAAAGCTCAAGACTGTACGCCAGAAAACCACTTTTTTTTTTCTTTTTATTGATCAAAAATATACAATAGAACGCTTTAGTTATTTTAACGACCCGTTGTAAAGCAACACTAGGGCTATTTCGGGACAGACCTCGTCATTTTGACCCACTGTTAGGTGACGAGGAAGACACCTGGGCTGCTACCCCCCTCTCCACAAAAACGGGAGGACGTTTGGTTTGACTTATTTAAGGTGCAACAGACTCCATTAAAGCCTTATCACGTGGCAAAATATCGTCCGCACTTTTTGTCCGCAAACAACAACGAAACAACAACGAATGTGACGTCACTTCAAAGTTTCGCATTATTAAGTTGAATTTCGTTTGCAGACAATATTTTCGTCACAATCGTCTCCATTTTCAAGCTGGTTAAAAAAAAGTTGACGCTGACGAAATAGTTGCTTGACCAGTTCTTGAGGAAAGACACGGAAAATTGCTGACTATATAAATATTTCGCCATGTGACAACGCCTTTACACAGCGGGCCTGCGGTGGAATCGGGTTCCGAACCTGAGATCTTACGTCCCAAGAGCCTAGGTTTCAAGTTCGAAACCTTGGCTCGAATCAAGAACACAAGAGTATTCTATATTAACGCTCTGATGATGATGATGTCGTTTCCGCGTTTCCACGGAAAGGGGGTGCAGTAGGATAAAGACCCCTGAGTACCCAGAGGACAGAAGTCTGACTTCTAGCTCAAATGAACATTCACTTGCGCAACCCCTTTTTACAGAGGGACTCATTCATATATTAACGCTCTGACACAAGCACTTCTTCTAATGGTTAAAGTAACATATGGCAAAACCATCAAACAGCGAAACATTTCGGCGTCTTGGCATACGGGTAGCGTGTTTTCCCTGCGGTCTGGGCGTCCACACGGTTGTTCTGTGTTCTATCAGTGTGAGATGCATGAATGTTGCCACCTGTAAAATGGGGTTGTGCAAGCGAATGTTCATTTGAGCTAGAAGTCAGACTTCTGCCCTCTGGGTGCTCAGGGGTCTTTATCCTACTGCACCCCCTTTCCGTGGAAACGCGGACACGACATCATCATTATCAACATATGGCAAAACCATGAAACAGCGAATCAGTTCTCGAATCAAAGCCTCTGGTACAGATGAACGGGAAAATGAAATGAACGCGTTCCTTAAGAAAAACAAAACAAAAAGAAGGGGCGCCCTTAACTGGAGCAATAAATCTCGTCCACATTATTCTTCGTCGTAACGTGATTATCTCACATTTTAAGACAAAAATGGCTGCAGCCTCTTAAAGGATGATTAATCCCTATTATGAGGCACAAAATACCGCACGGCTTAAATCTTAATTTCTTTGTCAGGACCCAGACAGTAATGGAGGAAGGAGGAATTTAGGGGGAAAAAAAAAAGAGGGAAATGCAGAATGATGGATAATTTTTTTTCCTTCCCTTCCATCCTTTTTTTTATTTACGTGAAGAAAAGCTCATTAAATTAATACTCATTATTATAATCTTAATTTCTTTGACGCAAAGTTAAAGAAGAGAAGTTGAAAAAAATAATTTAAAAAAAAAATCGAACGTTTGAAGAAGGCCGGCGCTGATTTTTTTTGTTACAAAAAATTAAACCACGAAAAAAAAAAAGACTTGTGGTCGTTCTTATTGCAAAAAGAAAAACGAAAATAATAATCTAAGCAAAAAATAATAATAAAAGTTAAAAAAAAATAGATAGGAAGACGATTGAAGATGAATCTCGAAAACCGAATAATAAACGAATACACGCACGCAAAGAAAGAATAATAATAAAAAAAAAGATTCTGGCGTTTCATTCAAAAAGCGAAAGAAACACTTTTTGCTTAATATCTGTTCATTAAAAAATATTTCCTTGCCTTAAGCAATTCTTTAAGGAAAGAGCGATAAAAAATTAAAGGGGGGAGGGAATGTTAATTAAATGTTTCATTAAATCACGGAAGAAATCTCATCCCTTCCTCTCTCTCTCCTCTCTTTCATTTTTTTCCCCCGATTCTCTTCTTCGCACAAAAACTCTCTTGTGGTAATACGCCGAGAATTAAAAACACGGAAGGAATAAAATAAAAAAACTAATTCCAAAAACAAAGCGGTTTGGATTGTATTTATTTTTTAAATTCCCAACAACAGCAAAAAAAAAGGGGGGGGGTGTCTCCATTTCTCTTAAACCAACAAGAAAATTAAAATTGAAAGGATCAAGCACGACGTCAAACAAAGTCACTACCACAACAACAATAATAATAACAACACAGACACACACACGCAAAAAAAAGCACTTCCTTTGAATTATAAAAGTCTGGCCCCTTAAAACCTCGTCAAATTCTACTGCACCCTCACCCCCATTTAAGGATTTTTAACCACCCCCTTCTCCACACACACACACAAAAAAAATTAAGGGAAGTTTATAATGAAACAAAACCCTCTCGTCAGAGTCAAACACACCTCGCTTGTTTCTCAAGAGAGGGGTTAGGGAAGGGGGGTATCGAAATGCCACAATGAAATTCATTAAAACAAGGTCTGAGCTGGGGGGGGGGGTGCTTGCTTTCTGATTGGCGGAGCGTCGGAGGGGTCGGAAGACCTCATTTAACATCTCATTATAAGTCTTTCTCATTAGAGGCGTACCGGGTCTAATTGATTGCTCGCAGTTGCGGGGTCTTTTGTGAGGAGAGGTCCTGTCTTCTCTCGAGTGCTCGGGTTGCCGCACGCCACCGTTCAGTCGCCAAGAACGGCAGCAACCCCACCCTCTTCGTTTCATCCATACATGCTCACCGTGCATAGTACTGATGGTCTGCTTAATAATATGCAATTTTCTTTTAGTTTATGTAGTATGTGATAAAAATCGTCTAAAATTTTACGTGAGTATTACATAAATGTGTCCCCAAATCAAGTGGTGTCTTAAAAGGAGAATTATGCAAGAAAAATCTTTATCTGGACAGAAATATGTATAGGTATCGTCTCCATCCAGGGGAATTAAGAGAAGAAATAAAACTACAATGGTTTGACAGATGGTACATGTCCATAAAAGGAAGTGTCACTTTCGGCTTTATTCCTCATCAGGAAATTAAAACAAAAAGATATCATACACTTATAATCCAAATAACATCTAGACATGGCATATTTCCAGCATACTTCTAAAAATGTGGAAAATAAATGCATTTTTGGTGGAATCGGTACTGTTTAGCACTATTTAATAGCATGCAAGGAGATCTCAGAGTGAAGGAAAGACCTGAAGATTGTAAATAATTTCATTACAGTACTGATGGTACCGGTCATCTCAAAACCCAAAATGATAGGATGTCAAAGACTGTGTTAAAATGAACAAGTCGATAGTCTTGAATTTCAATAAGGCCCATATTGGGATATATGGTAATGAAAAGGCAGATCACTATGCCAAGTTGGCGACACAGAAAGGGAATATTGATACTATTGTTCCCAAATCAAGTGGTGTTTTAAAAGGAGAATGGAGAGAAGAAATAAAATTGCAAGGGTTTGACAGATGGTATGTGTCCAAAAAAAGGAACAGTCACTTTCGGCTTTTTTCCTAACCCGGAAATAAAAATAAAAAGATATCCATTGATAATCCAAAAAATATCTGGACATGAGATTTCCTGCCTATTTCCAAAGATTTGGATTAACGCAGGAAAATAAATGCATTTGAGGAGGAAACGGTTTACCACAACTTAATGGAATGTATGGAGATCTCAGAGTGAAGGGAAAAAACTTGAAACAAAATAGTGCTTGGTTTTGGACTGACGACAAGGGTTAACCTTGGATTCCCAAATCAAGTGGTGTTTTAAAAGGGGAATTGAGAGAAGAAATAAAACTAGAATGGATTTGAATGATGGTATATGTCCAAAAAGGGAGGAGTCACTTTCGGCTTTATTCCTAATCCGAAAATAATTTTTTTTAAGTTCATTCCCAAACTCTGATTAGATAGATTTAATGTTAACTAGTGAAAATATCATCGAAGATCATTTAGTTTTGCTTAATAATGGATTCCCTTTTATTTTCCATTTATTACTCTGTTTTCATTAAAATGCAATGAAATTAAAATCATAAGTTTATTTGATTTCGTTTTTCCTATTCTTTTACATAATTACGTAACTTCTCACTCGCTGTCTTTTTTTTTTATCCCTTTCAAACATTATCCTTTTTATAATTCTATTCTTATGTAATTAGAATTTATAGTTTTCCTTTTAAAAAATTAGAAAGCCTGCTTTATAATATGCGAATTTTCTATTAGCTTAAGTATGTAGTATCTAATAAAAAGAGTCTAAAATTTTAGATGAGCAAAATAAATGTATGTCCAAATTAAGTGGTGTCTTAAAAGGGAAACTGAAGAAGAAATAAAGCTACAGTGGATTTGACAGATGGTATGTGTCCAACAGTCGACCATAACAAATCCTGTCGATACTGCTACGTTCAGAGGTGGCGGGGTGGTCGGCTGTATGCAAGAAGAAAGTATGTATCCAAAAAAGGAAGAGTCACTTTCGGCTTTATTCCTAATCCGGAAATTAAAACAAGAAGATACCATCCACTAATAATGCAAATAATATCTGAACATGAGAGACTTCCTGCCTATTTCCAGATTCGGAAGAACGCAGGAAAATGCATTTGTGGAGAAAATGGGTATGATTCACCACTAATTTGTGGAATGCATGGAGGTCTCAGAGTGAAGGAAAAGCCTGAAGATTGTCAAAAATGATTTCAGTACAGTGCTGATGGTACCGGGGCATCTCAAAACCTTGAAGGATGGGATGTCAAAGTTGGACAGCTTCATTCCAACTGTCTGAGAGTGTGCAGGTGGGGAGAAAGACAGCTATTAACTACCCTGAAAGGCAAGTCAGTTTGACGGATCAGTCCATGTAAGGTTGGACAATACTTATTCAGCAGTCGGCGACAGCAAATCCTGTTGATACTGTTAAATTCAGTGGTGGCTGGGTGGTCGGCTCTGTACAACAAGAGGAAAAAGCATCTCATGTGCATGCCACACAAATTTTCAGTTTGAATACTGACTCACAAACCATCATATTTCTAGCTGCAAATGTCCCAATAATGAAGATTATAATCACTCCCCCCCACAATTAACTTGTAAAAATACCATCGAAGATCATTTAGTTTTGCTTAATAATGGATTCCATTTTATTTTCCATTTATTATTGAGTTTTCATTAAAATGCAATGAAATCGAAGATCATTTAGTTTTGCTTAATAATGGATTCCATTATATTTGGTGTTCTGCCGCCTCATATTTTCAATCTGAAAAAAAAAAAAAAAAAAAAAAAAAATTTAATTTTAAACAATTAAAGGATATCTCACTTTTGAATATAAATAAACTTTGTCTATATCTATACTTATAATAAAGCTCAATGTGTGTGTGTTGGCACTCTACAGGCCAGAGGGTTGGACCTACAGCTACCAAATTTTGTACATGTATATCTTGAGGGTCCAGATTGTCAGCCTCGGAGCCCTTTTTTCGAATTTTTAATTAGAATTTAAATTAATTAAAATTTAAGCGAAATTTCAACGTTTTCCTCTATAACTTCTGAAAATATAATCGCATAAACATGATTTTTACCTCAATTTAAAGATTAAAAAATTAGCTTTCTAATGGTATCAGTGTTTTAATGCATAACTTAAACTTCTATTTTTAACGAATTTTTAAAGAAATATTTTAACCATGTTTTTTTAGCACGTGACTGGATAAAATAAAAGAAAACAATGACGGAAGTACAAAAAAAAAAAACTATCATCGCAAATTAAATCTAAAGAAATGCAACTTATAGCATGTGACTGGATAAAATAAAATTAATATAAAATATGATATTTTCTTTAAAAAATGCAAGGCAAAGGATTCTATGATTTTTTGCAATATTTAAATTATTAATTAAGAAAATTATCTTTATTTATACAGGATATGCATTCGAATTCCGGTCCAATGGCCAATTTGTAAAATATTATTAATAGGCATATATATTGTTTAATGCTATTAATTTGATCTAAATGAAGTAAATAATTACATTTTATGTAGCTTGAGTCAAACAATGCATTTAGAAATAATGACTTTTAGATTTCTTCATACTTTGCTCTGTGAGCCATATTGTACAAAATATTTTTATTAATATTTTAAATAAAAGTTGCTACATCAATCAGTCTCCTAAATCAATCATTATAACTGATTGATTTATAAAATTAAAGAATATTATTTGGAAATCGCGTTCTTTTAGAACTTTCCGTCCATCATCTTAAAGAAAATATTAATTTCAGGCCAATCAATGCCCGGAATGACTTCAAGGCTAATGAATATGTGATTTAGTTGAAAATTTTAGGAAGCATTACTCATGGCGAACTATCTGGTCGCCAAAGGCGGCTAGTTAACAATGTATGAGTAATTATATCCATAATTTGAAAATACGTAACACTTACACAAGCAGAAAAACATTACACTGCATATTAAGTAATGATTTATATGAAGGCTTTGCTGCCACCAAAAGAAACAACATTAAGTGCAATCAATCAATGATTTGGTAATGTTTTATCGAAATACATAACAAATTGAACAAACAAAGATTCATTTTTATATATTAGATTTCTGTATTCTTTTAGAATTTTAAAACTGGGTGTTCTTTCAGAATGGTGGTGAAAGATATTGATTGTATCTCGTGATTCGTTTCATATTCGTTCAAAATTTTCAAATTTAATGTTAGAAAAAGTGATTAAAATATTTTTTAATGGATTTAATATATAGAAAACACATTTATACCATGAAATCATTAATAAAATTAAGATGGTGCAAAATTATTTGTATTACAATATTTTTGGCAGTTACTTGGAAAAATACTCAAATTTAATGAAAATATAAAACCCCCAAGGTTGGTCTCCAGAAAACTTTTTCGCATAACCTGTAATAAAGTTGTTACCTTTGAGAACGACTTGCACGACATTTGAGTACTATAGCTACAAAATATCAACCTTTCACTTGAATTTAGCTTTTCTACAGAATCTATTGTCTCCTCGACGAGTTATTTGGCGATTAATCTTTGATAAATAGATGCGGTTGATTGTTTTATTTTATATAATTGTACTCTTCCCATAACCATC
>JAPMOQ010057240.1:38122-110843 GCA_026543055.1 Argiope trifasciata | reverse complement strand
AAAAAACAAAGTAATTGGAAACATTCGGTTGACATTCCTTCACTCGGCGTTTCCAGATGGCGTCAGGGCTCGAATGTGAACTGTTCACGTGTCTGTGGTGCTTACAAATCGCCGATTACGTGGTGGTCAAAAAATAGCGTCGACTCAAAGCACATGCCAACATTAGCGAAATACATCTGAAGTTGTGTTCGTTTCTGATAAATTTTCTGTTCATGCAAACCAGAATTGATTTTTCATTCTTCTCCCAGAAGCCATCTATCGTAGGAGCACTGATATGCCACGAGTTTATTCGTGGCTGCACAAAAATGGCAAGTAACCACAGTACGAGATAATTCGTAGGTGGCGTCCCAGAAATGAACTCTATCTACGAGTCATCTCGTAGTTGGCAGTCAACGTGTTAGTAGTTTCCACTTTTTCTGCTTTTTTGCAGCGATCATCAAAGACCAATGTCTAAAGCATCTACGGTAGTACTTTGGTTCTCCCTTAGTCCCAATGTCATGGGACTATGGGGAACTAATGTCGCCCACAGTTTAGCACAGAATTTTTTTTTTCTCGATCTGTACTTACATATATACAAGCAAAAACAAAAGGTACAAACACAAAATTTTTGGTCATGTACAGAAAGCAGATTTAAGAAACCATTTTTAATTTAGATGATTTTTAAAGATATGTTCTTCTATTTAATCCTTTTTATTAGCTGTAGTTGAAACTTTAAAGTACAAATTTTAAAGAAGAGTTTAGTAAGTGTTCTCGCTGAAATATAAGATTTATTGCTTTTTCTTTGGCTGCCTTCTTTGTTTATCAGGAATAACTACATTAGGAATAGAATGATGCAGTAAAGCTAGGGAAGCAAAATATTTTGTTAACCTGTGATGAGACTTCACAGCCTAATTGTATGAAAATAGTGAAATGAATGCTTTAGTGGACAACAGCTCTATTGCGAAAAGCAAAAAGAAAATAATTCACTATTAAGGTGGGTTCACACGAGGCTAATTAGTGCGCGCAATAGAAGAACGCGTAATGTTGTTGCTTGTTTATATATGTAATTTTCCAGGAAAAGCAAACTTCACTCTCGGACGGTGGGGAGTGAGACTTTGGCTCCCTTTCTTCTGAAATAAACTAAGTGCAGTTTTCGAAATCTCTTCTTCAACTTGTCTCCAGCCGACCACCCCGCCACCACTGAATGTAGCAGTATCGACAGGATTGGTTGTGGTCGACTGCTGAATAAATATTGTCCAACCTTACATGGACCGATCCGTCAAACTAACATTCCTTTCGGGGCAGTCAATAGCTGTCTTTATCCCCACCTGCACACTCTCAAACAGTTGGAAGGAAACTATCTATCTTTGACATCCTATCCTTCAAGGTTTTTAGATTACCTGGTACCATCAGTACTGAACTTAAATCATTATTTACAATCTTCAGGTCTTTCCTTAACTTTGAGATCTCCATACATTCCATTAAATAGTGGTGAACCGTACCCCATTTCTCCACAAATGCATTTATTTTCCCGCGCTCTTCCCAATCTTTGGAAATAGGCAGGAAATCTCCCATGCCCAGATATGATTTGGGGTTATCGACGGATGGTATCTTATTATTTTCACTTCCGAATCAGGAATAAAGTCGGAAGTGATTCCTCCTTTTTTGGACATATACCATCCGTCAAATCCGTTGTAGTTTCATTTCTTCTCGCCATTCCCCTTTTACGACACCACTTGATTTGGGGACAATGATATCAACATTCTCTTTCTGTGTCGCCCACTTCGCGTAGTGAAACAACTATCAACACTAGACACTGATCTAAGTGAGACTGAACGGGCATTTTGTCCCATCCGTTCTTACACACATGAAATGTTTGATTAAACTACTGTAATAATTCGATGATGAACAACACACAGCCAAAGCGATGGAAGTGGAATATGGATTATGGAACTGTTTTCTAGACCCACTATACTATGGAGTATCACTACGCCTTTAATTGTTATGCAATTAATTAAACCCCAGAAAAGACAACCTGTGTCTTCAAGTTATTTTACCGAAGGAACTATCTTCACCATCACGTCAATTATTGCTGTATCTAGAAAAGCAACGATAATTAAATTTTTAATCTAAAAATACTTGAGCCACACTGCAACAGTTCGGAAGAAGGAACTCATCCATCATAATGAGCTCCAGTCATGGACATCTCAGCGCATAAAAGAAAATTCTCGCGAACAGAAGAGTGTTAATTCTTTTCAATGGCAATAACTTTCATTTTAGACGCCTTAATGGCTCTCTTTTGTGTCGCCAAGAGGGCTCAGGTCAAACGATAAAGCAGAAGGGTTGCCGCGAGAAGGCGTGCCGGAATGGCGAGCTTATCCCTTCTTCCGCAGTGACAACCGTCTCATTGGACAAAGAGAGAGGGATTAATCAACCCTTCAAAAAAACAAGGAGGTTTTTTTTTTTTTTGTAATCATTTTTATTTGTTAATAAAGACATTATTCGAAAGGACGAAATGCAGTGAATTTAATTAGTGTCAACTACAAATAGAGAAATAATACTCAAAAAATCAATTTTTTGATATCCATTTTTGCTTAATAATAAAGACATTATTCGAAAGAACGAAATGAGGTGGAATTAAGTAGTGTCAACTACAATTAGTTTGTTTTGGTTTATTGGCGCAAGAGCCATATCTGGCCATACTGCGTCAATCAAATGGTTAAAGTAATACTTGTTCATTAAAAATAACTTTATGATACTTAAACGCCATCATAATGGTATCCAAATATAGCGAGCAAAATAACTAATACATTTGGCCATATATTTTCAGATTTCAGGCACTTAAAAATATTGTTTCTAATTTTTTTATGGGTCTGATAATATATTATTAATTTTTCGTCTGGAACTGAAGAGCCGCAACTTGCCATCAAATGAGCCGCAGGTTGCCGACCCCTGGTCCAAGTAAGCGAACACCCAGCTTTCTTTATACCGTATAGGTTGATTGACATGTTTATAAAAACGATTATTAGTTACAAAAATGTTTACAAAACGAATATTAATATGTGTTCTCTTATTCCCTGATCTTTAATTTATTTTTTTCAAAACCAATTTTAGTCAGAAAGAATGGAACACTATTTCTCAAGTACAATTAGGAATGAGCAGTGCAATATATATAAGAGAAGATTAGATACTTTTTCTAAAATCATGGATTTTTTTTCACCGAAAATCTAGAAACAACAGGGAAAATGTAACAACAGAAATACTGTATACCCTGCCATTCATTTCACTTCAAACTATCTTTCTATAATATATTATTACACTTTTATTATCTGCTGTTCTCTCTTTTTGCAATAATACAGCTGTTAGTAATACAAAATTAATGAAATAAAATATTTTTATTGTCAGAAATGTTTTAAAATTAAAATGAAAAAAATCAATAATATCACTGAAGTAGATGATTTTTAAAAACTACTGGCAACTGTTTTTGCCCATATTTGAAACATCGGAAATGTTCGTTTCATTAGAACTGCATATTCAGTTCCCGATGCTGACACATAAGAAATATTTTAAGAACTTTTTAAAAAGGAAAGTAATTAATTTTTGAACCCCCAAGAATTGTTAATATTAAACCCTTGTCTTTAAGAATAAGCGTACAAAGTTTGGTTGAAATGGGCGCGGTCATTTAGGAGGGTATATGGAACACAGATACACAGACACTGAGACTTTTTTACATTTCGTATTGAAAAGTATAAGGGAAGGAAACGCACGATCACTCTCAAAATAAAATCAATACAACAACAAATAAATAAAAGAGTAGTGAGCATTCACAATTTGATGAAATAATTTCGACTGAAAAGTGTGTTCTCTTGAAGGGAATTCTGGAAAATTCTCATTAAAAATGTTCCTTAAAAATTTACTTAATTTCATAAAATAAACCAATTATTTAAATGACAAGAACGCAAATGAATAAAAAAAATAATTGTCTCTTGCTAAAACAGTGCTAACATTTCAGACTGAATGACTCGTAAAATTATTCTACATTCATATCAATATAAATAAAAACGAATGTTTATCTGTATGTCTCTTATGCGCTGCCGTACCGCTCATCCGATTGCGGTGAAATTTTGAATAATTATTACTTGCACTTACTTGTTTCTGATGAAGATGGAAAAATTAAATATATATATATATTGCCAACCCTAAAGTCTTGAATAATTATGCTAAAAAAATAGAAGTAATATTATGCAGGCTTCTGCTTTATATATCACTCCATTTCAATGAATGTGTCCATTTCAGATACAAAAGATAATATCCATTTCAGATACGAAATAAAATGATGTATAAATGCATCCATTTCCGATACGAAAATGAATGTTATACTTTCTATCATTCCTAATGAAACAATCCAGTTGTTTCAAATTTCAAAACGATATTTCCAAAATAATTTCTTCTGCTGCAGCAATGCACCATCTAGTTAACCAATCAGCACTTTTTTTTTCTGAGCGAAGTTTCCTCCTAGTTTCGAACGAGGCGTACGCGTCGCACACACATAATGATATTCAGCCTGCCACTTGACAAACGACACACCATATCAAAGAAAAAGAAATTCAATTCGTGGAGTCATCTGAGAATGGCTGAGTATGATAAATGACGGCGAGAATCAATTGAAACGAGACACAATTTGCAAATATTAATACGCCTCTTCTGATTGCTAGACAATAAGGCTCTTCCGTTCAAGGTCCAGCAGAACGGCTGAACAACAACTACCTGGTAAAGTTAAGTCCGATCACGTCACCAACGCTTAACCACGGCACATTTCCATCCCAATCTAAATTAATACGATGTGTGAGAACTTTTGGCTGGGGAAAAGAATAAGATAAAACTATCATTTATGTTATTATTTTACGAGTGGGGAGGGTGTTTTCGACACGGTAAATCAGATATACGTTTCAGCAAGACGGAAGGGAGAGTTTTGATTCATCGGACTATCTCACTCTTCCTGAACTGATTGCCGGACCATCAAGCATTTAACCCAAGGCGTTCCGCTTGGAGGGCGCACTTTCCAGAAAACAAGAACACCCCCCACAAGTCATGTGTGTATGCACAGTGCTGTCGCGTAGATGAACATGATTTATTGGTCCAATTATCTCAAGATCGCCTTTGTCTTCTGCGAGAAGGACCACCGCATTGATATGCGAGACGGCTGCTGGCTTTGTGAAAGAAATCTGCAAACAACCTGTCTGTTCGAATCTGTCAGAGTGCCTGGAGTTTTACCACGTTTGTCATCCGTTGTCTCAGACAGCCCGTTCCACTGTCTTAAATTCGAATCCGTTTCCGCCTGTCGTCTCCGCTGGTGAATGGTCGCATCTACAGGTGGCAGGTTGGAGACCTACCACCAAAAATCCCAAGCACCGACGATCATAGCAATGACTACCATTTCATGATTGTAATGGCAAATAAACGTTTACGTGATGTTTATTTAAGGTCTAACTACGTTAAAAACACTGGTTATCGACCACAATGGAGATTTTTTTTTAATTCTTATTATTTCTTGTAGTTCAGACTTTTCCCCTTTCCAAAACAGTTCATCTTTTCTAGGAATAAGAAGGCCTCACCTATCATCCAAGGTCGCATATTTTTGAATTAAGATTTGTCTTTCGCTTCCACTTTCTCAAAAATTTAATTTGCATGAAGATATTCCACCATTAACATATCTCGAAAAGTAATAGAGGTATTTTCATAAATATTTCAATGTGTGTTTTAAATGATATAGAAAATGAAATGAGCCCAAAGTTTTAGTGTTGGTGAAATACTTTTCCAATTATAGATGTTTTTACAAAAACCTAGTAGTGAATTTATGATAAAAATGCACATATGTGCATATTTATACCCATCACTTCTTTGCATATCAAGATGTTTCTTAGATTTTGGTTCATTTCATTCATCATTATATTCTATAACTTGAGTACAAAGAAAAAGTGTAGAGTGTAAACCGTTATGATTACATTTCCTTAAAATTTACAAAAATTTTTCCCATTTCTCAAAATATGTTTTCATTTATTTTTTTGTATTTATAGTATTTATACTTGAAAATACACCTAAAAACCATAAATAGTTTCTAAAAAATCCAATTTTTCAAAATTTTTCCTTTGAACGTACTCGGATTGTTTATTGTTAAGAATGATACTTGAAGTTATTAAATATTTATTGTTAAGAATATTGTCGCAATGAAACAAAACATTGCTGAGGCTGCATAGTTGAATGGTTATGACGCTGGACTCGTAGTCAGGAGATCATATGTTCGAATCCCAGAGGACATAAAATATGTTTAATTGTTTTTCCATGATTTCGTGTTCCGGTATATTCTGGACCTTTCTTTAGTTTAGCAGATAAGTGGACTGTCTCCAGAAAGGTATTCTGGAGCTATCCCAACTTGTATAAAAGCTGAAGATCGCTCGGTCATAATGTTCAACGTTGAGTTGATAAATGGATTTAACTCTACTTCCCGTTTCTTGAGTTCTATATACGTGACAATATTGTTAAAGATATATATTGTTTAACGGCCAGTGATTTAGCCGTTTAACATTAGAGTAATTGGTGACAGATAACAATCTCCAAAGTTTGGGCCCAACCAAAGGAAAGTTTAAATTAAAAACAATCTATTAAGAATCTAAAATGAAACGCATGACAAACTATTTACAGATATGACGGAAAAAATTATCTATGTAAATAAAAATGAATGTTTGTCTGTATATCTCTTATGCCTTCATGAACTCTGATATCAATGAAACTTTGTCAACTTATTGTTTACACCTAGGGTATGATTATAGGGATAGTACAATTATCTAAAAACTTTTTTAAAACTTCGGATCTCAACCACATCTATTTACCAAGGATTCATCTCCAAATAGCTCGCCGAGGAGACAATAGATTCTGTAGAAATGCAAAATCCAAGTGAAAGGTTAATATTTTGTAGCAATAGTACGCAAATGTCTTGCAAGTCATTCTCAGGGGTAACAACTTTATTAAATTATGCGAAAAAGTTTTGGGGTTACAAACCCAGTGGTTTTAAAATTTTAATTAAATTTTACCGTTTTTCAAAGTAACCACCAAAAAGTTTTAGTATAAATAATTTTGCACCATCTTTATTTTAAAAAATTACCGTTTCAACTAAATTGACGATTTTATGGTATATGTTTTTAATGTTTAATCCATTTTAAAAGAAAATATTTTAATCATATTTTCTAAAATTAAATTTGAGAATTCTGAACGAATATTACACGAATCACGAGATACAATAAATAGGTTCTTTTATTACCATTCTGATTATGCTTTGAAAGTTTTGGGGAGACCAATCCAGGGGTTTTTGAAGTTTAAACTATAGATATATAGTGTCCAACACGAGACTTTTCAAGTTCATCTTTTCCATTTCATTGCTCTTTCACTTATGTAAGAAGTCCGATTCAAATGATATTTGGTTTCCGACACTGTTGTTTAATTAAATGTTCTGACGGTAGATGACGCTGTTTTTGAACAATGACCTACAGTTAAACCCACAAACTCCCCCAATTTCGAAAATGTGCCAGAATTGTTTAATTTTTTAAATTTTAGTGTCAGTAAAACATTATAAATTGTGATTTTTAACGAAATTCAATTTAGATTAGGTGTAATTGAAACAATCTATTTTATCATTAAAAAAAATTCCAAAGGAGGTAATATTTTTTTCTTACTATATTACATTTTATACAATTATTTATATATATTTTTTATACTATATTACATTTTATACAATTATTTATACATATTTTTTATACTATATTACATTTTATACAATACTAGCCGCCTTTGGCGACCAGCCTGTTTGGCCATCTTAAAGGTTCTTTACAAATTTAATAATTAAAGATTTTACGTGACTCTTATTTTAAGAGCTTCTTCATTAAAATATTTTAAAACTTCAAATTTTCATAATCATAATTCATATTATTCAGTCATAACGTAATATGTATCTCTGATTTTCTGTTAGATCCCGTAGAATTTATGCTTTAAATTGAAGTGAAAAGGATTAAACTGCAATTAATATAACATTTTTTACTGGAACAAAGCATTTTTGTATAAAATATATGAGTGTTGAAAACGGAGTCGCTGAACATTTAAACTGAATGAGCACTAAAAGATATCTTTCTTAATTTATGTAATCTGAAGAATTTTTCAACAAAATTTTCTCAGATTCCTCACGAACAGGTCGATTTATTAACAACTTTTCATTTTAAATGCTTCAAACTTTAAGAAAATAAACAGAATCATTGGAAATAATTGGTCGAAAGCATGTTAAGACAAGCTTGGAAAAAAATTGCAGCTCGACTGATTTGGTGGTGGGGAAATGAAAATATTTTTTGGCGGAAAGTTAGTTTTTAATTAATAATTAAAATTATATTTAAAATTTCAAAAATTGACCGCAGGTGCACATTCCCGACCACCTAGGTGGACTTTTGGTAGCTGTAGGTCAAACGGTTTGACTTGTAGAGAGCCAACACACACATTGAGCTTCATTATAACCACAAATATAGATATAGATAAATTCATTTTATTCATCAAAATTCGTGTAAGTAAATCTGCCATCGGTTAACTATCCTAGGGCAAAATTCTGGAAAAAAAGTGGAAAACATTTTTAAAATTGTGGTGAAGGAAGAAATACTTAAGATTTGGCAATCTCGAAAATGTTTCTTGAAAGAGAGGAAAAAAAAAAGTTCAAAAGTATGCTTCTCAAATTTTAAGTACCAACAAGCCGGTTTATTTATTCAGAAAAAGAAGAAGGGAGACTCGATATTATTGACGCTTGTCCCTTATATGTCACTCCATTTCAATGAATGTAATCACTGCCGACAAGAAAATAAACATCACTCCTCCTATCATTCCGAATTAAACAAGAGAACTATTTCAAATTCCAAACGATGTTTCCAAAATTACTTCTGTAATTTCTGTCTTATGTCTGTCTGTCTGTCTCTTATGCGCTTCCTTGCAGCTCATCCGATTGCAATGAAACTTTGAATGCTTACTACTTGCACTTACAGGAACGTTTTATAGGCAGAGTAAAATTATGTAATCTATATGAATAAAAATGAATGTTTGTCTGCGTGTCTTTTATGCGCTGCCGTACGGCTCATCCGACTCTATCCAGTTCTATGCAGGACGCTTACGAGTCTGTCAGTCAAGAAATTCATTTGTTTCTGTTGAAGACGGAAAAAAAAAATATAGTCAACCCTAAAGATCTTGAATCATAAAGTAAGAAAGAATAGAATAAATATTATTTACACATCTCCTATATATATCCTTCCATTTCAATGAATGCATTCAAAGAAAATAAATGTTCTTTTTCCTATCGCTCAACGAAACAAGATAAATATTTCAAATTCCAAAAGAGATTTCAAAATTACTTCTTCTGCGGCAGTAACGCGCCGGGTGCCAGCAAGTATTTTTATATGTAATGTGACATTCTGTATCATTTTATACATCATGCCGTGAACATGCTTACTTCTAGAATGCATACCATCCTGAATACCATTCTGAAAGAACACCATGCTTCACGATTCTGAAAGAATACACAAATCTAATGTATAAACATGATTTTTTGTTTGTAGAGTAGAAGAATAAGAATAGAATAAATACTATTTATGCTTCTCCTTTATATATCCTTCCATTTCAATGAATATAACCATTTACAATAAGAAAATAAATATCATTCCTCCT
Source organism: Argiope trifasciata (assembly GCA_026543055.1). NCBI lineage: Eukaryota > Metazoa > Arthropoda > Arachnida > Araneae > Araneidae > Argiope > Argiope trifasciata. Next base: position 101,117 of record JAPMOQ010057240.1, on the reverse strand, counting down.
ATCATTCCAAATTAAGCAAGATAATTGTTTCTTTCAAATTCCGAACGATATTTCAGAGATTATTTCTTCTGCGGCAGCAACCAGTTAGTATTTATGTATCAGCGTATGCGTACCAGCTAGTATTATGTATAAAGAGAGAAAATATATAGAGCAACATTTCCAAGCTCCCTTCAGAAACTACAACTCGCATTCTATCGAAACACACACCCCAAGTTCATTTCAATTCAAGCAAGACGAGCGAGCTTTTTCTCTGACGTATTTAAGTAAGCCGAGCAGCAGAGGCAGCCTCGTCTGCAAGCGAGAAATCTTGCGCTTCTCAATATCACGATTAACAGAATGTTTAATAAAGCCACTCTAAAGCGCCAGCCAATAGGAGAAAAAAAATAAAACAAAGAGTGCGCAAACAATGAATAAATTATACGCTGAGGGCAACATCCATACATATAAACGCTGAAAGCATTTTTTTTTTGTCTAGCGATTTTTAAGCATGTGTAAACAAAAAAGCTCCGATAATTAAATATTTATCGCTAATTACCGAAACAAGTGCGAAGAATACTAAACATTAATATCGGCAGAATTCAAAGCAAGAGACGCAGCAATAAATAAGGCAGACATTGTTGTGGTTAGTTAAAGTTTAAAAGTCTTGTTTAAGTAAAAGCAACCTTATTACTAAAATAACAGCAGGAGAAAGTGTAAACGAAAAGAGTGCTCTTCCTTTTTTGTTTTTTATCCCTTCTTTTTTATGTTGCGCTGGCTTTATTTTAACAATAAACAACTTTCATCTATCGTGTGCCAAGAAGAAAAATTAACACAAATGATGGAGATTTTTTTTCTGTCTTTTGAAAATTGATTTAATTAATTTTTCTTGCTCTTTAAAAAAATAGATATGCATAAATATTTTGGTAGGTAATAAACTGACCATTACAAAAATTAAAAATAAAATCAAGTGCAGTTCCGGTTTCCAAAATCCATTTTGTCGCAATCTAAGCGATAATTGTGTCAGTTTAAAAAAAAGTGTAAAGGAAAAACCTGGACATTATAAATACTGATGGTACCGGGTCATCTCAAAACACTGAAGGATAAGATGTCAAAGATTGTGTTAAAATTAACAAGTCGATAGAGTTGAATTGAATGAAGGCCCATTTTGGGATATATGGTAATGAAAAGACGGATCACTATGCGAAGTTGGCGACACAGAAAGAGAATATTCATATTATTGTCCCCAAATCAAGTGGTGTTTTAAAAGGAGAGTTGAGAGAAGAAATGGATTTGACGAATGGTATGTGTCCTAAAAAAAGCAAGAGTCACTTTCGACTTTATTTCTAATCCAGAACTTAAAAATAAGAAGATACCATCCACTGATAACCCAAATTATATCTGGACATGGGGGATTCCCTGTTTATTTCCAAAGATTTGGAAGAATGCAGGAAAATAAATGCATTTGTGGACAAATGGCTACGGTTTATCACAAATTTATGGAATGCATGGAGATCTCAGAGTGAAGGAAAAACCTGAAGATTGTAAATAATGATTTCAGTGCAGTACTGACGGTACCGGGTCGTCTCAAAACCCTGAAGGATGGAATGTCAAAGATGGACAGTTTCATTCTAACTGTTTGAGAGTGTGCAGGTGGAAAGAGAGACGGCTATTTACAATCCAGAAAGGAATGTTAGTTTGACTGGTAGTTCCATGTAATGTTGGACAATACTTATCAGTAGTAGACCACAACAAATTTTGTCGATACTGCTACGTTCAGTGGTGGCTGGGTGGTCGGTTGTATATAAGAAGTATAAAGAAAAGTACGAAGAATTAAGGACATGCTATTTACACCACACTACCGAAGAATATAAATATATGAGACGAAGTTTATGCAATATCTATCAATTAAATTAAATTAGCCAAAATCTTATATCCTTCAAACCTTTTATTGATTACTATATTTTAAGTTATTTTTTATTTAATTAATGAAAATTATACATCGCTGAAATTTATTTAGTTATTTGTATCAGTTAAAAAATTATCTTCACATAAATATTTTGTATTTCCCCCAAAACAAAGTTTAAACACAAAACAAAATCGTATATAATTGAATTTTGATGAATCATTCAATTTCAAAATCTCAAATAATAAAAATCGGTTCTGAAGAAATGCAGGGCAGCAAACAACATAAAGAAAAAAATAATTACTGTTGCTCTATGCTGTGGTTTTTGTTACTACGACGTTCTGAATTTAACAATTTGTATACAGCCGACCACCCCGAAACCACTGAACGAAGAAGTATCGACAGGATTTGATGTGGTCGACTGCTGAATAAGTATTGTCCAACCTTACATGGACCGAACAGTCCAACTAACATTCCTTTCGGGGTGGACAATTGCTATTTTTCTCACTACCTGCACACTCTCAAACAGTTGGATTGAAACTGTCCCTCTTTGACATCCTATCCTTCAGGATTTTGAGGTGGTACCGTCAGTATTGCACTGAAATCATTATTTACAATCTTCAGGTTTTTCCTTCTCTGAGATCTCCATGCATTCCATAAATTTGTGGTAAACCGTACCTATTTGTCCACAAATGCATTTATTTTCCTGCATTCTTCCAAATCTTTGGAAATAAACAGGGAATCCCCCATGTCCAGATATCATTTGGGGTTATCAGTGGATGGTATCTTCGTATTTTAATTTCCGGATTAGGAAAAAGCCGAAAGTGATTCTTCCTTTTTTTGGAACACATACCATTCGTCAAATCCATTGTAGTTTTATTTCTTCTCTCAATTCCCCTTTTAAGACACCACTTGGTTTGGGGACAATAATAACAACATTCGCTTTCTGTGTCGCCAAGTGATCCTAGTTTTCATTACCATATATCCCAATATGGGCCTTCGTTCAATTCAACTCTATCGACTTTTTTAACACAATCTTTAACATCCTATCCTTCATGGTTTTGAGATGACCCGGTACCATCAATACTGTACTGAAATCATTATTGACAATCTTCAGGTTTTCCCGTCACTCTGAGATCTCCATACATTCCATAAATTAGTGGTAAACTGTACCCATTTCTCCTCAAATGCATTTATTTTCGTGCGTTCTTCCGTATCTTTTTTCTCTCAATTGCCCTTTCAAGACACTACTTGATATAGGGACACAGTTTTCTCGCTGCAATGAAGGATGGAGCACCTTTCCACCAGATGTTTGGGACTGATCAATTTTTCACAATTAGCTAATTCCTTCGCCAAGAGGAAAGCGCCTGTCAAAGCATCTCAGTCATCATTCATTTGTAAGCAGCGATGTGAACCGAATTTCGGAGTGCCAAGTGTGGGAGAAGGCCCACCCACGCCAGACTTAGGACACTTCCATCTTCATCTCCAAGACTAATGGATTCGAACTCTGACCTTGCCGATGACACCCCAGCCAGAAGATGCGCCCGGAGAGGAAGGAGAAAAAAATATATATAAACTCGAAAGCAGCATCTTAATTTTGTTCTTTTTGGGGAGCGCCAATTCTTGTCAGTATATCATTTCTCCCGAAGAAAAATGAATGGCAGTGACAGAGAGACAGAAAAAAAAAAACACATCAGCAAGGGTTATTAGTTCGTGTCGTTCCCAAACGGACTCGCCGTTTTAAAATAATTTTGCGTCCATTGAGCTCATTAGAATAGCGTCGGTGGTATTGGGTAATGAGGTTTAGTTTTATGAACAATAATATCACAGCTTAAAAAAATACTTGATCGTTGAAAATGTGGTGATGTAGTGGTTGTTTAAAACAGAATGTGTACATGGTTCAGAATTTTAAAATCATATGCGGTGGTTGTTCAAAGCGGAATGTGTGCATGGTTCAGAATTTAAAAACCTTATACATAATCTCAAAAAATTTTGTTAATAATAATTTTTTTAAAAAATATTCCGGGAAATAATGAAAAGTGCGATACATTTGAGAGCCCATTTTTGAATAAAAGAGAGTCTTAATGAACAACAATTTACAATTTCAGTTTAATTCTAAAAGTTTATACCGAAATGCACCAGGATCCTTGAACTGGAAAAGCTAACTAATCCATACTATTTCTTTAATAACATGCAAGTAAAGTGTTCTGATTAATGCTTGTTAATTTATAATCTAAATTGCAAATAAATTAAGTCTTTAGCGTCTCATTTTGTTGATGAAAAAACCAAATATTAGACGAATTTTTTTTTATTTTAAATAAATCAGAATAAAGTAAATCTAGTTGTTATTTTGCTTTGAATTTCGGCAGGTTAAATTCTGTAAATATAATTATTTTTTTAAAAAAGCTCTAAATCTTACGTGATGAAAAAGAAATCATACTATGATTTTACTTCACATTCTGATTCCAACTTCTTTTTTGAAGCAATTAAGGATATTCTCAAAGCGTCTTATTTCAAAAACATCAGTTTTGTATAAACACAGAGCTAAGTAAAGGATATACATCAATTTGAAATTTAAGCCATAGATATTAAATTTAAACGATGGCCAACACGAGACTTTTCAAGTTCATCTGGGTGAGCGAACTACTATGCCAAAACCGGAACTGGAACCAGGGACTCCCAGATCGCACGGAAGACGCGTTAAGCGGCGGTTACACGACCGGAGAAGCTTCAGAGGAGCCACGAGTTCCCCTTTCAGACCCCTTTTGCAGTTTATTGGGCGTCTTTGATGTCTGTCGATTCTACGGACAATTTGTCGGTAAAAAGGGGTCGGCATCAAAGAAGCCCAGAAAACCGCAAGCGGGGTTTGTAAGATGGACAGGTCGTTGGAACTCGGCTTTACCCCTACATTCTGACAAAATATGCTATACAGACATGTCATCGTCAAATTTCTGTACAGAATATTCTGTCAGAATGTCCAAATTTCAAAACTCTGTGCTTACACTTTTTTCAAAAGTCTTGCCCTTCATTGTCTTTTCTGCTGGATAAGATACCTCATGTCCAACTGAATGCTTTTTTATAGTCCATACAGTTTTATCCCTTTATTTGAATCGTGGTTACATTTTAACTTCTACTCATATTCCCTTTGGTGATTCTTTTAAAGTAATATAATTTTGCCCATTGTTTGGAGCAGTGTGGTCAACATCATGGCTCTTGCGCCATAGAAAAACCCAAACAAATTACCCCTACACCAGGACGCCAGCCCAGCATTCTTAATTTCACGATCCGTTTGTTCCAAATCCAGTTTTAAATTATATATTCATCGATCCATTCTTTGTTTATCACAAACCAATGACCAAGACCCTGTTCCTTTTAATATCAAGAAATATGTAAAAACCATTCTAAATATGGAATGGCAATCAGAATGGGACAGTAAAGAGGCAAATATTCTAAATAGTAGAAAATTGGATACAGTTGTTACACGTTTAAGAATTGGCCATACACATAGGCGTTAGTTGTTGGTGGAGTCCGCCCCTCGATGTATTTTATGCCAATGCATTTTGACAGTTCGGCACACTCTGATACAGTGCCCACGTTTTGATTTTCAACAAGCTCAGTATTTTCATTCCTCTCATTTTGTATTAAAAGACATCCTTCATCAAGTGCCTCATCCTTAACTTTTTATTTTCTTAAAAATGATTGGTTTCTTTTACCTTATTTCGGTATTTTATCATTTTTTGTAATGCTTTAAAGCTATGTGACAGTTTATTTATACAAATTTTTTTAAGGTTTTGAAGCAGAGATTTTGATTCGCCTTTTAAAACGTGACCATTTTATGAACCCTATGTTTGTCGTTGGCGCTGCATAATCAGAAGTGGTTTTCAGCATCAGTAAAGTCCATCAACTCCAACTCAACCCCTAACGAAATTAAACTCTGGCCTCTTGTCTGAATAAAAATCTCCCCACTTTGCTAATTTTTTTTCGGAACAAAACCACCTCGACGGATTTTTAAGTGACTCCGGAAACTCATCAGGATTCCATCCCTTCGTTCGAGGCAGACCCTCTGTTTGTTTTGAGACAGGCAAGAATTACGGCAACCCTGCGTCTCCTTAGCGCGTTAATACGGACTCATTATTTAGCTCCCCTCGCTCATCGATCAAGACGTGGCGGGCTTCAACTGATGCTACTTGGCGGATGGGGTGATCACACCAGGACGAGGCAGCCCAGTCCTGGAACATGTCGAGAAAAAGCGGCTATGAAATGTATCTCGATGAGAAGGAACAACAATGATCTTCACAAATTTTCGAAAAGAAATTCTTTTGGAGATATTTACATGATCCTTCATGCCAATTCGGGAAATATTTGCGAATATACGAATAGAAAGACAATGAAACTTCTGTGGATTTTGTGAAACATTTGACACTGATCTGCGTGTCTGATGACAAATGATTATTTTAAACTTTTTAAAAGCTTTTGGATTTTATCCTTTTATATAGCTGTTCTTCAACAATGGACTTGTTTTACCTGACTGATCTCTCGTTTTGATTGCTGCTGTTTTACCGACTTGATTTTTTTTAAATATACCTTAAATATTTTCACTTGGTTCTATTTCAAACCATAGGATTGACGCAGTATAGCCTACTTTTGGCTCTTGCGCCATTGAAATTAAATTAAACAACCTAACCTACCAACCATGTCTGATGACAAAGCTGCACGATAAATGTGTCCTTCTAGCTCTTGGTAATTTCAGAACTTTGGATAAATACGTATACAGACAGACAAATAAACAAACCCTATCCACTGCCTTCCGTTCAACTTGCTCGTCCAATTCTTATTCAGTCTTAAAATCTTTTCTCCACATCTGAATTCTTCCGAGTTCAGATGTGGCGAATCTTACGGATCAAGGTGCTATTTTTTTTCTAAAGAAATGTTTAAGGAGGTTTAGATGCGCCGTCAAATCATTTTGGTTTGAGATTATTGAAAAGATAATAAAACTAAATACTGAAAACTCTCACTTCATACTCAAAATTCAATACTCAAAACTCTTTATGTACTAAGAAAAAATACATTATGCATTACACCGTAATAAATGTTTTATTTATAAGTGTCATTCAATTTAAAATAACATCAGTGTGACTTGCGTTGTTGCAGATTAGATGACAAATATATTAGGATAATGAGATGTTCAGATGTTCCAAAATAGATGCCAAACAAATTTCTAGGCGAGTCTTTAATGATATTCATCTCTGAAAATAATCTCGCAGGCATAATTAAATGAAAATGTGGTTAAAATAGCATGGGCCAGCTTCTTCAAAATGTCAAATGTGTCTTGAATCGAATTCCATATTTCTAAAACTTTTTTATCGATTGCCAAATTATATTAGTAACACTGGCATTTTTACTACTATTTTTGGTAATCTTTCTGTTTCTATAAATTCTGACTTTTTTCTTATTCCAATACATTTTGGAATTCGTACTGAACTAGACTAGAAAACAACCAGTTGTGTTTCAAATATTTCCATACCAATCGAATTGAAAACAACCAATTGTATTTCAAATTATTGCTATCAATCGAATTGGGAAAACAGCCAGTTGTACTTCAAATATTTCCAACCAATCAAATTGTAAAACAACCAGTTGTATATTTCCAACCAATCGAATTGTAAAACAACCAGTTGTATTTCAAATTATTCCAATTAATCGAATTTTAAAACAACCAGTTGTATTTCAAATTATTCCAACCAATCGAATTGGAAAACAACCAGCTGTATTTATTTATATTTCCAACCAATCGAACGAGTTGTATTTCAAACATTTCCAACCAATCGAATTGGGAAACAACCAGTTGTATTTCAAATATTTCCAACCAATCGAATCGGAAAACAACCAGTTGTATTTATTTATATTTCCAACCAATCGAATTGGAAAACAACCAGTTGTATTTCAAACATTTCTAACCAATCGAACTAACTGTATTTCAAACATTTCCAACCAATCGAACTAACTGTATTTCAAACATTTCCAACCAATCGAACTAGTTGTATTTCAAATATTTCCAACCAATCGAATTGGTAAATAACCAGTTGTATTTATTTGTATTTCCAACCAATCGAATTGGAAAACAACCAGTTGCATTTATTTATATTTTCAACCAATCGAAATGGGAAAAGTTTTGTTTATCAAATGTAGTCACATGCTAACCGTTTTGATCCCTGCTTTAAAATATTTAAAAAATTGTTTGATTACTCCTAAATGAGTATTTTAGGCATTCAGAAACAATCAACTGAAAACGTATCATAGCAACTACATTTCTTTCCAAGAGAAAAGATACAAATGGCGAGCGACCTGCGCTTCCCCAGCTCCTGCAATATAAATAAGGCCATCGAATGCAATCCCCACATCAACGATTCATTTTTAACCACAAGTCCCCGGTAACGAGCTTCGAAACAAAAGCGCGATAAATAACCTCATTCCCCTGATAATAAAATTGGAGGATAGAATTCCGAAAGAGGAGCTTTCCTGGAACGGAATAAACAATCGCTTGTTCTGTTCATCGGAGAAGCGTTATTTTCGGATGGATGAGTTAAAATGTTTCTAATTAGTGATGGGCTTCGCTGTGCACGATCTCGATCTTCGTTAAAAATGGCACTTTTCAAAAAATTATTTTATTTGGAAAGACCAGTCTTTGAACTGTCAAAACACAATTTACTTTTGTTCCTATTTAGCATGCTTTCTAGAAAACTAACCGTTTTTCTTAAGCTGCCAATGATAGGCTTCGCCGTGTACGATCACGTCGAAAAGGTCCATCTTCGTTAAAAATGACACTTTAAAAAAATTATTTTATTCGGATGGACCAGTTTCTGAACTATTTAACACCCGACTTACAAACCGAGCCAATTTGATTTATTAAAAATTTGATCACTATATATATCTATACATAAAACTTTAATATTACTTTTTAAAAACATGCGTTGGTTTTTAGTGAAGTAATGAATTATATGTAAACGTTCATTCCCCTTCATTTCGCATTATCGAATGCGGGATTTTCACGGTTGTGAGCCAATTTGACTCATGGAATGGTTCACGCAGATGGCCTCTACAAGTTTTCGACAACATTTTAGATTGAGCAGCTATGAAAGCTTGGATTCTGTCAAGTAAATATTTCACGAAAAGAAATTATTTTCCAATTGGCTGAAGAAATCGAGAACACTTTCATTCCAATGAAAGAAATTCATGCTACTGATACACGGAAGAATTGTCAACAATCGAGCAAAAGAAACAGATGTATAAACCATTATACTAAATGTAATAGAAATGTTTGCGGAAAAACAGAGTTTATATGTAAAAAAAACGTTTTCCATGAATTTTTTGATAATAAACCTTTCATTTAAATTGAACTGGAACTATTTTTCTTGCAAAAAAACTTCAATTTTCTTATATGAGCCAAATTGGCTCATTTCAGTAAAAATATGTATATAATCAACATCCGTAAATCTAGTGTTCAAACACAATTTACTTTTGTCTCTACTTAGCATTATTTCTAGAAAACTACCCATTTTTCTTAAGCTTCAAATCATACATATACAGTTTTCTGTAGCTGGCAGAGCATCTTATATATTTTAAAAAAATCAAAACAAGACTCCAAACGTTCTAGAATTCCATCGGTTTCGTTTCTTATCTTCACTTCACATCATATTTTACAAACTATTGCCAGATTTCAAAAGGTTTACAATGGATCATCAGTTATTATACAAAATAATATTAATGAAATATTCTTATCAAAGAGAAAATTCGTTTGCTTTTACTTTTAATAATATTTTAACAGAAATAAAATTTGCAGTTATAAAATATCTGAAAAGGAATCGTTTGCTAAGTATCTTTTAACAGATTATGACATCTATCGAACACCCTATTTTCATTAGAAGTCAAGACATTTCCGTAATGATCGGTATACCGGAAGTAGGCTTTTAAATTACCGGAAGTACCGATTTAGGAGGCCAAAAACATGTTAAAAATTCCTATAAACACAAATTTCGTAATGAATACGGAAAATGTTTTGCACAGAAAACCACGAAATGCCAATAAGAGATTTAACGGTGTTTTGTAGGAATTTGTACCTAAACATGTTTTTGTTGAGCCCTGAATCCACAGATGAAGAGTATTTTTGTCTGTAATATATTTTAACGAAAGTTTCATTGGATTATTACCACATTGTGTGCTGGTACATTTCGCAGCAGAATTGTACCGGGAGCGGGCGTTTTGCGCGTCAATTTAGTTATTCAGCTAAATCTCAATAGATCAAAAATTTATTTAAATTTTTAATTAACTTTTCGCATTTTATATTGAAATATATAGATACAAATATATAAATAACAACCATAAGATTTTTTTAAACAAAAAATATATATTTTTAGTGCATAAATTTATAATAGTTTCGACTTCGTTTCCTTGTACATACCGTTATTTTTGTACCCACACACAAACCATGTTGTGACACTCACCCGTACTGGCATGTGACCAGCGCTCAAGTACCAATCGTCAGAAAACGTACTAATGCGTGTCCCGCATACAATGTATTAAATATCCTTAAGGTTGTATATCCTGGTGCAAATTCAGGTAGAGCATTTGCTGAGCTCGACAAAAACAGAATAAATGAATCTAAACAACATTCACTTCCAAATAGTAAAATTGATAGAAAAAATTTTAAATGATTAAGAAAAGAAAATTATTAAAAGATGAGAAGGAAGAAGGTACAAGCTACAAATGTGGTAAATTTTAAGAATGTGTGCCCATAATTTATTATGAAAACAAGTTACTGTATACTTTAAATGCATTTTTCACAAAACTGATGTTTATTCAGTTCTTGTTCACTTCAAACCAATTATCAAAAAATATTATAATCGTATAGCTATGAAATTTGATGGACTTTATCTTTGTACTATTTTCTAGGCAATAAATTAAAAGAATTGAAATTAAGAGAATAGTTTTTAATTTACAGCCTATCGTTTGAATAACAAAGTCATAAATTTGCTGAAAATTTCAAGATAAATCTTAGACTGACTGTAAATTTTTTATTTGTAGTTAGAACCATACAATTGTATTGTTGGAAAAACTATGTAGTTTACTTTGGTATAAGTTTTGTTATTATGAGAATTATAGTGTTTTTGTGTAGCTAATTCGAAGTTTTATAAGAATTTGCTTAAATATATGCTATTAAATGCCAAGTTTTAAAGTTTACTTCAAATTTTGACATCCTGTTACTAATTTCTAGTATCTTTCTATTTTTTAATAGTCTTAGACTCAGAAATATGGTTAATGTATGCCGACACTATGTTTTTCTCAAAAAGTGCTCCGAACGTGTTCGGTTACCTTAAAAAAACTATGTGTCATCAAGTGTTATCCACTGCAAGCTTAAAAATTTTTTTGAACTGGAGTAAATGAATAAAAAGTATTTTATTAACGATTAAAAATTTCAACAAGATATGTAAACATATATAGGGAAAGTATGAACTGATAGTAGGAGTTTAAAAAGAAATTCTATAATTAAATTTACCTAAAAAACTTTTTGAACAACAAAAACATTAAAGAAAAATGGTGTTTAGAAAATAAATCTTTTGGAAAGAAGTATCAAAGCTACTTCTTCCAGCTCTTCTAGGTATATGGGTGAAACCAAAAAAACAGGTGCTTTTCATGTCTACAACTTTACAATTTTTTTCTAGCCCATATAGGGGGTAAAAAACAATGATTTTTGTTTTATCAGTTAGAAAAAACAATAGTTATTTATATTTTAGGAAGTTTATAGTTAAAATTTATTTATTTTATCTATATTGCTTTATTTCTTTGTTTCATAAGCGGCAAAACAAGCTGTCTCAATGAGCATGAGCCCAACTTTGAAGCGTATATACTTTAATATTTTACTAGTTTCCAAATTATTAGCTTTTTTTAAATGATTAATAGCTTTAGTAGTTTTATAAAAATTTCCAGATTCATTGAAATCTTTATTTTTTAAACTACTTTTTAAATTTTTATTTTTGTCCCATGATAATTGTAACCTCTGTTACTAAATCCTTTTTCATGAAATTAAATAACTTCAAAATCCACGAACAGAGGTCCCTACCACTTTATATTGCAGGCAAAGGTAACTATAAGAGAACTTAAGTGCCATTTTGAATTTCTTCTTCACATGTGGTGGTTCAAAGGCAAAAGATTTTGATTACAAGGTGAGTGTGTTTTCTCTGTGTAACCTCTGTTATTATAGTTTTATACTTATTTAGTGTTTTAAAGGCTCAAATTTCTCATTTTATATATTAAATGATAAAATCTATATAAAAAATACAATTTCTGTTCATTTTTTTAAGAATATATGAAACTAGTGATTTTTTCCCCTTTAAATGTAACCTCTGTTACACTTAATTTGTAACAGAGGTTACACACAAGTAACAGAAATTACACTTTTCAGTAGTAAATAGTTTGTATTTTTCTGCAATTCATTAGAAGTTGAATTTTAGTTATATATGTTAGCTGTACTACTAAGATGTGTAACAAATTGTATTGTTTGCCTGTAATTGTAAAATTTTATTCTATTGTGGTATAGAAAGTTAATTTCAAGTATGTTATAAGGTAAATATAATGGAAATTGTACTTTATATTATAAATATAATATATTGGTCTAGTTATAGTTTATAATTTCTTGATGATACATCAATAATACTTTCAGGTATCAAAATGCATCCTAAGAAGAATGGTGACAGAATTATAAATGCTGAGAAGCAGCAGTTATATCGTGAACGTAGGCATTTGATGCACCCAGAGAAAGAAGAGGAGAATAAATTAAAAGACAGAGAAAGGTAAGAATAAATGATATAAAATATTTGGAGCTTTTGTATATAATTAACTTAAAAATAATTGGTATTAATTACAAATGATAAACGTAATTTTTCATAGAAACGGCATATATGATTGCATAGTATGATTTTTGATTATCAGGCATATCGTAAGCTGTAAAAATACATTACTTTCACTATAATTTTTACCATGTCATCTAATGGATTATTCTGATATCAATTTATTTTCTCCCACAGATATCATTCTAAGAAGAAGTTAATTAATGATCTTACAGAAAGAGAAAAAAGATATAGAAGAAAAAACACCAGAGAAAGAGTTAAGCACTTCCTTAAAATGGGAAAAGAGATTCAAAGTTATCATTTTGGTGGATCAAAAAACCAAGTAACTTTGCATACAGGTGTCCTCTATTGTAGCCAGTCTGAACCCATATCTTTTTGCAGCATTTCTTCAGATCGAAGGCATACTCCTGCTGCAATATGGGCACATTTGGAACCAGTTTTTAAAATGATAAGAAAAACATTGCCATCAATCAAAGTTCTTCATTTTTTTTCAGATGGACCTACTACCCAGTATCGTCAAAAGCAAAATTTTTATCTTCTAAATAATCAATTATATTATTATGGTTTTCAACGAGCCACATGGAACTTTTTCGAGGCTGGCCATGGTAAAGGAGCAGCTGATGGTGTGGGTGCTGCACTAAAGAGAAAGGCTGATAAACTCGTTTCTTTTGGCCAAGATAGTACAGATGCAAACCAGTTTTGTGAAGCTACGAAGGGATCAAAAATAAAGATATTTTTTGTGGAAGAACAAGATATAGATTTCATTCAGCAATCCATACCCATAAATTTAAAAACACTAAAAGGAACGATGAAAATCCATCAGATAAGTACAGTGCATAAAGCTGGTAGCCTATCATATAGAGATCCAAGCTGCTTTTGTGGTGAGCAGCATGGTTTTTGTTCCTGCTTCGAATGCCAAAAATTCGACCTACAAACACATGCAGATGAAAAAAATGAAGTAGAAGATAAGACTAGTTACCCAAATGAACATTTAGAACAACCTGGACCTGTCTTAATGGAAAATGATGACAGAGAAGTCACTGCAAACAAAATACATAAAGGAACATTTTTGCTTGTTGAGTTCATATCTAAAAAGAAAACTATGAAATTTTATTATGTTGCAGTAACACAGGATGATCTGGAAGATGATGGTGAAGTACGGGTGATGTTCTTGAAAATCTGTGATGGTACAAGAACCTTATTTAAAGCAGATGATACAGACATTGCGTATATTAATTTTGAGCAAATAAAAGACATTTTGCCAATGCCAACAATAGTCATAAAGGGAGATAGATTGTTTTACAAGTTTCCCTATTCAATTTCAGTCTTTGAAAAATAAATAAATTATTTGATGCGAAATAAATAAGTTACTTGAAACTTCGCTGTAAATTTCTCTTACTGCATGTAACTTCTGTTACCGAGTGTAACTTCTGTTACTGAGTGTAACCTTTGTTACTAATAATTAATTATTAGTTTTTTTAATAATAACACTTGCAAATTGTCAATACTTGTTTGCAAACAAACAAACTCTTGAAGTTCTACAAATCTAACCTAAAATTAATCATATTCTGAAGGAGAGATTGGAAAATTTGTCATACATATTTTATCATAAGTAACAAAAGTAAGAAGTTATCATAATTATTTATAATTAATATTTTTTTAATCAGAAAAAAAAATTATTATTTCAGGCAAAGGACCTGAAAGGTAAGTTAATACATAAAAATCATGTTTTTATTGAAACACAATCATACTAAATTGAGTAGATGTTGTCCAGTAACAGAGGTTACAATTTTCAGATCAAAATCATTTTTGAAAGCCAATATTTTTATTTTTACAGTTAATTTTCCTATGCTGGACATGATTTTGTATATATTACACACATATGAATGTAATAATTTCACAAACTAGTAAAAACTGCATCAAAAAATTCTCAATTGAATTTTTTTTGAAAAGCACCTGTTTTTTCGGTTTCACCCATATGGAACACGGTCTTTAGAGTTTAAAGTACGTACTAGTCTTAAATAGTCTTCAACCCATAATAGTGTTAATCCATTTAGTAAGTCTTAAACCCAGAAATATGGTTAAAGTATGTCTGCACTATGTTTTTCTAAAAATGTGCTCGTTTCTAAAAAAGTTTAGATACCTTAAAGCCTTTTCCAATACACATTAAATAAATAATTAAGGGAAAAAAAGAAAGAAAAATTGAGATCATATTTATAAATACTCTAGTCGAATTGAAAAATTGATCAATCGGAAGTTTTGGGAAGAATAGATTCAGAGTCAGATTTGTGCATCGAATTATCGTGTTTTTAATATTAAAACGTTGCTCTCACATGTCGCTACTCCGATATAAAAATTAGAAAGAATATTTATAAATTATTGACAATTCGAATGATGTATTCTTAAGACAACATGTACCATTAAAAAAATGACAGTAAAGGTACAAAACATAAAAGATGCGATGAAAGAATATTTAAATCATAATCATTTTCGCACGAGCGGTTGCAATTTTAAGAAAATATTAGGTTGTTCGGAAAGTAATTTCGTTTTTTCCTGACAAAGGATTTAATTGCATTTTTCGCACCCAATTTCATACTTAAACCGCAAAATCATTTTATGTTTTAAGAACTGATATAGCAAGGCTTGAGTGTGAAAAAGTGCAGCTGATTCTTCGCAGTAGTTTTTGGATGGTGCCCTTTTAAATATGGAGAGCAATAAACAGCATTTTCGTCATTTTTTTCTTTTTTGCTATAAAAGGTAAAAATGCTGTTCAAGCCAGAAATAAATTAGCCAATATGTGTGGAGAAGATGTGTTAACAGTACATCAGTACCAGAACTGATTTGCAAAAATTTTCCTTCAAATGAGGAGGCCAAAAACCAACTCGATAAGTTTTTTTTTACAGCAAAGACCAAAACTTTTATGAGCGTGTAATCATGTTACTACCAAAAATATGGCAAAAGGTATTAGACTAGAATGGCAATTTTATAATTTAATAAATAATTTATTCATAAAACGAAAATTTCTTTTCATTTTGACAAAAAAATACGAAATGACTTTCCGAACAACCCAATATATAATTCGATTCTAGACAGTTTTTACACCCACTGCATAAGTTACTTAATCCTAAACCAGAAAAAAAAAAAAAAAGGAACAATGCAAAACAAAAAGGAAAAAAATACACTTCTTCAAACAAAGTTCCTCATTTTATGTATATATGTTACGGTAAAAGTAATAAATTCGGTGATTACATAAAATTACCGTTGATTACACATAATCACCGGTAAATTTTATATAATCACCGATTTATTACTTTTACCGTAACATATATAATAAGAAATTCAAGAGCCAAAATATCAAAAACACGAATTAATGTTATGGTTTTTATCCGCATTCAAATTCTATTAAAACTCTTGATTTATTTCATATATTGTACAGTCAACTTAATTTCTTTTTTTCGAAAGGGGGGAAAAAGTCAAATCACAAATCTCCAATTACATGTTTTCAATTCCTTTTAAGACTCGAATGCACGAAGTCAAATAAACACTTCCTGCATACAGCTAATTAAAAATCAGTGTCGAAATGCACACACGAAAGATATTATGACCAACTGATAACACCTTTTAATTGTTATTTTTTTTTTGTTGTTCAAACTTAAGTCTTTCTGAAACAGTTTACATTTTCTAGGAAAAGGCAGACCTCACCTACCATGAAGGGTCACAAATTTTTTCAGCTAAAATTTGTCTTTCACTTCCATTTTCTCAAGACTTTAATTTTCATAAAAATTCTCCACCCTTAGCACGATATCTCAAAAAGTAATGGCAATATGTACGTAAAAATTTCAGTGCGTGTTTTAAATGATATGGGCAATGAAATGAACTAAAAATGTCATTAATGGAGAAATACTTTAACATTTCTAGGCGTTTTTAGAAAAAGTGTTGAGAATTTATGGAAAAAATGCATATATAAGTCTATTTTTACCCTTCACTTCTTTGCATCTCAAAATGCTTCTTAGATGTTGGTTCCTCTCATTCATTAGATTCTGTAACTTGTGTACAAAGAGAAATAGGAGGGCTGCATCACCGTTTTGTGTAGAGTGTGAACCGTTTTGGTTCAATTTCATTAAAATTTATAACTAACATTTCTATTTCTCAATATATATTATATTTTCAAATAATTGTTTTTGTATTTACAATATTTTGTATTATAATTGATAACAATACATCTAAAAACAATAATTTTAAATAGTTTTTTAAAAAACCCAATTTTTAAATTTTTTTTTTTCGTTTGAACGTAGAACGGATACCTTAAGTAAAACTGGAAAAGAAGAGAGGAAGGGGGGAGGATAAAGAAAAGAAAAAGAAAAAAAAGAAAAGATAGTTGTACGGAAGGATTCTACGGACTAAAAATAAACGAGAGAAACACAGTTCGAAGGTGAAGGTGGGGGGGGGGGAACGGTTTAACTGTGATCTTGTTTTGAGTTTTTCAACCATTTCCCGTTTTACTGCCTTAAAAATAGAGAAAAAATCTTTTTTCTTTCCTTTTCCTGAAAATTCTCTTTTCCTCCTTGCCTCCAGGCTACGCTTTAATAAATATACCGTTCCCCCATTTCGAACTTTTACATGCACACAAACACACACACACACAGTGCTGCTGGGAAGCACACAGATTTCCTTTTTTTCTTTCCCATCATCCTTCTCTCCGCAGCTAAGACCTTTTATTCGAAAAGAGAATGTTCTGTTTTTGTGGTCGGGGGGTTCGGGGTGGTGAAATGGAAAAATATTTGAAAATTTCGTCTTCTCTGGTTACCCCTCGTATACTAACGAGCAGCAGCACTGGTAATTTGTCAAAACTCAAGAAAAGTTCAGCAAAAGTCCCCACAGAAAGGGGGAAAACACAAGGACTACCATATTTGGCGGGGCATCCAAACAAACAGACGCGAAGGCCAACTGTTGTTGAAGCATCATTCCCCCCCCCCCCCCAGAATATTGTAGAACTATTTCTATTTATTTCAAGGTAAATGATGTAACTCAAAATGATAACTGCTAAAATAATAATTCTCACGGTTGGTTGGTTGATTTTTATTGGCGCAAGTACCATTCTTGGCCTATAACTGCGCCAAATGTATGACGGATAAACAAGATCGTGGTGTTAATATATACAGGGTGAGTTTACTTATATGAAAGGTCAATAAAAACAAA
The DNA here is from genome assembly GCA_026543055.1 of Argiope trifasciata. Taxonomy (NCBI): domain Eukaryota; kingdom Metazoa; phylum Arthropoda; class Arachnida; order Araneae; family Araneidae; genus Argiope; species Argiope trifasciata. The sequence continues at coordinate 83,132 of JAPMOQ010057240.1, read as the reverse complement.
AGTACTTCAGTTATATATATATATATATATATATATATATATATTATTCACATACACAACCATAAAAGCATTAAAATAATTAAAACCCATTTCCTGAGTCAACAAAAATTAAAACGAAACTAATTAGGTTGAAATCGAAATGAAAATTTAATTCGAAATGAAACGCTATAAGTTCACAAAATGAAAAGTAAATGAAATAAAACCTATTAATAAAATAAATAAATTCAAATTATTTTGTGGAATCGTTAACAATTATAGTTTATTATTCTAAAATTCATTCTGAAAACAACAGACAAATTCCTGCAGGAACTTAAAATTCCACATTTCTAGTTGTAGAGTTCTCCCCCCCCCCTCGAAAATCCGATACGGATTTGTTCATCTAATATATTATGAATTTACATGCACGTTAGTTTATTTAGTTTAGTTATATTAACGACCCGTTTTAAAGCAATACTCAAGTCTTTTGGACTCGTACCTCGTCATTTTAAATCACGGTCAGATGGCAAAGACAACACCTGAGCTGGCACCCCCCTCATTTACATGCGAAATGATAATACTATTACTAATGACATACATACAAACCAGAAGAAATGAAATCCAGGAAATGGTTATTTAGGACAATTTAATCTCATCCAAATAAACTGTTTTAAGATTTTTAAAATGAGCATTTCAGTGCCATAAATTTTACTTTTGAGCGTTACCATTTTAATCAATTTCTCCAAGATTAATTTAAGTAAAATTTGTAACAATTTCTTTTATGCCCATTGAAATACTAGACATGTTAAATCTCAGTTCTCGTCTGAGCATTGTTTATTTTCTTTCACTTTTTTGGAAAAGTTACAATTACAATTACTCCCTTCCTTTCGAACACATGCATTTTTGCTTTGACGAAACTTTATCTTCAAATGGTACAATCGCTGAAAATGATTGCATTTTTTTGTTCTTTTAGCTGTCAATTGTCTGTGTCTCATAAGTGTTTAATTGCCCGTATCTCATATTTCAGCACTTCCAAAATTTTAATCTCGCATTTGACAAACCAAATACCTCTCTCATAGTTGCTTTTAGAGATTGATTTCAATAAGTGGTTTAATTTAAATTTTTCATTTGCAATTTCACGAATATAGTTAATTTATATGAATAAGTCTACTTAGGTACAGTCCTTGTCATCTGACAGCGGTTCAAAATGTCATACAAAATAGCCCTAGTGTTGCTTTATAACGAGACGTTAGTATAACTAAATTCATCCTAAATCTTTAATATTAATTACAAACCAAATTGATTGTTTGGGAAATAGAAATTCAAATTTAAGAATTTAAAAAAAAAACCGGTACAACGGCTTTTTCGTATACGTTTTTTGCAATCAAACAAATCCATTTCCTGGAGGTGTAAAAAATGATAAAATATTGTTTCATTTTAACGCGATTCTTAATTGAAATAAAAAAATTATTAAAATAATCAAGATAACGATTAAAAATTATTCATATAATATTATCCTATAAATTTATAAAATTCATCATTAGGAATAAAACATTCCCAAATTGTAATTTAATAATCCCTAAACATATCGATAATGCAGTTCAATTGTAAGTGGTATTGTTCAGAATGTGCCATAATTTTAATTTGAGAAAATCTTCAAAAAGCTTTTTTTTTTTTGACGATTTTTGATATATGTACCTCTTTGTCAAAGAAATTTTTGTTTATGATTTTTATTTACGATTTACGATTTTTAGAGTCAGTTATAAACTCTATAAATACTAAAAAAATATTTGGAAATATAATAAATTTTGAAAAATAGGAAAATGTGCATTAAATTTTAATGATATTTAACCAAAACGGTTAACACTCAACACAAAATTATACTGCAGCAGTCCTTTTTTTTCCCCTCACAAGTTGTAGAATATAGTGATGAACGAAATGAATAAAAATCTAAGAAGCATTTTCAGATGCAAAAAAGTGATGGGTCAAAATATACGTATGTACACATTTTTTTTTTTTTTTCATAAATTAGCAACTTAATTTTTCTTAAAACACCTATAAATGAAAAAGTATTTCACCAACAACAAAATTTTGGTTCCTTTCATTGTCCATATCATTTAAAACACACGCTGAAATTTTTATGCGAATACCTCTGTTAGCTTGTGATATACCATGTGAACGGTGGAGAATGTTTATGAAAATTAAAGTTCTGAGAAAATGGAAGTTAAAGAGAAATTTTAGTTGGGAAAATATGTGACTCTGGATAATAGGTCAGGCTTTCCTTTTCCTAGAAAAGATGGAACTGTTTTGGAAAGAGGAAAGTCTGAACTACGAGAAATAACAATTAAAAAAATAATGCGCTAATGTGGTCGATAATCAGAGTTTATAATGCAGCCTTATACCTTAAACGTCACTGTTGTTGAAGCAACAACGCAACCCAAAACTCGGTAAACGGCAGCACAGACCCAGTGCCAACTTTTCTGGCGAAAATTTCATAACCGCAATCTGAAAAACAAAAAAGGCTGGCAACCCTTAAACTTCCCGTGAAGGCTTTCTTACCTTGTTTGCCAAAGCTAGAAAAGGACGTGAGAGAGGGGGGGGGGAGGAATCAAGAGAGGGGGAAGAGAAGAAAGTTATCCCCTATTGTCAAAGTTCGGATTTCGGAGATGTCCTACGCTTAAAGATCAACGTGCTTTTGGAAGAAACGACTCCGTTCTGAAAGAAACAGCTCACCTGGTTTGGTAATGAAGGGGGTTTTCTGAGGTGCATTTTTTTTCTCCTTTTCATCTTTCTTTAAGTTCCATCCTTTATTTCTACTATTTTTTTTTAAATGGTGTGGTTTCTAACTTTTAAGAGTCGGTATTAAGGTATTCGATCTACGTTACAAGGAAAAATTTTGAAAAATTGGATTTTTTAAAGAAAGTATTTATGATTTTTAGATGTATTACCAATAATAAACACTATAAATACAAAAATAATTATTTGAAAATATAATATATTTTGAGATTTAGGAAATTTTGTAATACATTGTAATGAAATTGAACCCAAACGGTTCACACTCTACGCAAAATTGAAATGCAGTAGTCCTATTTTTCTTTGGACACTTATTATAGAATATGAAGATAAATGAAATGAACAAAAATCTAACAAAAGTTTTGAGATGCCAAGAAGTGATGGGTAAAAATGTACGTATATATGCATTTTTTCCATCAATTTACAATTAATTTCTGAAAAAACACCTATACATGAAGAAGTATTTCAACAGCAATAAAACTTTTGCTTCATTTCATTATCCATATTATTTAAAACACACGCTAAAATTTTTATGCAAATACCTCTATTAATTTACGAGATATCAGGCTAACAGTAGAGAACTTTTGTGAAAATTAAAGTTTTGAGAGAATTGTAGCTAAAGATACATTTTAGTTGAAAAAAATATGTGACCTTGGATGATAGCTCAGACCTTCTTTTTCTTAAAAAAGATAAACTTTTATGAAAAGAAATGCCTGAACTACAAGAAATAATACGAATTTTAAAAAATCACCTATGTGGTCAATAACCAGTTATTTTTTTAACATAGTCGGTATTAATGCATTCTGTTTGGGACCAAAGATATCCAGGTCGATCAACAGTGGTGTTTGGATGTCTGTGAATTCCAGTAACTGTGAAAACAAATGAAATTTTCCTCTCTTTCATACTCATAAAGGTATTTTTTTTAACATTCGTTTTTTTTACAATTTATTCACTATTCTAATAGTTCTGCAGAAATAAACCAGTTTCAACAAACACGTTTTAGAGCGTTAATCTGCCACCAATGATGCAACTTAAAAATTCGGAAACAGAATCTCCTCCATTAGAAGCGAAAATCAGGAAGTAACTGCATGACGCATTCATCTGACAGCAATTAAACGAATCGGATTTTCCCTTCAAAGATGGGAAGACGGCCAATTATGCATCATCTTTTTTCTTAAATGGCTTCCGAGATACCTATTTTCGAACAGCCCGCATTGATTCGGCAATAAACACTCTTCTCACAAAGGTCACAAGCAGCTAAAAGAAGTCCATTGACGCAGTCATTTTTTGTGCCGATTCACAAGTCTTCCCAGAAATTGTCAGCTTAGCCATAAAGATTTGTTTTGCGATTATTAATTCAGGTGGTGAACATCGTCTTCATTTACTTGCTATATTTTATACTTACATACTTATTAACATAGTATACTTTGAGAACTTACATACTTATTAACATAGAAACTTATTGACATAGTGTAGTCTGAGAACTTACATACTTATTAACAAAGACACTTATTCATGTAGTATAGTTTGAGAACTTACATATTTATTAAAATAGGAAGTTTGAGAACTTACAGACTTATTAACATAGTGTAGTTTGAGAACTTACATACTAACAAAGACACTTATTAATATAATATAGTTTGAGTATTTAAGAGTGAATTACCGAATCTAGTGATTTCAATAGAGAAGGTACTGTCATATTAAATTGCTCCAGAAACAAAATTGGTGAGCTAGAGATCTGCTAAATTTTAATGGAAATTAAGTTTTCTTTCTAACACCAAAGGACTGGACAAGAGTCAAACAAAGTCAAGATTTCGGTGTTTTCAAAATTTTAAAAATAAATAAATTTAAGAATGGGTTATCAAATATACTAATTTCATTAGAGAAGATACTGCCGAATTTAGAATAAGCAAGGTAGAAGATTGCCCTAGTTTTAAGATCTCTTCCATACTATAGCTAAAATTACAATAACAGGCACATCTCAGAAAATATGCTCGTAAAAATCAAATTAAACAAAATCATAAAGTGTTTCAAATGCAATATTCCGTGAATGAAATAGTAAAAGGAATCAGATAGTAATAATAATGAAATAAAGGAAAAATTCATTTTTTTAAAAATTTTCCATCATTTTGCAAAATATTTATACATAATACTCACGTAAAATGTTTATACATAATGCATTGGAATAAAGTTAGTTAAGCATCATAATGTAATTTGTTACTATTATTCCATTTTTAAAAAAACACACTCAAGAATGAAAATAGATTGATCCATAAAGAAAATTTGTGAGTTAAATTTTAATTGAAAGTAAGTTTTCTTTCTATCATCAAAGGACTGGACAAACAAGATTTTGGCGTTTTCAAAATTGCCTTTATTTAGGATCACGATCCATCATTTTCAAGAAACGTTGCATATGGCATCTGAGAACATGAGTGTCAACGTTGGTTAAGACAGTAGTTAATGGAGAGAAAATATTTATAAATTAGAATATTGCTTTCGTTTCATATTCTCAGAGGTCATTGCCACCAATGAACAGACGTTTTATTTTTTGTAGGAAGACATAACTAATAATATTAATAAAATGTTTTTAAAAATTTTATCCTTTTATGTCAGTCGTCGATACATATTACTACTCAAATTGAAACGTTTGGGTAATCTTTCTACATCGTATTACTTTAAAATAAACATATAACTGTATATTAATTATCATTTCGTTTCTGTGGAAGAAAAAGAAGATTCTTGAAAAGGGTCTAATTCGGAGATGATCTCCGAAGCAAGGAAACTGAGTTATGCGTTCGATGACGAGTGGGGCGCGTGGGAAATCCCCGATGTGTCAGATCCTCATTTCATCAAAAGGGGGTGGGATTACAAAAGTGAATCATTCCCCTCACACCCCTCAGGTGTCAATTCGGAGGCCTGCCATTGGTACAACGGATCCCGCCAATCGCGGCTTCTGCTCCAGAGGCAAGTGTTCATCGCCGGAAATTGGGTTCACGTCAATTTGCTGCAAAACTTATTGATTTTTTCTTTTTTTAAATAAAACTTAAACGAAATCGAAAACAATGTTTCCTTTATTATTTCTTTGAAGATTTTCATGTGTCTGATGTCATAAGCAACGTTTCTTAAAATGATGAATCATGATTCTAAATAAAGGCAAAATTTTGACCTTTTCTTGACCCGTGTCCAGTCCTTTGATGTTAGAAAGAAAACTTACTTTCAATTAAAATTTAGCAGATCTCTAGCTCACAAATTTTCTTTCTGGATCAAGTTAATATGACAGTACCTTCTCTAATGAAATCAGTATGTTTGATAATGCACTCTTAAATACTCAAACTACATTATGTAAATAGAAATACAACATAACATCATTATTTCTTCGTACATATATTAACTCACTGACTACCGCATACGCGCCTGTCCGTTACAAATAATATGTAATTGTACCTAACCATCTACGTTATTAGATGACACCTTCCCAACTACAGTTGAAAGAGCCCAAACAAGGGGTCATGAGATAGATGGTCCTGATATCAGGCGAGGGTGATGGCAGTGAACGTGTTAAGAAGGAATCCTCAGTGTTGAGTGAGTATCGCAATCTTAATCGGTTGACAGACATTGAGCAGAAGGTTTCTTTTCACACGTTTTATTACTGCGACAATTTTTATTTCAAATGAAATACTATTAAATAGTAAAGACAAAAGATTTTTCTCTTTGATAAACATATTTTATTAATATTATTTCGTATAATAACTGATGATCCATTGTAGACCTTTTGGAATCTGGCAATGGTTTCCAAATTCTGAAGTGAAGTGAAGAGAATAAAAGAAACCAATGGAATTCTAAAACGCTTGGAGTGTAGTTTTGGTTCTTAAGAATTGAAGATGCTCGGCAAGCTATAGAAAGCTATATATATAGTTCGAAGCTTAAGAAAACGAGCAGTTTTTTAGAAAACGTGCAAAACTACAAAATGAGATAGATAGTGCTGATATCAGGCGTGGGTAGTGGCAAAGCTAACGTCATCACATCTATAATACTAATACCACACAGATCTGCTCGAATAAAACTCAAAACAATCAGTTTTCTCCAAGCTCTAATACTAATAGAATAGCCCACAGATCTGACCGAATAAAACTCAAAACAATCCGTTTTCTCCAAGCTCTAATACTAATAGATTCTAAGTATAATTTTATCATTTAGATTCTAAGATTTTATTACAATTTAGATTCTAAGATTTTATAATAATTTAAATTCTAAGATATTATTATAATTTAGATTCTAAGATTACTATTGATTCTAAGTATAATTCTCAGCTCTAATACTAAAAGTACACAGATCTGGCGGAATAAAACTCAAAACAATCAGTTTTCTGTTTCAGTAAAATCAGTTTTCAGTTCTGTTTCTCAAAACAATCAGCAAAAAGTTTATTTTTTTTTATTCATTCATTTAAGTCAGGGGTGTGGAAGATGCCTTGAGATGTTTTCTTTTGCAACCCCCCCTCCTGCGAAAGACTTAAAATTCCACTAACATCCCCACCTTCCGTTTAACTTCCAGTGCACACAGACGATTAATGGCAGCCCTCCCTCAACAGATAAAGCAAGGTGAGATGTGTGATAACTTCCCGTGGCAAAGCGGGTGGCAATAGGAATTCCGCACGCATCTCTTCACACAACGGGGGTCGTTCAGACGATTACACAAGAAGTGTCTGATTTGTCGCTCGTGCTCGCCCACCCCACCCCTCACACGCAGCCAGCAATCCGCTTGCATAACTGATGAGATCGCTCGGAGAGAGATCCCCCCCCCAACGGCATTATCGTCTGCTCTATCGGAGAGGTGTGTTCGACAGGAAGAGAGGCTGTCTGCCGGCACCTGACTGTCCATTCCTCAAGGTGCCGGGCGCCTTGAGGAATTGGAGCGAACTTTGTTCCACCAACAATCCCTTCTGTAGTGCAAAAACAAAAGTCCGTTTCTCCAACATCATTTTTTTTACCAAAAAAAAATTGGGGCTCAAACAGAGAATTAGATCGAACTTTGTTCCACCAATAATCCATTCTGTAGTGCGAAAACAAAAGTTTCACCAATATGATTTTTTTTTAAAAAATTAGGGCTCAAACAGAAAATTGGATCGAACTTTATTCCACCAACAATTCCTTCTGTAGTGTGAAAACAAAAGTTTCTCCAATATGATTTTTTTTTTTTTAAATTAGGGCTCAAACAGAAAATTGGATCGAACTTTGTTCCACCAACAATCCCTTCTGTAGTGCAAAAACCAAAGTTTCTCCAATATCATTTTTCTATAAAAAAAAAATTGGGGCTCAAACAGAGAATTGGATCGAACTTTATTCCACCAACAATCCCTTCTGTAGTGTGAAAACAAAAGTCCGTTTCTCCAATATCATTTTTTTTTAAAACTGGCTCTAAAACGGAAGTGTGAGTATCAGTTAACAGGATGTTTAGTTAAAATTTCATTTAGAAGAAAACAAAAGTTCTTCCAAATGGATTTTGCTCACAACAGGATAAAAATCTGCAAGGTGTAAAAGCTATATACTACATTTCAACTTGCTAGATTAAAGAGGTTTTTTTTAAAAAAATTAGTTATTTTTATGGCTGGCAAATAAAAATAGAATCAAAAGTGTGTGTTTTGAACGCAATGAACTCTGATATTGGTCAAAATCTCTCGAGTTTCAATATTTAGACGATTACAATACTTGCTGTATACTTTGGGTACGAAAAGGTGAAAATAGTTTATGATTACAAATCATACTTGTAATCATTAACTGATAAGAAATGATACTTGTAATCATTATACTTGTTTAATAATCATTTTGTAAGTATGGAATAACAAAATTTAAAATAATTATAATTATGCATTTATAGTTATATATATTAATAATTGAAATAAAATTTAATAATCATTTTGTAAGTAAATCATCAACTAATGATTACAAGTATCATGAATCATTATACTTGTAGCAAGTATCATTATCTATTACAGAAAATTAGTTTCAAACACTGAAATGAAACTGATTGAGAAATTATTTCAGATTTCAAGTTCGTTACATTTACCAGTTAGTAATTTATTTCAAAATTCTGAAATTATAACTAGGTATCATTTTTGGAAGCCACTATCACTTGAATATGTTAAAAAGCTAATAGAGTAATTCCACGAAAATATTACCATATAATATAAAATGTATTTTTATTATAAAACAAAATTGAAAAATTAAAAGTCATTGCAATTACATATTGCTTCGAAAATTTGCTCAGAAATTTCGTGACTAAAGATTTTTAAAAAGTGATAGTGATAGTGAATATGTAGTAGACAAAATATGAAGTATCAATACCTAAAAACGTGTCGTCATGGTAATAAATTAAATTATGAAAATAAGTTAAATAAATTATATTATGAAAATTTTAGAATCTCGTGCTACTTAACTTCTGCACAGTACATTTACTGTTAAGGTGATCATTTTTTTAACTTTGAACAAAAAAAAATTAATTAAAATTTTTTTAATAAAAATTTGTTAAAAAATGATCATCTATCATTTTTAATTAATTTAAATGATAGATCTTTCAAATTAATTTTAATTGATCATCATTAATTTTTAATCATTAATTTTAATTGATTTAATTGATCATAATTTTAATAATCATTTTTTAATCATTATTTTTTTTTAAATAATTAATAATTTGCTAAAAAGGAATTTTTTTAACACAGTTAAAAAATGATCATCTATCATTTCTTAACTTTGAATTGTATGCCTTAAATCATTCGACCGAGCTACAAAATTAAAATGTGCATTGTGCGGAGTGAGATATGATAACTGTTCTAAGACACTGAATTGATAAACGTTAATATTGATATAAAATATTTTAAGATAAAGATCTCGCCCAATCACTAAATCATTACAGCCATTCGATTCAACAAGTTTCAAGTAAAACGAGATTTAAAAAGGAAGGGTACTTATTAAATTCTTTTGTTAAGTTTCATATGTTTAGTTGTTTTAAACAAAGCAATGGAACTCATAAATACATAAAATTGTAAATAAATAAAGGTTACTCAGAAAACAATGACTAGGATAACCGGGAACTCTTTCTGATAAAGTCAAAAACTTCATTCCAAGCAAATACGTACCTAGAAAAAAAAAAGAAAATGTTAGTTAATAAAAAAAAGATACAAAGTTTGATGAAAATCATTGAAAATATTTTTTAAAAACTCATTTTTTGCAAACTTTAACTTAATTCTGTAATTTTTTTAGAATTTGTAGCTCAACTCATAGAATTAATCACAAATTCACACACACACACACACACACACAAAAATTATTCATTTGAGAATGAAGATATAAATCTGCATTTAAAATAGAATGTGTCGCAAAAAAGTGTCTTCCCAAAATAAGAAAACACAAAACCCTTTTTAAGAAGGTTAAACTAATATTCGTAAAACTTTACAGAAATAGCTCTAAAAAATTACATTTAATTGGAATTATAAAATTATTCACAGTTCCTAAAAAATTTATATGGGATAATAAGGAAAAAATAATAATAGTAATAAATTGCACGTCATTTTTGAATAATGTATTTTGTTTTAACCCTTTATTTAAGAATTATGCAACCAACCATTTTCCAACTTCATTTTTGCATCAGTTGTTTAATTTCCTTTGCAGAATACTCCCAGATAATCCCCCCAAAAATTGTAATTAACAGAAATATCTCAATTAATAAAATTATAAATTAAACGTTTTTAATTAATACTTTTATCTCATATTCATTTCATGTTTATTTGGATTACATTCTCCGTGTTCTTTAGAATACCATATGCAAAAATTGTTATATGGTAAAGATATGAACTAGACTTAATTGGTACTTTCAAGTACCGTCAGTAAATAAAGGGTTAAAGAGTTTCGTCAAGATATTGATCTATATCAATATATTAATGTGAAAGTTTGGATGGATGTTTGTTACTCAATCACGCCAGAACGGCTGAACAGAAAGGCCACAGGCTACTTTTTATTCCGGTTCATTTTTCATTCATTCAAAACTAACTTTCGCGCCAAAAGGCTGAGGCCAACTCCCGCCAATGATAAGTAAGGGTCCCCCTTTCCCCCCCAACAGAGTTGTAGTTAGGAGAATTTCGACCGATTATTTCAAACGGTTCTGTTTATTTTCTTTGCATTTGATGCATTTAAAATCAAATGTTGTAAATGAATCGATCTTTCGGATTCCTTCTGAAGTACTTTTAAATGAAAAGAAAGCAGAATGTAGGAAATAAAGACCCACTCGCGTTGAAAGCTCGCCCGTGATTGCTGAGAAGTGTGTTTTCATACAAATGAAAAGTTTAAAAATGATGTGTATAATGCTGTTGTAGCTATCTGAATCTCGACTCGTTAATAAAATGGACTTTACTGGCTGTTTTGTTTTACTTCGGGTACACAATGGAAATAAATTGTTTTTACGTTAGTTGTGTGTTTTTGTTGTTTAATTGTATTTATGTTATACATTTTTCGCATATGCTTATACTTTTAAATATATCGTATTTAGATTAGGTTTATTTTTTTATTGGTCAGTAATTGATAGTTTTTTCGTACATATATATCAAAATTGCCACGCAAACAGTGTCGCGGGTATTAATTAGTATTTTATTATAAAAGCATAAAAAATTTCATAACTTTTAAGTTTCTAGGTTTTCTTCAAATAAAAGCATTTAAGATTTTTCTAGCATTACGATTTTTCTAGCATGTTGACATGCAAAGAAGTGATGGGTAAAAGTATACGTATATATGCATTTTTTCATCAATTCACAACTTTATTTCACTAAAAACACTTATAAACGAAAAAGCATTTCACCTGCAATAAAACTTTTGGCTCCTTACATTGCCCATATCCTATAAAACACACGCAGACATTTTTATGTCAATACCTACATTAGTTTTGGGGATATCACGTTAACGGTGGAGAATTTTTATGAAAATGAAAGTTTTAAGAAAATGGAAGCTAAAGAAAAATTTTAGTTGAAAAATATGTGACTCAGGATCATAGGTCAGGCCTTCCTTTACCTGGAAAAGATAAACAATGTGGTCATAATCAGTGTTTTTACCGTAGTCGGATGCTTTAAGTGAATGATTCTCGCCAACTCTTCGATGGTCGCCAAATTGGCTGCCGTCCGAAGAGCGGTGGCAGCCCTCCTTGTTAAGACAACAGCGTTGCGAAAGGTTTCGTTTTACTTGAAGGTGAAAAAGACCATTTCCCAGAGCGCCATTACCCCTCCTGCATCCTGTTAGAGGGGTCAGGGGGGCGGAGATAATGGAGCCTGTAATATGCGCCTCCAAACGGATCGGGTAAACAGTCTGCCAGATCACTCAGTTTGCCACAGTACCTCGATAAACTGCAGGAAAACCCTTTCTTCCCAACAACGATAAAAACTCAAATTTTATCTTTTCAAAAATTAAAAATTCATTTATTTTCACAACATGTGTTATTTGAAAATCAATCTATGCGCTATGACCAAATCCTTTTTTTTTTCTTTAAATTTAGTATAATAATAATTTCCTTTTTGTGTATGTGCCTAAATATACTTCTTCTTTGAAAGGCGATACTTTTACAATGGGAGAAAAGAAAGAAAAAAAACTTCTGAAAGTACAAACATATTTAGAGAGAAATGTTATAAAAATAAATCAGTGAATCAACCCGGATTTTACAAAATTATTGATTTTTCCCACAAAATTAATAGCCAGGTTGAGCGGGTTGCTTTCATCAGATCAAAGATTTTTACAGGGACCCACTATAATACCATCTTCTTCAGCCGACCACCTCGTCACCACTGACCGTAGCAGTATCGACAGGATTTGTCGGGGTCGACAGCTGAATAAGTAGTGTCCAACCTTACATGAACCAAACAGTCAAACCGACATTCCTTTCGGGGTAGTCAATAACCGTCTTTCTCCTCACCCGCACGCTCTCAAACAGTTGGAATGAAACTATCCATCTTTGACATCCTATCCTTCAGGGTTTTGAGATGACCCGGTACCGTAAGTACTGTACTGAAATCATTATTGACAATCTTCAGGTTTTCCCTTCACTTTGAGATCTCCATACATTCCATTAAGTAGTGGTAAACCGTACCCATTTCTCAAAAAATGCATTTAATTTCCAAATCTTTGGAAATAGACTGCAAATCTCCCATGTCCAAATATTATTTGTGGTTATCAATGGATGGTATCTTCTCATTTTAATTTCCGGATTAGGAAGAGTCGAAAGTGACACTTCCTTTTTTGGACATATACCATCTGTCAAACCTTTGTAGTTTTATTTCTTCTCTCAATTCCCCTTTTAAAGCACCACTTGACTTGGGACAATAATATCAATATTTACTTTCTGTGTCGTAGTGATCCGTCTTTTCATTGCCATATATCCCAATATGGGTCTTCATCCAATTCAACTCTATTGACTTGTTAATTTTGACACACTCTTCAACATCCTAACCTTCAGGGTTTTGAGATGACCCAGTATCGTCAGTACTGTATTGTATTCAGTATTCTATAGAGGTGAACCATTGAATAGTAGTGAACCGTACCCATTTCTCCACAAATGCATTTATTTGCATGAATATACTCACGGGATAACTAAGGCTGTGGGACATTTGTTTTGAAGAATGCAAGCTGCAGTATTTCTAATTATGAAATTATTTAAAGCCAAAAAATGTCTTTAATTCCTAAGACCTTACAATCTACCACAATGATTCACCATTATTGTATCTGTTCGAGGAAATCAAAAATGCAGGTAAAAAAAATGACGAACTGATTTGGCGACCTACTTAAGGTAGCAAAGCTCATACTTGTTCACAACAAATAAATGGATCTTAATTACGAAAGTAAATCAAGCATACACTATCTCATTCAATATTAGTTTGATAGCGGAAATTGTTATTGTTGACTTTTGTGTACGTTATAAAACTGTCAATCAATAGTCCCGTTTACAATGCGGTTGTGTTACTGCAATAGATCAGTTCTAGAAAAGGCTGCAACATTTTAAACGTTATCCGAAAGTGTCAGATTTAGCGAGAGTTAACATGATGTGTTACGCAATTTCGAATAGTTAATGTTATTTAATTCACTTTTGTTTTTTATGGAACATGAATTGCGTTTCGATGGGTTTAGTCAAAAATGTATGATAAAAATCAAGGATGAATGATAATTCTTTTCATATAAATACTGTATCCACTTTAAAACAATAATCTAGATTTTGATAAATACAACGACTTGCATTAAAAGAAAGAGTTTTAGTTTCATCAGTTCTTGTTTTATTTCTTCTTGATTCGTTTGTTTAATTCAATCAGTTGCAAATGTATGTGCATTTTTTGAATTTTAAGATGCTGTAATACTATTTTTTTACTTTTGGTTTATTTCATTGCCCATATCATATAAAACGCGCACTGAAATTTTTTCATAAATACCTCTATTTTAGGGGATATCACATGAACGGTGGAGAATTTTTATGAAAATTAAAGTTTTGAGAAAATTGAAGCTATAGGCAAAGTCTACTTGAAAAATATGAGACCCTGGAAGATATGTGAGACCTTCCTTTTCTAATAAAAGATAAACTGTTTTAGGAAGAGGAAAGTCTGAACTTTAAGAAATAATAAGAATTTTTTAACAAATCGCCAATGTGGTCAATAACCAGTGTTTTAAAAATAGTCGGATACCATAGAACCAAACAAGTCAGGTTCGATGTAAAAGGGTAGTGTCCGAAGTTGGGAACTTTTCGCTAGAATGGATGAACCTGTCACCATCACCACGGCTATGCGCCATAGAGCTGATATATAAAGGAGAGAAGGGAGCTATTCGCTTGTTTCCTGTGTAAACAAGTGTATCCAACATCAGTCGCGTGACTTAGGGGAAACAGGAGAACAAGAACACCCTTTTTTGGCGCCAAATCTCAAATCTATGCATACTCAGAAACTGCCGTGCAACATTTTACTTCGCGGCATTGGGTTTTCATTTCCGGTTAACACTTCCTACGCAGTTTGAAAACTAAGTAAACTGGTTTCTTTGCATTCAAACTAACACACCAATATTAATCGGTCAGTAATGTTTATGTGATTAGTTGCATTGGCGGGAAAAACTCACGCCAAAATTGGGGCTAAACGCTCGCAACACATTCGAGATTAATATAAAGCAAGTATCAAAATATAATGCAATTACATCAGTTTAAATGCAGCTTAATAACATGTTGAATAAATTCAATACAATAGCTAAACCAAATTGTGAAATATTATTCAGTTATCAAAACCAAAATCACTGAGTGATCACTGAGAGGTTTCGAAATTTTAAATAGATTTCAAAAGGATATAAACATAATATTTTAACTAAAGACCTATGAAATGATACAGGACTAGCCTTAGAAGCTTTTACTTTGCATCCAATTATAATGCAATAGTTAAAATTATGGCTTGGATGAGATTTAAATTCCAACGGTTAAAAGCGAGGGGAAAAAAAACCTGCCATTGAAACAGATTGGGGAACGGAGATGGCGAACACACATTCTGTCCCAAAGTCATGTGATGTTATCTTGTCCTGCACCAAAGTAGGGTTGCAACTCCCTCTACCAGTATCCCAGCTCTATGATATGCGAATCGAACGACTAGAAAAAGAGCGCGAAGCCTCCTCATTCTCGAAGAAGATAACACGATTATGTACTTCAAGCCAGAACCTTGCGAAAACGGCCCACCAAGCCACCACTTTTCCTTCTTCATCCACCATCAAACGCCGTTAAAAACGGCAGAAATATAGCGAGACAGCTTTACATAATTGCCGTAATGCAATCAGATGCCTCTTAATGACATTAATTAGAACAGCGTCTCGTTAGACGCGTCAATCACTCAGAAAGAGGCTTCTTTTCTTCCGAGGAAGCTGCCATTTCGGATTGCGGAGCACTTTTTGGCGGGAAAATTCGATTATTGACAATCATTCGACTGTTATTAATTACGAAGAGATTCGATTAAGTCTGGAAACTGTAACCGAATAATCAATTAGGGAAGATCCTGAATGAGAAAGACGCTTAATTAAACGAGATGAAATTGATAATGAGGACAAGAGAGAAATTTAATTTAATGATTGGATAAAAATGCTGCGTCGACAGAAGAGGAATTAGGATGTGAAAGGCAGAAAAGAACGTTCGCCATTTCGATCTAGATTAAAGATGAATTAGAATCCTTTTCCGATACAATTTTTTAAGGTGTAGAATAATAAATACCTTTTTTCCCACTTCAAATGCCTCATACATTTCTTTACACTGTACTGTAATTCAGTTTTTATAAATCAAATCCTACATAGTTACGCATTTAATTAAGGTATCTGACTACCTTCAAAAGAAAATTTTTGAAAAATTGGATTTTTAAAAAATTATTTAAAACTATGGTTTTTTTAGGTGTATTGTCAATTATAATATAAAATACTATATATACAATAGAATTATTTGAAAATATAATATATTTTGAGAAATAGGCAAATGTGTAGTAAATTTTAAAGACATTCAACCAAAACGGTTAAAACTCTACACAGAATGGTAATGCAGCCATCCAATTTTTCTTTGTACACAAGTTGTAGAATATGAAGAGGAATGAAATGAACCAAAATATAAGAAACATTTTGACAAGCAAAGAAATTACGGATAAAAAAATACGTTTTTATGCATTTTTTTTCCATAAATTCACACATTAATTTTTCTTAAAACACCTACAAATAAAAAAGTATTTGGTCAACAATAAAAAACTTAATTTTGAACTACATGATAACAAAAAAAAACATCATTAATAAAATGTTAAATGACCATATATCCTCAATTCAATAAATTAATAACAATATTACTCAATTTTTGGCAATTTTAAAAGATAAATAAAAAAACATCCCAGAAAGTAATTGTAATTAAAGATATTAAGATTTTGAACCCCAATATTCATTGCAATAGATGTCACGTTGTTATATGTCGAAAGGATAAAATGCGTAAACTCTTTTCTATATATTGATAAAGTTTACTCCGGAAGCTTGACAAAATACTAGTTAATGTAATTTTAAGTTTTCCCATCCGACAAAGTAATGGGTATCAAGGTTTCATAGAGGTAATAGAAGACAAGAGATGGCGCCACAACCGATATCAGTATACAAAGTACAAGGCAGAATAACTGAAACCTCTTAAGACTTGCGTGTTACAATTCAACAGAAAATTTACTTTACAGTCTTAATTTTAAAACGGAAATTTATTGAAAGAAGAAAATTACACCGTTTTTATTTTTGTGGGAATTGATGTTGGCTCAGAATAGAACCTGGAACCTTTGGATTATAAGGCCGATAACATAACCACAGGACAAAAGCACGCTCATCTCCCGTAGATGTTATCTGTCTTATTAAGATATCACCATAGACTCACGCACCAGTGAGTCTGACGACTGATGACTTTGTGTTGCTGCGTCAAGTGAGTCTGACGACTTTGGTTGCGGGTAGATGGCACCACACATCAGTTGCTTGAAAGTTCATCACGTCCGGGTCACCATTGTGGGAATTGATGTTGGCTCAGAATAGAGCCTGGAACCTTTGGATTATAAGGCCGATAACATAACCACAGGACAAAAGCATGCTCATCTTCCGTAGATGTTATCTGTCTTATTAAGATATCACCACATTTTATTTCAGATATGTGATTTGAATTTATGTACTAAGTAGATTATTAAGTTAAGGTATCATTAAAGTTTCTCTCCTCTCTCCACGTATAGCGTGTATTTTTAGAGTCACTTTCAAGATGACTGGAGCCGCACTGAATCCATTTATCTTAAGTGGCGATTTCTAAATCCACTCCGATCTCGTTGATTCCCACAATGTGCGCTGTATACAAATGAGTACAAGAAACAATCATGTTCTTAATTATTATATTATTTATACATTTACAGAATAAATAAATAAAAAAAGATTCGAATATATCAAGTCCCTTCGTTCCTGGCGAACGACACCCACTGCCTACTGCGTCTCTTCTCCTTATCTCTTGGTCCCCCTCGGACAGCACATGACCTTTATCCGGACCGGTTTGAAATCTTCCTCGTGGAGAGTCGAGGAGCGGGAGCCTTACAGTATCGGAACACGTTAAAAAGGTCGATTTTCGCAAAAAAACGACATTTTTTTTAAAGAAATATTTTATTGGAAGGAACAGACTTTGAGTAATCCAAAATAGGTTTACTTTTGTTTTTACGTTCATTAGAAGTCAAGATATGAATATTTTCGTAATGATCGTGTAAACCGAAAGTGGACATTTCAATAACCGGAAATACCGATTTAAAAGCCCCAAAACATCTTCAAAATTTGTAAAAACACAAATTTAGTTTTAAATAGGAAAAGTTCTGCACAGAAAAGTACAAACTGTCCATGAAAGTTTTAACAGTATTTTGTGCGTATTTGTGCCTAAAGATATCTTTGTTGAGCTCTGAATCCTCAGATTAGAGCTATTTATGTCTGCAATACATTTCAACAAAAATTCAATAGGATTGTTAAATATCCTTGATGTTTTTGGAGAGTATCCCAATGCAAATTCAGCTAGAACACTTGATGAGCTCGACAAAGGCAGAATAAATAAATTTAAGCAACATTCACTGCCAAACGAAATAGTTGCAAGAAAAAAATTATGATTCAAAACAGAAAATTATTAAGAAATTAGTAGCAAGAAGTTATCTACACTTATAATAAAGCTCAATGTGTGTGTGTGTGCGCGTGTGTGTGTGTTGGCGCTCTACAGGTCAGACCGTTGGACCTACAGCTACCAAATTTGGTACATGTATACCTTGGAGGTCGGGAATGTGCACCTCGGAGCCGTTTTTTCGAATTTTTAATTAGAATTTGAATTAATTAAAATTTAAACGAAATTTCGACGTTTTTCCGCTATAACTTCAGAAAATATTATTGCACAAACATGATTTTTATATCAATTTAAAGATAAAAAAATTAGCTTTCTAACGGTATCAATTTTTGTAATTTATAACGTAAGCTTCTATTTTTAACGAATTTTTAAAGAAATATTTTAACCATATTTTTATCACGTGACTGGATAAAATAAAAGAATGCTAGAAGTTCAAAAAAAAAAAAAAAAACTATCATCGCAAAATAAATCTAAAGAAATGCTACTTTTAACACGTGACTGGATAAAATAAAATAAATATAAACTGTGATATTTTCTAAAAAAATAATGATCGTTTGCAATATCTAAATAATTAATTCAATAAATCTTCTTTACGGTAAACCTGATCGAATTTAGACAGGATATGTATTGGAATCCCGACTTAATGGCATATTTCTATTATCGTTTGCAATATCTGTATCATTAATTCAATATTATTTTTTTTTTTCATTTTAAAATGTGATAGTTTCTAAAAAAATAAATGCAAAGCTAAGGTTTCTATAAAATCTGCAAGAGCACGTCAAAGGGAAAAAATTAGGTTTTATCACCGTATTGCCATCATTTTGAAGGAAGTTCAAATTTAAAAAAACTATCAAAGCAAATTAAATCTGAAGAAATGCAACGTTTGGCTCGTGACTGGGTAAAGTAAAATAAATATAAAATGTGATATTTTCTTTAAAAAATGCAAGGCAAAGGATTCTACGATCGTTTGCAATATTTAAATCATTAATTGAATAAATTATCTTTATTTATAAAGGATATACATTCAAATTCCTTTCCAATGGCCAATTTGTAAAATATTATTAATAGGCATATATATTGTTTAATACTATTAATTTGATCTAAATGAATTAAATAATTACATTTTATGTAGTTTGAGTCAAACAATGCATTTATGAATCATGAGTTTTAGATTTCTTCATACTTTGCTCTGTGAGCCATATTGTACAAAATATTTTTATTAATATTTTAAATAAAAGTTGCTACATCAATCAGTCTTCTAAATCAATCATTAAAACTGACTGATTTATAAAATTAAAGAATATTATTGGGAAAACGCTTTCTTTTAGAACTTTCAGTCCATCATCTTAAGGAAAATATTAATTTCAGGTCAATCAATGCCCGGAGTTATTTCAAGGCTAATGAATATGTGATTTAATTGAAAATTTTAGAACCCATTACTAATGGCGAACCAGCTGGTCGCCAAAGGCGGCTAGTAAGCTATAAATGTGTATAATTTTAAGGATGTACGACCACAATTTATTTTTAAAACAAGCTGATGTATAATTTAAATTCATTTTTCCCAAAACTGATTTTGATTCTCACTCATTTCTTGCTCACTTCAAATCAAATAACACAAAATGTTATTATCATATAACTATGAAATTTTATGGGCTTTGTCTTTGTACTATTTTCTAGGGAATGAAACTAAAAAAAAATCTAGATTGAGTGACTATTTTTTTTTTTAATTTGCAGCCTATTGTTTGAATTATAACGTCATAAATTTAAGAAAAATTTCATGATCAATCTTTGACTAGTTATAAAATTTTTATTTATAGTTAGAACCATACGATTGTATATCATTCCCAAGACAAAACTATGTAGTTTATTTTGGTACAAGTTTTGATAGGGTGAGAAGTTTAGTTTTTTTTTGTGTATCTCATTGGAAGTTTTATAAGAATTTGCTTTAATTTATGCCATTAAATACCATTTTTCGGAAAAGTCTTAGTATTTACTTCAAATATTGAAGTCCTATTACTAATTTCGAATAGTCGTACACCCAGAACTATGGCTCAAGTGTGCCTACACAATGTATTTTTCAAAAAGTGCTCCGATTCCTTCAATAAATCGTGTTCCTAATTTAATAATACAATAAATAAAGTTTTAGTTTTTATTTCAAATATTGACGTCCTATTACTCATTTCGAATAGTCTTAAACCTAGAAATATGGCATGAGTATGCCTAAATTATATTTTTCTCAAAAAGTGCTCCAAACGTTTTCGGATAGCTTAATAATAAAAATAAATGTTGAAAAATAAATATTCAAATATTGACGTCCTATTACTCATTTCGAATAGTCTTAAACATAAAAATATGGCTCAAGTATATCTACACCATGTTTTTTCACAAAAAGTGCTCCGAATGTGTTCGGATACCTTAAAATAAATTGTGTTCCTCATTTAATAATAAAAATAAATAAACAGATTGATATAAAATAAAAATTAAGAGACGCAACTCTTGTACTTCTTATTTTTCTGCATTTCATTTTGTGACGGCACACAAAAAAAAAGAAAAAGAAAAAAAAGACAAGAAAACCACCTAACTGCAGCAGCAGCTACGATGACTGCGCCGAAAGCCAAATAAACAAAATCGGAAACAAATTACATCCGTTTTTCGGTCTTCCCCCTTGTTAAAAAAGAAACCAAACGCTCGTTGTGCATTTTTAGCTTAAGAACCTTCCCCACTTGCGAGCTTAGCTGGCTGCAGCTCGCAATAAAACAGCATCAAAAGCATCAGAGAGACGGAAAAAAAATATAAAGATGAAGGAAATAAAGTTAAATAAAATGCGACGGCAAAAAAAAAAAAGAAAGAAGCCCGTGCTTACTACTCGAAAATGCCGCAAAACCAATCCTCTATAAGTATCGCGCTAATCCACTCGAAAACTCTTCAACTCGCTCCGCCATTGGCCGACTAATGCGGGATGCGCACGCCTGATTGGACCCCTGACATTTCGGTGGCTCCTCTTTAAAGGGGGGGGAAGTTTTCGAGAACACTTTAGAATCCCTGCTCCTTGCTCCTGGAGCCGGAATTATTGCATCGGATTTTCTGGAGAGGAGACGCACTCGGGAATATTCCGGAATTAGCGGTGCGTGACCCCTTGCGCGCATCCGAATAATGAAACGGGAAGAAGAAGCTGATTCTTTTGTTTCAATTTCACCACTACCCCCCTCTCTCCGGAGAGATTCGTCTTTTCCTTCCTCCTTCCCCCCCAGAAAATGCGCAATCTTTTTCCCGTTTTCCGTGATCACTTCGGGGTATGTTTCGGGAAAAAAGAAAAAAGGATAAATAGGAGATGGAGAAACAGAATAAATACAAAACGCACAAAATACCCGTTTATGAGACACACACACAGACACGGGTCTTTTTGAATGGCTCCCCAAATATATATATCTCCGCATGCATGCATTTTTTACCATTGATTATCTCTGCGATTCGATTACATAATGATCTCAATAGGGAGGACACTTCAAGAAGTTCGCATTGAAATTGGGAAAACGGGAGCGTCGCATAAAAAAAAAAAAGAATGGAAAGATATTTTCAAGTTGCATGAAAAGAAAAACCCTGGAAAACACAAGACAGAGCTCGAACCTCTCAACTCGACCTGAGGACGATTCGGTGCTTTCAATAGTTAAAAAACCGTTTAAATCGTTCTTCATATTCCGAGTGGATGCACGCTGGAGGTATTTACACTCCTCTCTGGATTGTTTTAATTTCTGTATAGTAAAAATTAATTCCATTGAGATGAGAAGCGTTAAATAGGGCCCTCGATGGGAAGCGACTGATTTTCGGAGGGGTCGTCCGTTCGAGAACTGCAGAGCTTTCATTCGCGCTGAAGGGGGTCGTCGATCCGCTTTTCTTCGATTCCGATGATCAAAACGATACATTTAAAGTCAACAGAAGTTGTTTAAATTCAAAAGAAAGGAAATGGAAGAAAAAATAAATCATTTAGAGCTATTTTAAAAGCAAGTTTCTGTAGACAATAGTAAGGTTTTCGCATATAGTGGGCACAGTGAATGGAAAATCATGGCCGAAAATAGTTTATTCACACAATTTTAGCATTGAAGATGCGACACGAACAACAACACACGCACACACACAAGGGGGGGAGGGTTCTAACATAATTCTAACTCCAGGACGTAGCTAGCTTTGTGCATGCGCAGCCAACTAGCTTCTCTTCTAATATTCCTAAAGGGATTATCGTACGGCTGCTGATCATCATGTTACAGCAGGAAGATAGAAGTATCTTACTATGCTAAATTTTTTATCTGTTTTTCTGAATTCATTTGCTTTGCAATAATAAATAAGTCACTGTCTGGTAAAGGTGGACTACCTTTCAGTTGAGGAATGCAATTTCATGACAGGACCAAGAATACCATACTCCATTCTTGGGGCTAATCATCTATTTACAAGAGCATATCCAACATACAATAATCCTTATGGAGGAAGTTTAAAAATATTTAATATCATCTGTAAAACCATTTTTTAAACCATTCAAAAATATCATTTTTTGAAAAATTATTAAAACCAGATTTGTTTAGAAAATTATTAAAGAGAAAAAAATTGAATAGAATGGAATATATTCAATTATTTTTATCCTTCCCCCCCCCCGAGATAACGAGAAGATATGAAAATGCTTATTTTTAAACACTGTCCAAACAATAAACACTATATGAATAACAATTCCAACTGAGGACAAAATTTTGGATCAGAAAAAATTTTATCGTTTGTTGTAAATGATATATTTAACCGAAAAAAAAAATTGTTTTTTCGGCGGATTATTCAAATTTATTCAAACATTAATGTAAATTTTTTAAAAAGAAAGATATGTCCGTGATTTTAATTGACACTTTGCAAAATCAGAATGGAAACGAATTAAAAACGAAAATCAGAAAAGAATTAATTAACGAAATCAGAAAAGAATTAAATTTCGAAATCAGAAAAGAATTAAATTACGAAATCAGGAAAGAATTAAATTGCGAAATCAGAAAAAAATTAAATTTACGAAATCAGAAAAGAATTAAAAATACAAAAAACCACAAAAATGTTCCGTAATATTAAAGGTTTTATGTACAAAAGAACTTTATCTGAAATACATCTTTCAATAACATTTTTACCCTTCTTTCACACTGAAATGCAACAAATTAACAATTGGACCATGTGATCATTATTAAGTAATAACGATTGCCTCATTAATTATTAATTCGTTATTTAATGAATTTATTTTATAACTTCAAAACTTTTCTTGCCAAGACTTTGTTACGACATTATTCTGCTTAATTTTGATTCGAAAAGGGGAAAATCTGACATTCCCTCCAACCGCTGATTAAATACAACAGCGGAAGAAGTATTTTTAAAGAAATATTTCAGTGAACCAGGGAAAAAAAATCACAAATAAGGCAACTAACTCGTTTTGTCATACAAGAAATTAAACGTTTTCACCTTTCAACCTTCCCGTTCTGATGTCAAACTAGTTTTTATGTGTCTCAATATTTCCAGAATCTATGTAGTAGACAAGAACATTCGGTTCCCTGTGTATACAGTTATTTTTGTACCCACAAACAAACCATGTTATTACACTAACCAGTACTAATACGTGACCCGCGCTCAAGTATCCATCGTCAGAAAACGGACTAGTACGCGACAGTCATACAATGTGTCAATGATACTTCTCAACCATGTTTTACAATCATTTATTTCGTACAAAACAAAAGTAAAATTTGTACGAGCACGTTACTCGAGGAAAAAATTAGCTTTCATGGAAGAGTTGGC
The DNA here is from genome assembly GCA_026543055.1 of Argiope trifasciata. Lineage (NCBI taxonomy): Eukaryota > Metazoa > Arthropoda > Arachnida > Araneae > Araneidae > Argiope > Argiope trifasciata. Next base: position 58,880 of record JAPMOQ010057240.1, on the reverse strand, counting down.
ATGTCATGCATATGTTTTAAAAAACATTAAATTCATTCTCCCTGAAAACTGAATCAGCAAATGTGACGAGCAAGTTTTCAGCATTTTATGAATGAAATGAATTAAATATGAAATGCGATATTTTCCCAAGATAATAAAGAATACGAGAAAAAGTTTTGTATGTAAGATTTAAAAAACCTATAATATTAATTCATCTTTATTTAAGGCAAAAACAATTTTAATATATAATAAAAATAAATATAATAAAAACAATATAATAATGCGTTCCAATCAGAATTCAACGGCTTATTTCTAAAATCTTAAAACTGGGGACGTGCGATCTGTGAGACCGCTAGCGATCGATCACCCCTATTCTGTTTTTAGTTCAATTGAAGGGATTGACTCTTGTTGCTTCCTGTTTCAAGACCTTGAATACGCCTGCACTTTTTCAACGGATTTCAGCGAATGCTTTTAAAAATAATTCAATTATCTCTTTGAGCGACGTCACTCAGACCACTCCACCCCGTTAGAGTCACAGTGATAAACAATGCTTAGCTTTCCGGACTGACGTTTTCGTGGGTCCAGAAATGTCATCCAATTTACTGATTCTATTACGAAGCAGTGCCACGACCCCCGATAACAAGGCCCCTGCGGTGTTTCGTGACGTCACAACGAGCGGTGACACTTCATTATCCCAACATTGAGTCTCTGCGCGCCAGACAGGCAGATATAATTATTTTCCCTTGTTCATATCGTTTCTTTAACATCCATACAATGCAAATTAATACACATATATTGAAGAGCCCATTAGTAATTAAATTGCAACCGCCTTCCACATCACCATGGAGGTACGGCGCCTGGTATGTATTACCTTTTTTGCATTAAGTGCAGGGCAGGGCATCTCCCCTAAATTTAAAACTATTTATTCTGCAAAAAAACTAATAAGTGAAAAATATGATTAATGAATTTCAAGACAATTCTACAGAAAAATGGTTTTAGTACTATTTGCTGCACGTCAAATCCTGGAAAGCAATATTTTACAAAATTTTATTCCATTCTATTCACACTTCAAAAAACATAAAACAAAACTTTGAAACATTAGTAGAACTTTCTTATTTAACTATATATTTATCACTACTAAATTCATCAAGTTTCCTTTCCTTTCCTATTTCAGAAGAGCTTTTCCTTTCATCATTCAATCATGCATTGACTTCAGACCAAATTTCCAATCTATACACATTTTCTGATTTCTGCTCTGAAATGCAACCGTCATCCTTCTGCGTTCACTAAACATTTTATCTACTGCGAAATATTTTTGAATAGGACATTTCAAATATACTTCTTCAACTATGGTACAAAATTTCAATTATAATCTGAGCCATTTTTTCAATAAATTATAATTACTGCGAAATATTTTTCACTTGTACATTTCAAATATACATCTTCACCTGTGGTATAAAATTTCAATTTTAACCAGGGCCGTTCTTTTCAATAAATTAGCCAGGGTGCTAGAAATCATTTGGAACCTCAAGTGTTTTGTAAAGCAAAAAATAAAGTATAAACATATTATGGTACTATTGCTTGTCTATATGTAATTGCCTTTAATTACTTCAGAAAATTTACATTTTTGCTGATTTTTTTTATTATTAGTATTTAAAATGCTTTTAAGCTTCTTCCCACCCAACAACAATTCTTCCTTACTTTTAATTTTCTGAATTTAATTTGCTGATTTTTTTTGATTAAGTTGACATATTTGTAATTCTATTTTCTATCTGTACAATGGCAGTATCAATTACTCTTCTATTTTAAAACCTAAATTTCTTTACTTCATCTTCTGTTATTTCGGAATATAATCTTTTTCTTTTTCGAATTCGTTTTTTTTTTAAATCTTCGGAAATATTGAAATGGCATCCTATCAGTTTTGCTTCGTATAAAAATGCATTGAACTTTCTATTGAAATTTTGAACTTAAATTTTAATTTTACTTATCAATCTAAAATACTGAATCAAAATCAACAGTTTTTACTTGAAATAGTTCATTGCTAGTGTTAATTTTGGGCAATATTAAAAACTATGCTATTAAGTATAAAATAAATAGCATTTCTTTTATAAAATCTAATGTTTTACCTTTGGGTACTGCTGTATTATCTCTATTTGCTTCAGTAAATCGTTCTAGGATATGATAATGATAATAAACAAATGTATACTCAAATTTTTTCAAAAACTGTATATACATAGATTTAACTGAATCCATTTTAGTTTCCAAAAAAGTATAGAAAAGCACATAAAAGTTGCAATATTCATTTTTTTTGCAATATATACTGCTGGAAATGGTATCGCAAACTAATAAATTTTAAAAATGTATGATGTGCAAGACATATAAATTGTCTGTGGGTTTAGGGCATGTTTTCTAAATTGTAAAATTTAGTACTTTCCCATCGAGTTGCTATCTTTCCCTTACGCTTATCCTCTATAATTCCTAATATTTAAATGTAGTTCACTTAATCTTTTCAAAAGAGTTTTTGCTAGTCTTTCTCCATTCAGACTGATTACTTTAATAAACCCTATAAACATCTAATTTATATTATCCTGACAATATTTAGTTACTTCTTTTAAAGCATATGTTGTCATGTAAAGAGTAGAATATGTTTCTTTTGTTAGTGTGCCGGTATCACATTTCATATTTTTCCGATCTTCCAACCAGTTCAAAAATTCATCTAAAAATTTGTATCTTTTATCAGTTTCAGATGTTGTCAGTGGTTTTTTATATTCATTATTTTCGCGAATTCCTGGAAATGGAGTTTTTACATTAACAATATCCCACCATCTATTTATTATTGTTATGTATTCTGCTGTTTTTTTGTAGTGTGGGAACGCATATTTCTCTTCCAAACTCATTAGACTTTCAGGTATAAATTTATTGAAAATTTTAAGTACTAATTTGAAATTTTGTTTTCTAAATTATTGGGCTCCAATGCTTTTAATGATAAATTGTATGCATATTTAACGATGTTATCCTTTTCAGTTTCATATAATAATTTTAATGTTTTGAAAGATGATGTATTGATATCAACTTTACTGTCAGGCTTACTGCTGGAAGCCTGAATTATTTCATCATTAGAGTGAATGGCATTTTCATTAGCTTCTAGAACACTTTTAGTGCAATTTTGTGAATTTCTTTCTGACATGGTTTCTTTAAAATTGGGGTAAAACATACACTTATCAGCATTCTTCTGATTGATCCAGTTATTACGAATATTTTTCAATAAATGTACAGTATCGATCATGAAAAAAAGAGTTCGTTCTTTATTTACAGGATGTGGATAAACAATTGAATATGGACGTGAAGGTGAAACGAACAGAGATATTGCTTTTTGATTCATCGAATTGTTGCCTGTTACCACAAATATCACTTTAAAACCAATGTTTTCTAATCCAATGATAATTTTTTTAATGAATGTATGTAGAACGTCTGCTGCTATTTTGTTTACAGGAAGAATGTGAACAACATCTTTATATGACGATTAAATACTACTTATCATAAAAGTCATAACACTTGAGGCGGCATTTTCTGAATTGTAACTTAGATTTGATATATTTCCCCCTTTGTAATCAAAGTAGGGTTTGATGTGCATTTCATCTATTTGAAGAATCACGTTTTTATCTGAAGATACTATGAATTGTAATTTCTGCTTAATGTATCTTAAAAAATGCAATTCATTTTGCTCTGACTGAGGGAGAGTGTTAATAGGTTTGCATATATTTCTCAGTCACAGGATGTGGTAACAAAATATAACCGGACTTTCTGACAAATTTATATGCATGTGTGCCATTGAATAAAATAATGAGCAGAATATCATCATTTCAGTAGAGTACCTTTTACTATGCTCATTTTGAATAAGCAAGGCAGATTGCTCTTTCATAAATGTTATAACGTTGGTTAAAATTTCTTGGGTTATATTTAAATTATCCATGAAACCATGAATTTGGGAAATAATATCCGAATTCAGCAATGAGTTATTTTTCTTCATTTCTGGCAGATGCTCTAATATTTCATTTAAATTGTTAATGTTATGGATTTTTATTGGTAGGGAAGAAATATTTGGAATACTTGACAGGCTTGTTTTTCCAACAAAAGCTGAAACCTCTAATACATCATTTATTACAACAGACAATGCAATTTCAATTCCAGAACTTAATTCAATATTTACAAATAAAATTTTGTTTTCTTTATGAATGACATTCCAGAAATTTTTCAAATTTACTAATGAAATGCGCTGTTTTAATTCTTCCAAATTTTTAAATTCTCTTGTTTCATCGTATTTCTTTTTTTCTGTTATACTTTCCTGGAGTGCTTTCTCTATATATTGTTGCTTTAATTTCATCTTTTTTATTTCGGGATTTTCCCTTTGAAATGTTGAAGATGACATGTAAGAGGCACAATTTGGCATCTGAGATGGAATTGCTCCAGTGACTAATCTCGGATATTTAAGAGGGGCACTTAATAATTTTCCTGACTTCGAATCAAATAGACTAGCTTCTCTTTCAATATCATTTCTTTTAAATTGTAATTCACAGACCTACAGTAAATGAAATAATTCGTAAATATTGACTCCTTTAAAGTTTAATTTAAATACAGTTACAAATATACAGCATAAAACTATATTTAATAATAAGTTCGGATAATTTTTAATTTGTTTACTCTCAGGTATTTATCGCTGTTATATAATAAAATTTAAATATGAAAAAGCGGTTATACATGTAAACAAAGCCTGAAAACATAATTGTGGAAAATATTCTAATTATTGTTGACAGTAATATTTCCTACATTACAGCATTTTATGAAATAATTTTTTTATAATGCACTTGATTAAAATCACGAATAATATATATTACTGAACTGTTAAGTTTCTAAAGCGAAAATAAATGACTTTTCATTTAGAAATATTTGACATTACTTTAAAACAATTAAATGAGCTTACTCTGCTATGCGGAGATGGATAAAATCCTTCACGATGTATGGCATTTAACCATTTCTTTTTAAGCTCTTCATTTTTAGGAAAGGCAAAAACACTTACTCATGGGCCATTCCTGTAATTCCTTTACAGTTTGGAACACAACAGATCAGAGGCATTTCTGTTCCTGATATTTAGTAAATCCAAATGCAAATGATTTTTAGTATATCCAATTTTTCTTGCAAATTAGAAAAAGCGCTTCTTGTTTACGCAAACACAGAAGGACCACTGGTTGTATGACTCTTTCGTACGAGTCATTTGCGTACGAGTCATAAAACTGTCAATCAATGGTCCCGTTTACAATGGGATTGTGTTACTGTAAAGGATGAGTTTTAGAAGAGGCTGCAACATTTTAAACGTTATCTGAAAGTGTCAGGTTTGGCGAGAGTTAACATACTTAACAAAATTTCGAATACTTAATGTTGTTCATTTCATGCGATATTTTCCTCTTGGTTTTTTATGAAGCATGAATTGCTTTTCAAGGAGTTTATTCAAAAAATATGATAAAAATTAATGACCAATGATATTTTTTTCATATAAATACTATATCGACTTTGGAACAATAATCTAGATTTTGGTAAATGAATTATTTTACATGAATATAACGATTTGCATTAAACAAAAGAATTTTGGTTTCATTAGTTTTTATTTTATTTCTTCTTGATTCGTTTGTTTAATTTAGTAAGTTTGAACACTGAAATGTATGTTACTTAAATATAGGAACTTTAAAAAAAATATTGTTTCTTAAGTATGGAGTACAATTAAATGGTGTTAAAAGCATTGAAATTATTTGTAAGATGGGAATAGTTATTAAAAAAAAATCTTGAAATGACGTAAGCAGTAAGAAAAGATTCCAACTACGAATGTTAATTTTCCGTGCTATATATTTCTTTTACAAATTTAAACTTTTCTGTTTATCATTGTAGATTTAATTTCAATGCTGTTACATTTAAATGAAAAATCTGCTCAGATAAAGATAAATTATTTGTTCATTATACGACTTTGAATTTTATATATGAAATATTGTTATTACACAGTGCATAAAATAAATAGCTTACTAAATCAGAAGTATATTAATATTTTGCCAACTGATCCTTTTTATCTGCGAAAATTTGTAGGTGATATTAGCTGAATTCAAATTTAATTTTCTTCTAGTGACACTATTTATTAAACCCTAATTACAAATCTATTGATAAAATATAAAACAGAATTTAAAAAAATATTTACATTAATGTACGTAGTAATAAATTTACATTAATATATGCAGTATATGTTCTTCAGAAACTTTAATTTTTTTTATAGATCGTTCCTGTATGTAAAATAAGCCATTAACAATAGTATTAAATGAAGCTCTGGGAATTTACCCTTGAACAATATAAACCTACACCATTATTGAAATTTTTACTGATTATCTATGCGTTTTTTAACCATATTTTAAGCAGTGTAATTATCTCTAATTTCAGAAAAATTCATGGCCATTTTAAACCTTCCAGGGGTACTGTGATAATGCAAATCTCGAAACAACCTTTTCCCTCCAAATTTTTTACTATGTATTATGTATTTGATTCCCAGAAGTTCAAAAGCTTTGAACAGATTTAATTTCAAATAGTAGGAAAGTTATCAATTGTTAAATTCTTTATTGACTTATGTACTATTAATCGTTTGAAATGTACATTTAAATGATCAGCTTCTCTTAAAACAATTAGAATCGTTTGTGATGGTAATAATTGAGTTTAGGCGTAATTTTTTAGAATGGAATTTCTGTTTTACATTTTCTTTTAAAATTTATTGATTTTTATTTGAGAACTATATTTAGCATACTTAGACTGTGAATGAATAATTCAGAGAATTCAAGCGTAGTAATGCAAGCGTTCTTGATGTATTTCGTCGAATATATATATATATATATATATATATATATATATATATATAAAAATAATATTCTGAACAATAAGGTATAAGACATGAGAAAATATTCTTGCGTATGGTTTTTATACGCATTTTTTAAATTTTATAATGCTGTAAAAACTGTTTTTTTTTACTGTAAATTTTTAGAAAGTTATAACGATAATAAGGTCAATATTTCTTTTATTTTTTAATTAAATTTTAAAAAAATCACTTTTCTATCCTTCAAAGTAAATATTTGCCAAATTTCGTAGCTAAACGGTATGGTGTGTTGAGAGCCAGCATATCTCGTACACAGAGACAAAACTTTTTTTCTTATGTTTACGCATCAAAACTTAGTTAAAACGCCAATACCCTTTCCCGCCAAATACTCTTGCCAACAGATAACATGTTTTTTGCAAACCTAGACTAATTACTCCCTACCCCCTTTTTTCAATGGGTTTAGAGTGATTTATTGGTCTTTTATGACCTGTACGAAAGTGGTTAGTACGCATTTGTCCCAATACCGGACCACTGGCTAAAAAATGGCGTGGGTGGGGAAGAGTTCGTTTCTTATCAGTGAAACTTGAAGAGGGTGAAATTCTTCCCTCGGCCCCCAAAATTACTCCCACATCCTGTGACCTCTCGAAACGACGTCATCAATTTCTGTGACGTATGTATTCTGGCCTTGTTATCGGGGGTCGTGGCAGTGCTCCAGACACTTTTAAATGAAGCAGAAAGGGATTTAAACGATACGGATAATTGTACAGGAGAGTTTTTCGATGAAAATGCGCATTCAACTGATTCTGATATGTATGTTCAAACATCATTCCTTTTTCAAGTGATAATGTTCTAGAAAAAATTTATAAAATATATTAATATACCAAGAGATATATAAAAAAATTTATAGGTGCATTTTTATAACAATGCCCTAGAATACCGTGCTATGAGTCATTCAAGTCGATAAAAAAAAGGGCCAATTTTACCCATTGTCAATTTTTATCTTCTATATAGCTTTATATAATGGAGAAATAAATATGATTTAAAAAGTATAAAGTAATTTTTTTTCCCCAAGAATGTTATTTTTTGTTACATGAAATTTGACAAGAAACCGTATGCTTTTTTAACATTTACGTTTTTAGTGATAAAATATTTTTATTAGTGATAAAATATTTTGAAAAATTTCTGAAATATATTTATATAGTAAGAAAAATGTCTGTAGAATATATTGCCTGTTTTTCAATCGAATACTTTCATAAGAAAGTTTGATTTGAGTGTAAAGAAAATGCGGTCTCGTAGACCGCACTTCCCCAGTTAAATCCTAAGTTTTTAGCTCGCATGTTAAGGGTTCATAAACAGGCTTATATGTCTGATTTTTTAAATGTCTAAAGTGAATAAATAATTATATTTTATATTGAATTTTTTTTTAAATATATTATTTTGAATCAAAAAAAAGTTCTGATGAATTACGTCACATTTAATAAATCTGATGAATAAAATCACATTTCATAAAAGATCTGATGAATAAAGTCACATTTAATAAAAGATCTGATAAATAAGTCACATTTAATAAAAAGTCTGATGAATTACGTCACATTTAATAAAAAATCTGATGAATAAAGTCACATTTCATAAAAGATCTCATGAATAAAGTCACATTTAATAAATGATCTGATAAATAAGTCACATTCAATAAAATATTCTCGAGGGACTGATATTTTAAATCGAAAGTTTTCACTTTTTTGCATTAAAATTTGAGATATGAAAATTTGAATGCCTTAATCTCATAAAAAATGTCCGCTTTTATATTTCTGCACCGAACGTCTTGAAGAAAAGAGGCCAATCAGAGAACTCAGAGCTTTTGGAAGTCTGATCAGCGTAAAATAGTGAACTTGTCGATTGTCCAAAATATAAAAATGATATTCAAAACTTTATAACTCTGTAGGGTTTGATAACAAGTCTGAAACGATAGATTGTTGAGAAAAATTTTACTGAATACCATTCATAAGACAGTCTTCTACATAAAATTTAGACTTCAAAATTGTTTTTAGAAGTTCGGTTGTTGAATAGCATGAAAAAAAAGTATTATTATCGCAAATAAATATTTTTTTTAATAAAATAGCATTTTATAATAATTCTCAGTACTATTTGTTAAATAATACTTTGAAATATTGTATAAATTATTTTAAAAAATAACCTACACCTACCTCATACTGAAGAATGCAATTTTCTGTAGTCATATTTTCAATAAAATATGTGAAGAGTTATTTGGAGATTAATCTTTGCTAAATAGATGTGGTTGATATTCTTTTTTTTTTTAAAAAAAAAAGATAATTTTACTATTTTTATAACCATTCCGTAGGTGTAAACAGTAAGCTGACAGTTTCATCGCAATCGGATGAGGAAGGCATAAGACAAACATTCCTTTTTATTTATCTCCTATATAAATATCAATGAATGTTTGCCTGTCTCATGCATTGCCGTACCGCTCATCCGATTGTGATGAAACTTCATACGACAACATATTGCTTGCTCTTAGGCGAAGGTTACAGGCATAATAAAATCATCTTAAGTATAAAAAATATTTTCAGATCCATTTGCCACATCTACTAAACGTGCATGAAGCACCAAATAACTCGCCAGGAGACACAACAGATTCAATAAAGGTGCTACATTCAAGCTAGACGTTCATATTTAGCAACTATTGTACGTAAATGCGATGTAAATCTTTCTCTGAGATAAGTAAGGTAAGATGAGGTAATAGTTTTATTAAAGAGCGAGCAAGAAAGTTTTAGAGGAACCAATCCTTTAGGTTTAAAAGTTAGACTAAACAACTAAAATTTTATCGTTTTTCATAGTAACTTCCGAAAATAATACAGTACAAATAATTTTGCACCATCTTAGTTTTCAAAAAATTATCTTTCCAACTATATTAAAGATTTTATGATATAAATATATTTTCTATGTTTAATTAGTTTTAAAAGAAAATATTTTAATCCCATTTTCAAACATTAAACTTGAGTATTTTTAAAGAATATGAAACGAATCGCGAGATACAATCAATTGCTTCTTTCACCACCTTTCTGAAAGAACACCAAGCTTCACGATTCTTAAAGAATACACAAATCTAATGCATAAAAATGAATATTTGTTTGCAGAATGGAATAATAAAAATAGACTAAATGCTATTTATACTTCTCTTTTATATATCCTTCAGTCTCAATAAATGCATTCCTTTCCGATACGAAAATTAATGCTATTTTTCCTTTCATTCCTAATTAACCCTTCACTTGACAAGATGTTTTTTCAAATATTTTTTTTTAATTTCTGTTATTTTCCCACGTTTGTATAGACATTAGGATCTCTGTAATATATATATGTATATATCATTTTCCATTTTTGAAATAATTAATGTCCGCTGTGGCGAACACTGACAATTATGTAAACCCTTGATTTTATTTTATTTATTTGATTGTTCGTTGTAGCGGACTTAGCTAAATTAAGGGTTAAACAAGACAGTTGCTTTATATTTCAAACGATATTTCTAAGATTACTTCTTCTGCGGCAGCAACGCGCCGGGTACCAGCTGATATTTATATATGATGTGACATTCTGTATAATGTTATATGTCATGCCGTGAACATATTCACTGCTAAAATGCATACCATTCTGAAAGAACACCATGCTTTCCTTTTCTGAAATAATACGCAAATCTAATAATTGTTTGTAGAGTAGAAGAATAAAAGTAGAATAAATACTATGTATGCTTCTCCTTTATATATCCTTATATTTCAATGAATGCATTCAAAGAAAATAACTATCATTCTACCAATGGATTAATGAAACAAGATAACTATTTCGAATTCCAAACGATATTTCCAAAATTCTTTCTTTCTTACAAGAATAATAAAAATAGAATAAATACTATTTATGTTTTATTCTATTTTTACACATATCTAATTTATTCTATGAATACACAAATCTAATATATAAAAATGAATATTTGTTTGTAGAATGGAATAATAAAAATAGAATAAATATTATTGACACTTCCCCTTTACATATCACTCAGTTTCAATGAGTGTATTCCGTTCCGATGCGAAAACAAATATCATTCTTCCTATCATTCCTAATCAAACAAGACAGTTGCTTTAAATTTCAAGTGATATTTCCAAAATTATTTCTTCTGCGGCAGCAACACAGCTAGTCTATATCTATATCTATACTTATATTAAAGCTCAATGTGTGTGTGTGTTGGCGCTCTGCAGGCCAGACCGTTGGACCTACAGCTACCAAATTTGGTACATATATACCTTGGAATGTGAACCTCGGAGCCCTATTTTCGAATTTTTAATCAGCACTTGAATTCATTAAAATTTAAGCGAAATTTCGACGTTTTTCCGCTATAGCTTCCGAAAATATTATCGCACAAACATGATTTTTACATCAATTTAAAGATTAAAAAATTAGCTTTCTAATGGTATCAGTGTTTTCATGTATAACTTAAGCTTCTATTTTTAACGAATTTTTAAAGAAATATTTCAACCATGTTTTTTTCGGGCGTGACTGGATAAAATAAAATAAATAAAAAATGTGATATTTTCTTAAAAAAATAAATGCAAAGCAAAGGTTTCTATAATCATTTTTCAATATCTCAATAATTAATTCAACAAATCTTCTTTATTTACGGTAAACCTGATTGAATTTAGACAGGATGTGCATTGAAATCCCGACTTAATGGCATATTTCTAAAATCGTTTGCAATATCTGTATCATTAATTCAATAATTTTTTCCCTTTTCCGCTTTCTTTAAAAAACATATTTAATATTTTGGCAACATCACCGAAAAAGATTTTTTTAATATTTTGAAAGCTTAACCGATAATTAAAACTGACTGATTTATAGAATGAAAGAATATCATTAGGAAAACGTGTTCTTTTAGAACTTTCCGTCCATCATCTTAAAGAAAATATTAATTTCCCGCCAATCAATGCCCGGAATGACTTCAAGGCTGATGAATATGTGATTTAATTGAAAATTTTAGAACGCATTATTCATGGCGAACCAGCTGGTCATCAAAGGCGGCTAGTATTATATAAATTTATGTTGTGAGTGTCACTGGAAGTCTGTAAGAAGTCGACAGAATGGCACTCAGAGAGCCCTTGTCTGTCCGTCTCTTTTTGAGTAAAACCCAAGACTTCTCACACCACACCATCTCAAAATGGAAGCGAGGTCTCGCAGAAATCACTAACGAAGCTGGAGCGTGTCCGCCCCTTGACACCGGAGCTCTCGGCCCCACACCCCCTCTGGTAATGAGGCACATCGGCGGCCCCGGTCTAATGAGAGGGCCCATCGGGATGAAAGGGTCCTCCGCCCAGTCCCCAGAGCATTGTCTTCTCGCGTTTCCCCCCGCTCGTCCTAATTAATGAGTGCACGCGAGAACAGATTATCAGTTCGCGCCGCTGTAATCGCGGTTACGGATTCGGAGGGGGGGCGGTGCCTTATTGATTGAATTGAGGGGGATTCGATAAATGAAGATTAAAAAAAGAAAAGCCGAGTGATCTCGCCGGCAGGTGCTGAAAATCAGCACCTCTCTTGGGTTGTGGTTGAAGGTACTGCGGACTTCCGAGGATAGTACTTTTTCAATGGAAGATTTGGGTGAATATCAATAAATAATGAAGACACGTCTCCAGATAATGCTAGCTATGATTCATAATAAATTGTTTTGATTTTTATTATGTGTATTCATTCACCTGTATAGTTTATTTCGTTATTCCATGTTTTATGGTTGTGATATACCTGTTGTTTTTGTTTTCCAATGACACTTGTCATTGACAAGCCCGCTGGTCGCAGTCAGGAATTCTAAGCCTAAATGGCGTCCCGTGTTTTTCAGTAGCGCCAACAAGGTCCAAGAGTGCGACTTAGCTACTTTAATGCTTCACAATCGTTTGCACAACTCCATTTTGTAGAGGGGGGGAGGTGCATTCACACATCTCACAGAAAGAAAAGAGAAAGAACAACCATCGATATATTTAAAACTATCGTAATACTTTTTTTCCTCCCCATTTTCATGCCAAAAGTTCCCATAAATATGTTCCATTCAGTATTTCTCATTGTTATTCTTTTTCTGTTACGCACATTCACGAATAGAACACAGAATTACAACCATACCCGAACCGGGATGCCCAGAACACTAGGAAGACATGCTACTCTAAAGCCAGGTCGCCGGCATGACACACACACACACACACACACATACACACACACACACACACAGACACACACACACACACTAACTATTATCCGCGACTCTGTTCACGTGGAAATTTTGATGTACATGTACGAAAAACTATCAATTAATGACTAATAAAAAACAAATAAATCTTACCTAAAAACGACACATTTAAAAGCATAAGCATATCCGAAAAATGTGTAAACATAAGTACAATTTAATAGCAAAAACACACGACTAACGTAAAAACAATATATTTTCATTGTATACCCAAAACAAAACAAAACAAAACAGCAAATCCATTTGATTTATGGATCGAGATGGAGACTGCTACAACAATATAATGCACATCATTTTTAAACTTTTCATTTAAATGAAAACACAGTTGTCAACGCGCGCTCACTCAGTTGATGTCACGACAATCTCTTTGTACTAAATTTCATCCCATTCCGTTCTGGTGCGATGGAGTAACAAACATCCATCCATCCAAATTTCACATTTATAATATTAGTAAAGATGAAGACACGTCTCCAAATAATGCTAGCTATAATTCATAACAAAAAAATCCATTTACCGCAAAATTTTAAAAGCAAATCATATAGGAATAAAATAAAAAAAAATTCCAAACAAAAACTATCAATAGAGCATAGTAGTGGCTCTCAAAGTGGGGGGCGCTAAGTTCAAAGAATTCGAATTTATGGGAAATCAACAATGAGCTGCTACTGGTCTATTAAGTTGTCACCACAATACTCTCTAACCAGTGAGTTGGTAGAGACGAACGATTTTTTTATAGCGTTATGGCGAGCGAAGAAAGTTGTTGCTGCGTCAATTGAGTCGAACAACTCTGTGTTAGTTGCGTTTGCTGCGGGTAGATGACGCCACGACAGACAGTAACAGCCTCTAGACACTAGCGTACGCTTTTGCTGAATGGATAAGTAACTGGAATTGAAACCCAAACACCGCAGGTTTGTTCCTTGGCGGAATTTAACCTACACACCGGTACAATTCCCGCCAACTCCATCACCAAATACTTTTACATCTCTTGTTTTGTAATTTATCCCAAATATTACTATTCAAGCCGTTACAAGATTTCCACTTAATTACCGTTATAGTCTATTTACATATCAAATTCAATGACGACGAGGAAAAAATTAATTGCTCAACCACTCAACCGAACCTACGCAACGAAGACTGCCAATTCGCGCCGCGGGATTTCGCCAAGAATTTCAAAAAGATTGTTATAAACCTCCATCCAGGTGACCCGACGGCGATATGTGACGTCACGGAATTGGCGGGAAACCGGACGCTCCCCGGTCGTTTATTTACTTATTCATTTCTCAGCCGTTGGCAACGCGAAAAGCGCGGCCCGCACGCTGGGCTGGAATCGAAATGACACATTTTACGATTTCCACGGCATGTTGCGAGCTAATTTTACGATCGCAGATAAAAAGGAGGGAAGATAAGGCGATGTTCTTTGGCACTTTTCTTGGCGCGCAGAGAGAGAGACCAGATAGCATCGGTTCGGAGGTGATTTATCGGCAATAGACAACTTAACAACACGCATAAAAAGGTCGTCATTCGTCAGTCTAACGCTCGCTTCTATACTTTGGCCCTGATGAGACAGAGAGAAGCTCGCGTTCTTTAAAACGCATTCTGCGCCGATGCCTCGTTTTATGGGGAGGGCGTTTATGGGAACTCCAAACATATAACTCAACCGAACAATAGTAGGTTGAAGAGGCATTTAAATAAATGATTGAGAGCAACGTACAAATGTCTAGACTACCTTCCATTCAAAGTGAGCCTTCTCTATGAAGGGGCCCGGGTCAGAGGAATCATTTGGGGGCACTAATTTTTTAGCAAAGAAAAAAAACCCGAACATTTGCATATTTATTTAAAAATGCGTGATTTTGTTTTTGATATTAATTACTCCAGGAAAATTAACAATGTTTCAAATTTCTTTTTTGATAGTATAGCAAGAGCGTTTAGGCTTTATATCCATAAGCTTGACAGAAGATATTCTTTTACTTCATTTTAATTTGCTGAAAGAGGGTTAAGCGTTTATCAGATTTAGTCACCGGCGATGTAAAGGATTGCAAAAAATATTAATTTAGATATAGACAAAAGTAAATAGTTGATGATTTACAACAGTGCTCCGCAACCGGTGTGCCGCGACACACTGCTTTGCCATGAGCCAGATACAGGTGTGCCGCGATCAAATACATTGTATTTGACATTTTACAATTTTTCATCATGTATTTAATATACAATGACAATTTTTTTATAATAATTTCTATTTTTCGAAATATACTAAAGAATAATTATTATAACTAAATAATGACATGACTAAAATTATACTTCTCCGAAGTTCCATTAGATGTTTTCTGGATTTACGTTAAAAAAGAATGGCCTCACATTTCCAACAAAGTAATCTCAACATTACTTCCATTTTCGACGACATATTTATATGAGCAAAGTTTTCAACTCTTGTATTAATTAAAAATGATAAGCGGTCATACTTAAAAGATCTTGACCAAGAACTTCTGGTCGCGGTGTTAAATATTGAGCCAAATATAAAACTTTTGTGTTCATTGAAACAAGCTCAGGTATTACATTAATAATTATTATGATTGCGTAGAAATAAATATGTTACGGTTTTATGTATGTATACCTTTCAAATAAAAAACAAACATTTATTGTAAAGTTTGTGTATCAATGAATACCTATATACTTTAGATTCTGGCGTGCCGCGGAATTCTAGAAAGAAATAAGGTGCGTCGTAGGTGAGAAAAGGTTGTAGAGCACTGATTTACAAGTCCATTTGAACCCAGCCTCGACCTTTATACTATGAAATCTTTCATATAGTTGAAAACATAATTTTTTGAAAACTAAGATGGAGCAAAATTATTTGTACTGTAGTATTGTAATTATTGTGTTTTATCTTTAAAATTGATTAAAGATAAAAAAAATATATATTTATACCATGAAATCTTTAATATAGTTGAAAAGAATATTTTTTGAAAACTAAGATGATGCAAAATTATTTGTACAGTAATATTTTAAGAGGTTATTGCAAAAAACGCTAAAATTTTATTAAATGTTGAGTTAAAATTTGAAACCTATAGGATTGGTTCCCCGTCAAACTTTCTCGCACACTCTCTAATAAAACTATTGCCTCAGAGAACGACTCACATAGCATTTACGTTCAATAGCTATAAAATATTAACGCATAGCTTGAAATTAGTATCTTTACTGAATATATTGTGTCTCCTTGGCGAGTTATTTTGAGGTTAATCCTGGGTTAATAGATGCGGTAAATGGATATGAATATCAACAAAAATATAAATTTATAAAAGAGAAAGATTGTAAGTATCTACCTGAGTAAGTAGTAAGTAAAGTATCTACCTGATTACGTTCGAAGGAAAAGTTTTGAAAAATTGAATTTTTAAAGAACTTTTTATGGGTTTTAGATATATTCTCAAGTATTAAACACTATAAATACAAAAAAAAGTGTTTGAAAATATAGTATATTTTTAAAAACTAGGAATTTTTTTTTAAATTATTTAAAACTATGATTTTTAGATGTATTGTCAATTATAATACAAAATGCTCTAAATACAAAAACATTATTTGAAAATAGAGTCTATTTTGAGAAAGAGGGAGTAGTAGTCAATTTTAGTGAAATGTAACCAAAACGGTTCACACTCTACATAAAATGGTAATGCAACAATCCTATTTTTCCTTATATACAAGTTAGAGAATAGAATGATGAATGAAACGAACCAAAATCTTGAGATGCAAAGAATTTATGAGTAAAAATATACGTTTCTATGCAATTTTTCCATCAATTCACAACTTTTTTTTTTTCGTAAAACATAAATGAAAAAGAACTTCACCAAAAATAAAGCTTTTGGTTCATTTCATTTCCAATATTATTTTATGTAAATACCTCGATTAGTTTTTGATATATCATATAAACGGTGGTAATTCTTTATGAAAATTAAAATTTTGAGAAAATTGATACTACAGACAAATTTCAGCTGAAAAAATCTGTGACCCTCGATGATAGGTCAGGCGCTCCTCTTCCTAGAAAAGATAAACTATTTATGAAAAAGAAAAGTCTGAACTATAAGAAATAACAATTTTTTTAAAAAAATTCGCCAATGTTGGTCAGCAGTGTTACGTAGTCAGCTGCCTTAATCTATACTTATAATAAAGCTCAATGTGTGTGTGTGTGTGTGTGTGTGTGTGTGTGTGTGTGTGTGTGTGTGTGTGTGTGTTGGCGCTGTACAGGCCAGACCGTTGGACCTACAGCTACCAAATTTGGTACATGTATACCTTGGAGGTCGGGAATGTGCACCTCGGAGCCCTTTTTTCGAATTTTTAATTAGAATTTGAATTAATTAAAATTTAAGCGAAATTTTGACGTTTTTCCGCTATAACTTCCGAAATTATTATCGGACAAACATGATTTTAAGATCAACTTAAAGATAAAAAAAATTAGCTTTCTAATGGTATCAGTGTTTTAATGTATAACTCAAGCTTCTATTTTTAACGAATTTTTAAAGAAATATTTTAACCATGTTTTTTTTAGCACGTGACTGGATAAAATAAAATAAAACAATGCCGGAAGTTCAAATGAAAAACAACAACTATCATTGTAAATCAAATCTAAAGAAATACAACTTTCGGCACGTGACTGGATAAAATAACATAAACATAAAATGTGATAAACATAAAATGTGATTCTATAAAAATAAATGCAAGGCAAAGGATTCCAAGAAATCGTTTGCAATATTTATATCATTAATTCCATAAATTATCTTTATTTACAGTAAACCTGATTGAATTTAGACAGGATTTGCATTGAAAACCCGACTTAATGGCATATTTCTATAATCGTTTGCAATATCTGTATCATTAATTCAATAATTTTTTCCCTTTCTTTAAAAAACGTATTTAACATTTTGGCAATATCACCGAAAACACATTTTTAATATTTTGGAAGCATAATCGATAAATTATTAGAGCATTAAAATCAAAAAGTTTTTCCAAATAAAGTTACCGACTATTTAACTACTAATAAATGAATCTTTCAACTTAAACTATTTCTTAAATTTTTACTAAAAAATATATGATTTAATTGGAAATTTTAGGACGCATTACTCATGGCGAACTAGCTGGTCACCAAAGGCGGCTAGTCAATAATATTTTGAAAATAAACACAGGAGTGTGGTTAAACACCATCAAAAGCCCAAACCAATGATTCATCGCCATTTTCCAGTGTCTTGTGCAATGCGGAGCCATAAATAAAACTTGAAAGAGAGCAAACGAAATAAAGCTCGGGGCTCAGAGCTCTTTTATCGCGCACCCTCCGTTTTATAACTCGGCGAAAAATAAACTTGTCAGCGCTGGATTAGAGGCGTGAAATATTCGATCCAAATACAGGTGGCTGGGTGACAACGCAGGCACGCACCTGAGAACGGCCCACAATAAACCATATTCGATGGCAGATAAAGGGGGGGTGGGGAGATAATATAGAACCATGTTACCCCACCCCACACACGTGCGATATGTTGACACTAAGTCAAGCGGTGTCACAAAAAGAGGGGAGTAAAAGGACCCCACCCCCCTTCTTTTTAATGCAGAAATATGAATGGAGTTCTACTAGAATTAATGGGATGTCACGAGTGCAACATCCCCCCCCCCTCCTGGAATTGCCCACACATATCAATCGGAGGGGGGGGGGGTTATAATAGGATAGCGTTGAGGTATGTGGTTGAGCTACTAACAAGACGTCGGAAGTTGCTGAACCAGTTGTCGGGTGGGGTGGTGGGGTGAGCAGGTTCACCGCGGGGAAATTGGGAACGAGGCATGCCGAATTTGGCAAATTTATCGCCATCATTTTTTTTTTTTTTTTTGGTTTTCTAATTTAGAGTTAGATTGATCAACGTGTTGGCTGGATGGGGAAATGACTCTTTGGAGAGATGGTTTTATTTATGTGGTTGGATCTCAGCACAGACCAGAGAGGTTTTTAATTCATTTCTATCAATGTTATGCTTCTATTATTGTTGTCGTTTTCTATGGATATTAAAAAAAAATTCAAATGTGCCCAAAAGTCTTCAGGACATTAACATTGTTCAGGACATTGTTCAGTCATCAGGACATTGTTTATTTGCACAAAATCACACGAAATAGGCGATTCCATCAAGTCAATTTTTTGTAAGTGC
Source organism: Argiope trifasciata (assembly GCA_026543055.1). Taxonomy (NCBI): domain Eukaryota; kingdom Metazoa; phylum Arthropoda; class Arachnida; order Araneae; family Araneidae; genus Argiope; species Argiope trifasciata. The sequence goes on along the minus strand of JAPMOQ010057240.1, from coordinate 39,544 downwards.
TTTCAAACTGTTTGGTAAACAGGCATTCATGTTTTTTTTTTTAATTAGAATACCACTGAATTAATTTTCTTGTAGCGGAACCATGGCTAGTTTCTTTAATATTTATCATTTTTGGCTATCTAATTTAGAATTAGATTGATCAACATGTTAGCTGAAAAGGAAATGACTCTTTAGAGAGATCGTTTTATTTGTGTGGTTGGATCTCAGTACCATACAGCTGGGATACTGATATTTGTATATCAGATATATGATACTGGTGTTTATATATCAGCTCTATGTTCAGCACAAAGCAGATGAGTTTTCAAATCATTTTTTATCAATGTTATGCTTCTGTTGTCCTTTTCTATGGATAGTGAAAAAAAAATTGAAAAATGTGTCCAAATCAGTCTTTTCAGGAGGTCATTTTTTTTTTGCGCGAAATCACACGAAATGAAGACTCTATCAAGTCAATTTTTTTGTAAGCGGCTTTCAAACTGCTTGATAAACAGGCATTCATATTTTTTTTAAAAAAAATTAGAATACCAGTAAATTATTTTTCCCGTAGCGGAATCAAGGTTAGTTTGTTTAATATTTATCCACCTTAGAAGCGATCATTCTTAGTCTATCGCTTCTGACATTCGGCAATACTCTTTGAGCGTTTTCATCAAATTTCGATTCTTTCATTTATCATTGTTGTTGATGTTGATGTTGTTTTCTAGGGATAATAAAAAATTCAAATGTGCCCAAAAGTCTTCAGGACGTGCTCAGCGAGCCTCGGAGCCTGAAGGCTGTACAGAACATCTTCCTTCGAAAGAGGGTCGAAGAGTCCAAAAAGGGCAGCAGCAATGGCACGGCAGTTGAAGATGTGTTCTGGGCTCAATTGTGATGAGGGGCAATGAAGTTGGATCTGTTATTGTCTGATGTCATTTTCATGTTTTTAAAGTGGCTGAAATGTCTTTAAAGTGGTCCAATGCAGTGGTTGAAGAAAGGTGTCTGGGCTCATTGAGACACCGAATGGAGGGATTTTTGAATGTTAGCTCAAAAAGTCTGCGTTTTGCCACTACGAATGCTTCTGACATTAAAGACTAAAGAACATACAATCTTCATAATTACACACTTATTTTAATTATTTATTTGGCGTCAAACTATTAATAATGGTAGTAGGAATTTGATTCCAATTTAGCTCCAATCATTTCAGATTTAAGACGCACTGAAACAGATTCGAAACAAGTAGAAGAGAATGTGAAACGAGAAATAAATGGAAAAATCAGCGTAGATTAGAGTGTTTTATCACTATTTGATTCTTGAAGGCGCAATGAAGCCCAGAACACACCTTCAACTGCTTTGTCATCTTTGGACTCTTTCGGGGGAAGGATATAATGGTGATAGAAAAATGATACGCTTCCAGACACTTGGCAATAGTTTCATATACTCATATTGACA
>JAPMOQ010057240.1:14346-33122 GCA_026543055.1 Argiope trifasciata | reverse complement strand
ACGTGTTTGTGGCCCCTATAAAAAAAAGGTTGAGTATGGCTGTTCTAGACCACAGGTTCACAACGTGGGCGATAACGCCCTTTTGTGGGTGTTTGAGGCTCTCAGGGGGGCAGTAAGAGACCCAGAGAAAATTAGGGGGCCTTGATATGGCACTGAGAGGCGTGGGAAGATTAACCAAATATTGTCTATAAAAGACTTCGAAATTCAATGTATTTAAATTTTAATAAAAATATTTTTAATATAATTAAGTATGCGTTTTGATTGTTCTCTGAAACTGTCAGTTTATTTATTTAAAAAGCAACAGTTCATTATGGATTATTTATACATTTTATTATGAGTATTGTTATTTTATTATGACCTTATGACAGGTAAGCTAAAACTTTTATTTTACTTTTTTAAAGGTAGAAGAAATTCAGTAGCGTTTCAATTCCAACAATTTTCTGTCTATTAGTAATTTTTTAAAAAATTTAATTACTGTTTTCATCATGGATTATGCACGCTCTTATTTTTCTGGAATGGGAGGGGGTGGTACTGGAATAATCACTTGAAAAGGGAGCCCCTGTTCGAAAAAAGTTGGGAACCTATGTTCTAGACCTTTCTTTGTTATGTAAATTAGTTGCTTCTAGAATATTCTGTTCTTGTATAAAAGCCGATACCCACTGGTCGTGGGCAACTTCTCGTTCTTGTAAAGTGGCAAGAAGCTAATTTCCATCAATAAACTTGTTGGTTAATTTGAAGCTGACGGTGCGTTTATTCAAATCTTCGTGACAATACGAGTTGAATGCGATTTTCAATCAGCTGGAACGAAATTCAATGAATCGAAAATAAAAAGAAAACCTTATTGTCATTATACTTAATGAATGAACAGCAGCAGAAACAAATAGGTAGAGAAGACAACATGGATTCAAATATCTCGAAGTTACACAGTTCCATCGAGCAGAGTAATTAAACACGCTCTACATGAACACAAACATCGGAGAGTTGATTTCCAGAGTCTTCAATCATTCTTCCTGAATCGATAACCAATTATCACAGAATACAATAAACGCTTTGATTACATCCTCATTATTTACAGTAAGAGGCTTCGCAATTAGCTGTAAAAATATGCCCAACAGTCCTCCGCATTGTTTCAGATAGACTGAAAAATCACGACCATGAATATATGAATACAAAAGATTGGCGAATAAAAAAAACAGCCATTGCTCAATTAACTCTCTCTTAACTTTGTATTCAATTGACGCCTCTGAGCGACTTTGGCGATGGCCATCCATTCGCCTCTGATTATTTGCTGACACCACTTCTTCGCCAACAACCGCGGCATCTGGCGATTAATTCTGTTAAGGCTGGCGGCGGAATAAACGGTGTTGATTGACAAGGGGAAAGGGGAAAAAAATAACTGCAACCCTTCCCATAAGCGTCCCTCCCTTCAACGATCCTCTTTTTTTTTCTTTCCATCTTTCTTTTTGGTCTTCCCCACCCCTCCTCGTTCTTCCAAGCCGTGACGTTCCGAGAACTGCGCCAAACGAGGAATGGGGTCTGGAAGAACGTCCGGTGTTGCTCTGTGTGGGATTGTGAGGGGGTAATAAACATATTAATTTGTTACGATGCGTGTACACCCAAACTAGGCGCGACCATGTTGATGGCAGTCGAGGGATTCACCGCCTCGCCTTGCGAAGAATGCTTAACTAGACGAGCGCGTAAACTATCGAATCACGTTACGCACACGCACGCAGTAGCCGAAAATGTTAACCAAAAAGTGTCCATTGTCTCATCCCCCCTCTATGCAAATCGTCACGTCATTTTTCGTGTCGTCGTGTTTTGATCAGGTGATCGAAAGTCGTCGGGTGGGCGGTGACTTCCGGTATGTTTCATATTTAACAAGATGTTCTGGCTTTGATGCCCTCTCTGAAGAGAATGCTCTCATGGCTCTAACTCGGTTAATAGAATCCTCGGATGGTTGGCTCTCTCGATTTAAACTCTATTAATTTAATATTAGAAGGCATGGGCTATCTGTTCGGAATATATGATTAATTGTTTCTGTTCGTTAAATTGTCTTTATGCGTGATAAATTGAATGGATGATGAACAATTTTTGAAATAAAAAGTGATTCCTTCCGAAGGCTTTGTTTTTTGTAGTCATTTAATACACTGTGCAACTCTGCTGCCACATAGTTGTGGCAAACAGAAAATGCGAGAGCGTTTTTGCGTCTTTGTTTGAAAATTCTAAGGTTTAAGTTTATTTTATTTTACTCAATGGACGAATGAAAGAAACCTTTTTTAAATAAAAACGCTAATTTTATTTTACTTTTACTTATTACGCATTTTCAACAAAACACACAAACAGGAAGTCACTGGTTAAAAGGTAAACAAGCTCACTCACTAGATGTCTTTATCAAATATATAAACACACCACTGTTGCCACACAATCTTACTGAACTTTGCTGTTTTTTGAACATGCTTCTTTCTTATTTAGAAAGCTGTTCAAAAAGCTATGAGTAATATGGCAATCAACCTCTTAACATTTCAATAAATTAGTTAATTCTAGAAAAGGAATGGCTTTATTTGTTTAAGACGATTGGATGATGGGTCCGTTTGTTGACATCAAGAGCATAGGTACCCAAGGCACTGCTAAATTACCCAACTGCACTACCCCACAGCCGGCCTTCTCTATGAAGGGGTCCGGGTGCAAGAAAACATTTGGGGCCCAAAATGTTTTTAGCAAAGTGAAAAAAAAAAAAGAACATTTGCATTTTTATTTAATGATGCGTGCTTTTGTTTTTGCTATTAATGACTCCAGGAAAATGACAATTTTTCCAATTTCTTTTTCGATTCTTAGTACAGTAAAAGCTTTTAGCATTGTACCCATATTCCTGACTGAAGATAATTCTTTATTTAATTTTAATTTGCTGAAAGACGGTTCAGTATTTATTATATTTAGCAACTGGCAATGTAAAGGATTGAAAAAAATATATTACATTAGATATAGATAAAAGTAGATAGCTGATGATTTAAAAGTCCATTTGAACCCAGCCTCGACTTCTGGGCACGCTGCTCTGTACTAATGTGTCTGACGGGGTTTTCTTATTTATAAACTAGCTTTTCCCGCATTTTCATAGATATCACTGCGATCTTTGCCCAATACAGGCGTCAGCCGAATGCTCAGCCAGCCAAATGGAAAGAAGCTTGTAGACTTTTAGTATGTGTCACATTATTATTGTTCAGAGCACTGTTTTAATTCTTAATCACGTTGGAGGGCCCCCTTGGTAGCGGGGCCCGGGTGCATCGCACCTCCCAGATGGCCCGCCCTCATTGTTCTCTATTTGATTTAAAATAAGTAGTAATGTATCATCTCCTAGGTCGAAACTATATCATGAATGGCCAATGAGTAATTTTGAAATTATGAAATCTACACACGACTCAATCATTTAACTGAAATCTGTTTATGTTTCATTTCCTAATTAAAATCTGTTTATGTTTCATTTCCTAATTGAAATCTGTTTATGTTTCATTTCCTAGGTCGAAGCTGAAATAAGCATGAACGCTATCATGAATGACCAATGAGATAATTTTGAAATTATGAAATCTACACACAACCCAATCATTTCACTGAAATCTGTTTACATAAAGTCGATAAATCTGCAAGATCTGACTAACTAACCATTAGCAGTATTTTCAGACTAGCGGTGCTTGAAAGTAGAAAAAGACTTAATTCATATCCTTACTGATTTTATTGAGATTCCATTTCCAGATTTCAACGGTTGGTCCCCCTCCCTCCTCCCCTCAAAATAAAAAAAAACTTTTCTTTCGAATCTAAACAGCTGCAACAGTTCTTTTTTTTTTTAAGTCTACTATTGCTGATCATATTTTAATTGCGCCAGTTGCTTTCTGATTTAATAAACATTTTAATGACCAGCATTGATTTCAAAATTAAGACCATGTTTTTTTCAGTAATGCCAATACTGTCGATTGGTTTCGTGGTCATCCGATGGTACCAAAAATCTGCAGAAACAGTATTATTGTCAAAGTCGCTTTCCAAGTTCATTAAAATCCGTTTGGTAATTATTTCCATACTCACTTTTTTGTATATATCCAAGAGAAATGAAACGAAGAAGTAGTATCTATATGAGCGTACAATTTTCGAACATGAATGGGCGTAAGAGATTTTAAAATTCGTGTAGTGGTAATCATTAAGGATAATAATAATACAAAAAATGGTAAATATAAATCGTAACAATAAAATGAACCATAATATGACAAAAAAATGAAATCGGACGGTACCAACAGACGGTAACTTTATACAACATAAAACAGAAATCCGCAACAAGTAACCCATTAAGAATTTGATTTGGTACAGATGTTTTCACGCTGTAAGCCTAATATTCCCAACCATCGGTCGTCACTCAAAAGAGGGACTCAGCAGTGACGATGCATTAAAAGACACCCCGTACACCCTAAACATCGCATTTTTGTATTGATAATACTGTTTTAATTCTTAATCATAGTCCCCCCCCAGTCACGGGCCCCCCCAGCGAGATTAAGAATTAAAACAGTGTTCTGGACAATAATAATGTTGCACATACTGAAAGTCTACAAGCTTGTTTGCATGTGGGCTGAGCATCGACAGAAGCCTTTATTAGGCAAAAATTGCAATTATAACTATGAAAAGGCGCGAAAAGTTCATTTATGGATGAGGAAATCCCTGTGAGACATAGTAAGACAGAGCGGCGTGCCCGGCGTCCAGAAGTCGAGCCTGAGGCTGGGTCCAAATGGACTTGCTAAACATCAGCTATCAACTCTTGTTTACATCTAATGTAATATTTTTTTTCAACCCTTTACATTACCAGTTACTAAATATAATAAATCCTGAACCTTCTTTCAGCAAATTAAAATTAAATAAAGGATTTTCTTCTGTCAAATATATGGATATAATTCTTAAACATTCTTGCTTTATTAAGTATCTGAAGAAAAAAATTGGAAAAATTTTAATTTTCCTGGAGTAATTATAGCAAAAACAAAATCACGCATTATTAAATAAATATGTAAATAATAGTTTATTTTTATTTTGGTAAAAATTTCGGGCCCCAAATGGTTTCTTACACCCGGGTCCTTTCGTAGAGAAGGCCGGCCAAATATTCCCAACCATCCATTTGTCACTCCAAAGTGGGAATTAGCCGTGACGATGCATTCAAAAGCACTTACACCCTAACCAACGCAATTTTTTTTTTCTATTAATATTATTCATTTCTCCAATGCTTCTTCTTCTTCCTTAATCCACTCTATAGAAAAGGGTAATTATCCGAACGATTAGAAGAGATTAATGATCCGCGAACTTCACTCCGAGGGCTGAAGGTCATGGAATTATGCAAATCAGGACAGCGCAGGTTCAAATAGAAAAGGAGAGGTTGACGTCATCGGTTCCTTACTCGCAGAAATTTTTGGTGTTTTTTGTACTGCACTACGAAATTTTAAATTCATTCTTTTCAATTCGTATTTTTACCTCATTTTGCTGTAGCTCTGACATCGATTATAAAGGATTGTTGAGGAGATTATTTATCACCATTTTTTTATTCATTTATTGGCTGATTAATTATCTCCTTCATTTATTCATTCATTGTTTTTCTCAGGTAGAGGGCGCCACATCAGCTGATCTAAGGTTGCGTATTTTATTTTCCGATGTTGCTGTTGGCGATAGCTAAGATCGAACTCGAGACCTTACGGTTCGTAGCCATCTAACATGACCACAAGACCAAAAGCGATCATTCAGTCTTGAGGATGTTATCTGGCTTCTAAAGCATCCACCACAAGATAAATTAAGATTTTATAACTAACTAGCTTTCGCCCGCGACTTCGTGTGCGTGGAAATTTTGATGTGTTATGTATATGCCGGTTCGATTCATTCCGTTATTCCAATACCGTTTATGGCGTTTCAGTTAATCTAGATGTAGCCTGTCACTCAGCTTCCTTCATTCTGCTTGAGAATTTCACTTTCTACTTCTACTGACTATCAAAGCCAGAGCTTGATGAAAGATTAGATTTGCGTTTTCCAGGCATTTCGAAAAACTATCAAGTAATAAATGATCAAAAAGATTAAAACTATCCTAAAAACAATGCACTTAAAACAATGAGCACATATTGAAAATTTATAGCATAAAAATATAAATTAACCAATTTTAAAATACACAGCTAACCTTATAACAATTTATTTACAATGTGCACCTGAAATAAAGCAAAACAGCAAATCAAGTCGGTATTTCTTTAAAATCAGGTCAAATCCATTTTGTTAATGGATTGAGATAGAGATTGCCACAACATTATATTACACCTAATTTTCAAACTTTTAATTTAAATGAAAACACAGTTGTCAACATTCACGAGCGAACTTTCAACGGCAGTTGGCGCAATGTACATGTCTCACTTTCCTATAGTATTGTTGTTACCCATGACACTTTTTACAAGTCAGTCGACTGAAATTTGTCAGAGATTTTAAGCCTAGATGAGCATCCCTTGTTTTTTCAGTAGTGTCAATTAGGGCCAAGAGTACGACTTAACTGCTTCATGCTTCTCATTCGCTAGCACAGCCCTTTTTACGGGAGGGGCACATTCACTCTACTAACAGATAGAACAAGGAAGAACAACCATGTCCGAACCGGGACTCGAACTCGGGAAGCAGAGATCAGAAGAATGTAGGGCTCCAAATAGCTTTTTGCACCCTGGCCCCCGCATAGAGAAGGCCCGCTTTGATTTCTACTAAATGAATGGGAAAGAAAAATGTTGAAACCTAAAGCCAAATTGCCATTCAAACAGATGGCTACTCTGAAAGCGGTAACCGAGACACTCAACTCTATATCTTGCCATAAATGACGAATAATTTAAAAATCCATACGAATAATTACGAACATCGGTGAAAAACACCGAACCGTCGATGAATTCCTTCCGACTAATTAATCCACTTGAACAATGACGGACGGTTTGCATGTTCAAGAGCACACTTCAAAACAGCCTGTTTACAAGCAGATCTGCTTTTCGTTAATTAATTTCAAGATTAAGTGGACGATTTTCGGCCGGCGGAATTTCCCCTTTTAAAACGACGGCATTTATTTTCATAGCCCCTTCAGTGAGTGTTTTTCCTGCCGAACTTGAATGCGTTGTGTAAAGATGGGAGCTTCCGGGGAAAATAAGCACTGAAATGAGGATACGGAAAAGTAAACGACATCACAGATGGCGAGGAACCGTCATTTTTCAAGCAGTTCCACTCACTGCGATAGTTCAGGAGTACACGAGCACCATTGGCTGCTTTTTGGCTGCAAAAAGTCCCCATTGAAATTGACTGTTCACAATACAATCCCGATCGAAACAAAATATGACATAATAAACCATTGAGGAATTTCGCAGAGAAATGTAAATTCGAAAGGAACACAAAGAGAGATAAGTTTACTTTTAAATGCCAGATCATTGACACACTGTATGCGGGACGACACGTACCAGTACGTTGTCTGACGATTTGTGGCGGCTCTCCACTGCGGAACGATTTTTGATCCTTTATTTATTATTGTAAATCTATATTTAAAAAAATGGTGGCAGCACCCACTGTTGTTTCTTTTAAAGTTTGGATTGCTTTATGTATACTGCTACATGAATTCCGGAAAAATTTGAGACAAATAAAAACTGGTTTTTACATCAGAACTAGAAGGTTGATTAAAAAAATCAATTTAGATTTAAAAGTAACGTTTTATTTATCCTTGCGAAAAGGAGTGAATTTTGCTCTTCATAGTAACCACACTGCAAAACGTTATTACTTTTATGATTGCTCTATTCCTTAATTTGTAATGTAAAAATGTTTATATATAACGTCATTCGAATACAAATTAAATCTATATGCAACTATTTCTATCTGATTTTTCATATTTCAGGATGTTTGCTCTAATGAAGAGACCTGATTTCCGACCGTTCATCTAAAGTATATGCACAAAAGTATTGTAAGCCGTCATTTCGGAACAAACCGCCATCATATGCTAGAACAAACCAAGAGCAAAAGTATATTATTTAAAGAGCTGTATTATTTAAGTGTTAAATACTAAAATAGCTTATAAGAAGGCAGTCGTATTTTATACGAAGTTGTCAGAAAAGAATTCTTCAGATGTCTTTTTTTAAAAATAATCTAGATACATTTTTTAATGAATATTATTTAAACTTAGTCTAATGAATAATAATAATATTCATGAATTGAGCACAAATGAATGAACCCGTCTGGCTTTATTTAATAAAATAATTAATGAAAACTGACTATTCACTGGAAGAGGTGCCAACTTACATTTCCCCTTCTTTTCCTTTCTTTCAATTAATTATAAATTTTAAATAAAATGTAATATATATGTATCTATGAGGACAGTTAATCAGCTTCTGGCAAAGAAAATCAAATTTTTAACATAAAAGGCATCTATGCTATGTACTCAAAATGCAATCTCAACTATGCAAGTACTTTTAACAGATTAATCAAATTTTTCGACATCCAGTATTTTACTATTATTATTGCGTTATTTAACATTATGGATGCATTTTACTTCTTCATCCTCTTATTCATCCAATCACCAATGCGACTGAGAATTTCATGGATATCATTTTCCTGCACACACACAAAATAATAATAATAATTTCTCCAGAAATATTACATGGTACAAGAAATGCCATGAAGAGTTTTTTTAAAAAGCTGTTTAATTATCATCCACAATTTTGCGTCTAAAACATCGATATTTCTTAAACGTACCAATGCAGATCACGAAATGTGTTTTAATTTTCACCACCCACTCAAATGAAATATTTTGGCTATCGCAGTGATCAAAAACTATATCAAAAATTAACCACATTTCGTGGCCGGCAATTTTGCCGACAAAACGAGTCTCAAGAGGCAGAAATCGTTGACCGAACGCACAGGAAATTCAGAATATCGAAAGCTTCTGAATTCGCTTCACTTTACAAAGTAATCTCCCACAAGCGACGTGTGAAATCGCTTGGAAGTAATTTTCATCGCGCAGCCGAAGAAGAAGCGCCCTGTCGGAAAAGGGGATTCCGATCACGTAGCCAAAGTGCGGGATTCAATTGAGCCGTGATTGGAAGCAGGCTTTTGTAAACAATGGAAGAGGCGTCTAGCAGAAGGAAATGAGCGAAGATCGTCCATTGACAGAACACACCAATTAATCACCAGCCACAATGAGTCATTTGCGAATCACCTCTGGAAAGGCGATGGATAAAATGCAGGATATTAACAGGTGATTTCAAGTAATAATAAAAGAAAAGTCCCATTGAACCCTGCTTTCTTTTATGTGACTTTTCCTTTATTATTACAAGAAATTATCCGTTGAAATCCATCGAACCTACAGTAGTTCTCATTTTTTTTAAAGATTTAGCCAGTACTGATTCACGCCATTGAAAAATATCAGACATTGTAGAAATAATCCTCATTACATTTTCCATACTTTCTGCGAGAACCAGGACTGATTCACGCATTTTTCAATCGCGTGAGTCAATACTGGTTAAATCTTTAAAAAATGAGAACTACAGTAGGTTAAAGAAGGATTTCTTGTAATAATAAAGGAATAGTCACATTGAAAGAAATCATCTGATGATATCTATCGAATAATCATGATTACATTCACCATACTTTCTTCAATGTGACTTTTATTTCATTATAGCTGGAATCGAACTCGCGATCTCACGGTTCGTAGCCAGATGATATGACCACATGTGATCACTCAGTTTTGAGCGTGTTATCTGGCTTATAAAGCTCCCCCCTGCAATACCATTACAGGCTTATTAAAACACACCAAAAACGAACACAAACCATGTGCACTGCAGTTCTACTTTCTCGTGGCATATGTATCCTTTTCAGCGATTTGAAGGTCATGTGACTTAAAAGGTGGGGTGGTCTGGTGAATCAAATTGATTAAAAAGATACAAGGTTAATCCCCGCGCATTTGTGTGAGATTGTCCTCAACCGTAACGAAATTCCGTGATTTCAGACACAATATACATCCGATGCGGTCAAGTTTCGGCTCCGTACCCTTTTAATGGGCCCCGATAGATTCATTCGAAGTTAAAAGGCACGGCTGAAAAAGGCCGTCAGTCATAAACTAAGTAACCATTCCGGACCTAATGAGAATTTAAATAACTATATCGTGACGCCGAACAATTAGGCGCAATAAAATTTCTTTGTCGTTTCTGTTACTGAGCATCGTTAATGAGACGTCTGGTTTGCGCAACTGCAGAAAATAAAACAAAAAGAGACCTACATGATTTCGGCAAAATTAAAAAGATGTATAAAAACTAAAGCGTATGAAGAAGTAGTCAGTATATGAAGCTTGTTCAGAGTCGACCACAACCAATCCTGTCGATACTGCTACGTTCAGTGGTGGCGGGGTGGTCGGCTGTATACAAGAAGGTACGGTTTATCACACAGAAAGAGAATATTGATATTATTGTCCCCAAATCAAGCGGAGTTTTAAAAGAGGAATTGAGAGAAGAAATAAAACTACAATGGTTTGACAGATGGTACATGTCCAAAAAGGGAAGAGTCACTTTCGGCTTTATTCCTCATCCGGAAATAAAAATAAGAAGATACCAACCATTGATAACCCAAATCATATGTGGACATGGGAGATTTCCTGCCTATTTCCAAAGATTTGGAAGAACGCAGGAAAATAATGCATTTGTGAAGAAATGGGTATCGTTCACCACTAATTTATGGAATGTGTGGAAATCTCAGAGTGAAGAAAAAGTCTGAAGATTGTAAATAATGATTTCAGTACAGTGCTGATGGTACCAGGTCATCTCGAAACCCTGAAGGATAGGATGTCAAAGATGGACAGTTTCATTCCAACTGTTTGAGAGTGTGCAGATAGGGAAAAAGACAGCTATTGACTACACCGAAAAGATTGTTAGTTTGACGGATCGGTCCATGTAAGGTTGGACAATACTTATTCGGTAGTCGACCACGACAAATCCCGTCGATACTAATGCGTTCAGTGGTGGTGGGGTGGTAGGCTGTATACAAAAAGAAGTATATGAAGCACAGATGCGACGACTTCATCAGAATCTGAACCGAGTCAGTAGGAAAATATTTGTTCAGAAATAGAAGATTTCATCTAATTGGACAGCAGAAAAAAAAATCTTGTTTACCCTTTATTAACTGATGGTACTTTAAAGAACCGTTTAAATTGGGCTGATATTTTCAGAGTATGACTATTCCTTCAATCAGTATTTTAAAAAGGACGAAGAACGTATTTACAATTAATTTATCAGAAATATTTATAAATTATTGTGTCATTTAGAAAAGTAGCGATAATTAATTAATTTCTTTAGCGAATGTTTCATATCCGAATTCATTGTGCTTCATCTTCTGACAGAGCGATTCTTATAAAAGTTAACTGAAATCACAGAAAACCTTCGGATTCATTCTCTTAAGTGGATACATGATCTCACTCAACTATTTATTTTTTTACCCCTCGATGCATTTTCATTCAATTTCTCATCTCCCTCTAACACATTTTTCTTTATAACAAGCGCACCATTTTCATTTTACAATTACAAAATTTTGATTATTCTTGTCATCGGATTGTTGCACAAATCATGGAACAATTGTCAGTACTGGCTAACAGAGATTTTGACGTAATCTTCTACTGGATTCCAAGTCACATTGGAATCTATGGCAATGAACTTGCAGATCAGGCCGCAAAGTTGGCTTCAGTTCCTCTAGATTTCCATGTTCCCTTCTCTGATATTTCAGGATATATCAAACAATATGTCTGTGAAAAGTGGCAGGAAGTTTGGGACGTGCAAGTCGATAATAAACTACATGTTATTCAACCAAAAATAAATATGTGGTCAGTTTTAACGAACCGAGGCGTAGATGGAAAATTAATTCGTCTAGGTACTGGGCACACAAGATACGCTCATAGACATTTGTTGTTTGGGGAACGGGTCCCTCATTGTACGAACTATGGTGTGATCAATTCTATAGCACATATTCTTACCGAATGCCTTAATTTTACTTCAGATCGTTTAACTCACTTTCATTCGCCTGTTTTAAACTTACATGACCTAATGAGTGAGAAAACTCACTCAAAACTTTTTGACCTTTTAAAGCTATTGTTTTTTTTGTTTGTTTGTTTTTTTCCTTCATAGCATTTAACATTTATTTTTATTCATGTACCAAATCTTTTAAAATCATAGATCTTCTCAACTTTGACATTTTTACGATGCACCCCTCTTTCATTTACACATTTTATATTAGAATTATTTAAAAATTCTTGTGGATGTCCTGAATTGGGCCTTGTGCCAATAAAACACACCATACTATTTTTAGAATAATAAACGAACATTTCGATTTTTTTTTCTCTCTAATTCAACCGTACGTACACTTAATCCTTTGGACAATAATCGAAACAGGATATTTTCAACAATACGATCTGGAACGTTTTAGGAGCAGGGAGGATGCCAGATAATCCGCGGTATTCGAAAAGAGATTTATCGGATGAGTTCTCCCCCCTTGTCCTGTGTATCCCCCCACCCCTTCGAAATGCCCCTTCTTCTGTGTTTCGGAATTTATCAGCTTAACTTAATAAGCGAGTGCAAGAAGCCAATCTCATAAAAGGTTTTTTAACGGTAAAAAATGTCCATATAGTTAACTCAAAGCGGCTTAAGGAATGGTCAGACAACCGGAGAACTTTAATCCTATTGGCAGAGGATTCTACGGCACCGCCCCCTCCCTCCTCCATGCTACTATCCAGTAGTTACCAATAAAATGATTTCAAGAACGCATTGCTCTTGCTCTACAAAGTTCCAATAAAAGTAATATCAGCCTTCGGATAGAAAATTTTAATGGATTTCTATTTTAGTTTACTTTGAAGAAGTTTGTATCGGCTTAAAAATGTTTATTTATAAAATTTAAGGAATCGAAAGTACATTTTCTTCAGAAGAACGATAGAAATTTGTTTTCGCTCTAAACGGCATTTTAAAAAAAGGGGAAAAAAAATCCCTTTTTTTTCTCTCTCTCTTATCTCTTTATTCAGAAGTATTGTTAGAATTTTGTCTAGGAAACTGCTTTTAATTCTATATAACTTGATAAAAAATAAACTTAAGCTATTCGACAACGTTCGTAGGAAAGTGTTTTTGAAAAACTGGATTTTTTAAAACTATGGTTTTTAGATATTTTTGTTAATTATAATACAAAATACTATTAATGCAACAAAATTATTTAAAAACCTAATATATTTTTAGAAATAAGAAAATCTGTAATAAATTTTAATCAAAACGGTTAACACTCCACATAAAATAGTAATGCAGCAATTCTATTTTTCTTTGCACACAAGTTATAGAATACAATGATGAATGAAATGAACCAAAATCTAAGAAACATTTTGAGATGCAAAGAAATCATGGGTAAAAATATGCACATATATGCATTTTTTCAATAAATTTACAACTTAATTATTCTAAAAATGAAATCTATAAATGAAAAGTATTTCCCCAACAATAAAACTTTCTGATTCATTTCATTGCTTATGTCATTTAAGACACAAGCTGAAATGTTTATGTTAATACCTCTATTAATTTTGGGGATATCATGTTAGCTGTGAAGAATTTTTTATGAACATTAAAATTTAGAGAAAATTGAAGCTAAAAACAAATTTTAGCTGAAAAATATGTGACCTTGGCTAGGCCTTCCTTTCAAAGAAAAGATGAAATGTTTTGCGATATCTGAACTACAAGAAATAATAATATCTAAACTACAAGAAATAATACAAATTTTAAAAAAATTCTTCAATGTGGTCGATAATTAGTGTTTTTAATTAAAGTTTTGAGAAAAGTGAAAGGCGCATTTTAGCTGAAAGATATGCGACCCTGGATGATAGGTGAGTCCTTCCTTTTCCTGGAAAAGATGGACTGTTTTGAAAAAAGGAAATCTGACCAACAAGAAATAACAATTTTTAAAAAATTCGTAAATCTAGTTAATAACAAATATTTTGAAAGAATTCGGATACTTAAATGCAGGAAAGTAATCGAAGCCGCTAAACGTAATATCGATCTAAACATACGGATTGAAATGAAGCAAGACCACAAGTCCTCGTTTGAAAACACCTACAAATGAAAAAGTATTTCAACAACACTAAAACTTTTGGTTCATTTTGTCGCCTGTATTAAACACGCGCTGAAATTTTTATGTGAATGCCTCTATTACATTTTAACGTATCGTGTTAACGGCGGAGAAATTTTATGAAAATTAAAGTTTTGAGAAAATTGAGTACAAATTTTAGCTGAAAAATAGGATTTGCTTGAAAATTGAAGCTAAAGACAAATTTTAGCTGAAAAATAGGTGACCCTGGATGATACGTCAGGCCTCCCTTTTCCTAGAAAACATAAACAGTTTTGGAAAGAGGAAAGTCTGAACTACGAGAAATATTTATTAAAAAATATTCGCCAAAGTGTTTGATAACAAATGTTTTTAAAGTATTCGGTTACCTTAAAGCAAGAAAGTAATCAATGCCGATAAACGCAATATTTATCTAAAAATTTTGATTACATCCGTTCATTCAACAGACCTCAGTGCGGATTGAAACGAAACAAGACCACAAGTCCTCGTTCAGAAATGAAAGAGAAAAACGCGGACTGCCCGAGAATCATTCGCAGTTTGTGTACACATCCGGAAAATGGTAGGGGAGTGGTAAAAGGCCTACAGTATTGAGCAAACACGCAGCAACCCAAAAAGCCTCTAATTTCGACTACCGACCTTTTTAACACATCCCCCCCCCCATTGAATGGTATCTTCTTTTTTCTTCTTTAGTATTATCATTATTTCCCCAATTTGCCTCATTTGCCTTGGCCTTGGCGGAGTTCAGAGATATTAGGCGCATTTTCCAACAAGATGGACGGACGGAGCCACCAGAATCAAACGGCTATCGCCAATATTGGCCGAGTCCGGTCTTTTTTCCATAAAACTTTTAAAAAAGAATTTAAAGTATCCCCGATTACGTTCAAAGGAATATTTTTGAAAAATTGAATTTTATGTATATATAATTACGGTTTTTAGATGTATAGTAAATTATGATACAAAACACTATAACTGCAACAAAATTATTTGAAAATGTAATATATTTCGAGAAAAAAGGAAATGTGTGGTCCATTTTAAAATATTTAAACAAAACATTCTACACAAAACTGTAATACAGAAATCCTATTATTCTTTGTACGCGTTATAAAATATGAGGATGAAGGAAATGAACCAACATCTAAGAAAAATGTTGATATGCAAAGAAGCTATGGGTAATAAGATACATATATATGCATTTTTTCTATCCATTCAAAACTTCATTTTTCTAAAAACACCAATGAATGAAAAAGTATTTCAATACAACTTTTGGTTCGTTTCATTGCCCACATTATTTAAAACATACGCTGACATTTTTACATGAATACCTCTATTAGTTTTTGAGACATCATGCATAAGGTGGAGATTTTTTATGAAAATTAAAATTAAAGTGACAAATTTTAGTGAAGACAAATTTTAGCTGAAAAATATGTTTTGCTTAAAATTCCCCTGGATGAGAGGTTTGCACTTCCTTTTCCTAGAAAAGATGAATGGTCTTGGAAAGAGGAGAGTCTGCACTACAATAAATTGAAATGAAAAAAAAAATCGCCAATGTGGTCGATAACCAGTGTTTTGAACGTAATCGGATACCTTAAATCCTTTGTCCCTTTCTCAGAAGCAGGGCCGGCCATATGGAAGGGGGGGGGGGGGCGCTATGCACCCGGCTGCGTGACGGAGGGGTCCTCAACATGATTAAGAATAAAAGAGTTCTGAACAATAATAATATTATACGTATTAAAAAAATACAAGCTTATTTCCATGTGGCTGGCTGAACATCGACTGACGCTTGTATTAGGCAAAGATCGCAGTGATATCCATGAAAAGGCTTGAAAAGTTCATCTATGAATAAGGAAATCCCTTTCAGAGAAGTTAAGACAGAGCGGCGGGCCCGGTGACCAGAAGTCAAGGCTGAGGCTGGGTTCAAATAGTAAATCATCAGCTAGCTACTTTTGTATATATCTAATGTATTTTTTTTTATTTTTTATTTTTTTTTACAATCCTTTGCATTGACAGCTAGTAAATACAATAAATGCTGAACTTATTTCAGCAAATTAAAATGAAATAAAGGATTCTCTTCGGTCAGGCTTGTAGGAATAATGCCTAAACGATCTTACTTTACGATGTGTTGAAAAAGAAATTGGAAAAATTGTCATTTTCCTGGAGTCAATTATAGCAAAAACAGAATGACGCATTATTAAATAAATATGCAAATTTTCGTTATTAATAATTTAATAAATTAATAAAGAATTATCTTCGGTCAACCATATAAGTAAAATGCTTAAGCGTTCTTGCTACACCAAGCATCGAAAAAGAAATTTTTAAAAAATTGTAATTTTTTTATAGTAATTAACAACAAAAACAAAAATAACACATTATTAAATAAATATGCAAATGTTCGGGTTTTTCTTAACTTTGCTAAAAGTTTAGGGCCCCTTCTGGTTTCTTGCACCGGGCTCCTTCATAGAGAAGGCCGACATCTCCAATTTGTGGCCGAACAAACACATATATTCAAAGGGACTGGAAGCACCGAAAAGTGCTCCTCCACTCCGAAGGAAGCCATGTTAATGACATTCCGAACACATGGACTGACATCAGTTAACAACCCTGGTTATCATTTAACAAATTATTCTCCCGGCACTCACGATTAACTCGAGGCACGCAGCCCGAATACTGATGGGGCCCTTAACTGATGCGAGCCGGGGAGGGGGGGGATGCAGTGTTGATAACATTGTACCACAAGCAGGGGACAAACCACTGTCTTATCGAACAGAACATTAAAATAAAACTGTTCTGCGGAGTTATTTTTTTTTTCAGATTAACTGACTAATTAAGTCGTAAGTCGTTCCATTGTAAAAATGTATTCGCTGTGTATTTTCCGAACAGACTTTATGAGATTTTGCGGAGATAGCGTGAAATTAATATTCGCGAAGAAGTTTTCTCCTATGAATAAAACATGTGTAAAAAAGTAACGAATCGGACATTTATTCATGGTAATTTATATCAATCGTATTCGGTTCATGGGCAGAATTTTAAAAAAATGATGATTTACAACCGAACAAATGAACACGAATGAAAATTAACTTTTATATGAGACCTTCCGATTTAATCAAATAAGGTAAGTTATACAAGCACGCATTTTTCACGTGCAATTCTTGTGATTTTCTCACAGCTTTTTCTATGAAATCGTAACTGAAAAAAAAATGCTCAGAGTCCTTAATCGTAATTTATATTAATCATATTCGCGCTGGAAGAAAAGTGTCTTAAATTTACGATTTTGCAACTCAACACCGTAAGAAATCAAAAATTACATTTCGGACATCTCATTTTTTATCTCTTTAAAATTTCTGATTCGTTCGTTTTTCAGATATTTATCTCAAATATCTTCAAGCGTTTTTCTTTCAAAAAATAAATAATCTAAAAAATCATAATAGTCTTCAATGTCAAAAACGTTTTTAACAATGGAATACCAATCTGTTTCATTCCCAGGGGGTTTTTTCCTCCCGTTTTCTCTTCCTTATTCTTTGGCGAAAATATCAATAATCTCAGAATGCGAATAATTCCTTGAATTATAAATATAAATGTCGCTTCTGGCACTAATGCACTAACTGCATGATGGAATAGAAAATTTCTCGCCATTTCTATGCCTGTCTTATACGTAATATAAAAAATATCAAAGGAAATATCTATTTAATGGATATATTAGGTTGGAGAAAAAGAAATCCATTACTTTTACGTGAACGATCTTATTTAACATGTTTCGGATTGTCCAATTTAGGTCAAATAGGCACCGTTTCGTTCTACTATTTGTTGCCATTTTAAGGGTAGCTTCACAATGTCTCTCTCACAGAATTTCTTGGTCTCTATTGGCAAGAAACTCTTGTAAACGACTTTCATAATCTTCTCTTGATGCCCGTTTCTTATCACTAAGGAAGTTTTACAATGCAAGAAAAAGATGGTAATCGATAGGGTGCCGTACTGTATGGTGTATGCATCAAAACTTCCCAATCAAGCTCTCGGAGTTTCTGGTGAGTCACTATAGGCGTGTGTGATCCAGCGTTGTCCTGAGGGAATACAACACCTCTTCTGTTGGCCAATTCTGGCCGTTTCTGGTCAATCGCTAGCCTCAAACGGTCCAGTTGTTGACAGAAACAAACCAGAGCGTGTGACCATACGGAAGCAACTCATAATAAAAGATCCATTTAAAGTTCCATCAAATGAAATGCACCAAAAAATCGATGAAACCAAAATGGCACATAATTAGCTGTTACAGAATCGAGGCCATAAACACCATTCACAATTTCAGCCTCCTGGCTTGAATTTTCACCTTTATCAAAGAAAAATTGTAAAATGTAACGAATCTTCTCTTTGTTAACTTCCATTTTTAAAAACCTTATAACTGGCAATAAAATGGAACAAACAAAAAAACAGCAAAAGATTTTTTTTTAAGAACAAAATGCCAACTTGACAACGAGCATGAATCTGAAATTTTTGATCAGTACTTTTAAGAGATATCGATCACTACAGACAAAATAATGGATTTCTTTTCCCCCTCCAACCTCATATTTTCAGTCTAATTCCAAGACTGGCTTTGGGTTCAACAGGTTGTTTTAACACACTATATGAGGGGCAGGTACTAG
>JAPMOQ010057240.1:0-13946 GCA_026543055.1 Argiope trifasciata | reverse complement strand
AATAATTCAGTTTCAAATGAGAAGAATTATGAAGATATAAACAATAAAGTAAATATTAATCAAAGAATAATCATTTCATTTACAATGTGTTCAATAATTTTTAAAAAGACAATAAAAAAACCGTTCTCATAGGTTCAATTATGATAGCATTACAGAGAAATCGATAAAAAATTAATAATTAATCTATACTTATAATAAAGCTCAATGTGTGTGTGTGTGTGTTGGCGCTCTACAAGTCAGACCGTTGGACCTACAGCTACCAAATTTAGTACGTGTATACCTTGGAGATCGGGAATGTGCACCTCGGAGCCCTTTTTTCGAATTTTTAATTAGAATTTGAATGAATTAAAATTTAAGCGAAATTTCGACGTTTCTCCGCTATAACTTCCGAATATATGATCGCACAAACATGATTTTTAGATCGATTTAAAGATTAAAAAAATTAGCTTCCTAATAGTATCAGAATTTTAAGATATAACTTAAGCTACTATTTTTAACGAATTTTTAAAGAAATATTTTAACGATGCTTTTTTATCACGTGACTGAATAAAATAAAAGAAAACAATGTCGGAAGTTCAAATAAAAAAAACCTATCATCGCAAATAAATCTAAAGAAATGCAACTTTTAGCATGTGACTGGATAAAATATAAGAAATTCTAAAAAAATAAATGCAAAGCAAAGGTTTCTATAATCGCTTGCAATATCTAAATCATTAATTCACTAAATCTTCTTTATTTACGGTAATCCTGATTGAATTTAGACAGGATAGGCATTAAAATCCCGACTTAATGGCATATTTCTATAATCGTTTGCAATATCTGTATCATTAATTCAATAATTTTTTTCCATTATAAAATGTAATAGTTTCTAAAAAAATAAATGCAAAGCCAAGGTTTCTACAATCGTTTGCAACATTTAAATCATTTATTGAATAATTTTTTTCCTCTTTTCGCTTTCTTTAAAAAAATATTTAATATTTTGGCAACATCACCGAAAAAAAATTTTAGAACACATTATTCATGCCGAACCAGCTGGTCGCCAAAGGCGGCTAGTAATTAATAAAACAACTAATCAATCATTCAGTTTCAAATGGGAATATGAAGATATAATTAATAAAGTAAATATTAATCAAACGATACTAATTTCATTTAAAATGCATCACAATTTAATGTGTAATTAATGTGATGTATAATTTAATGAGTTCAATGATTTTTTAAAACGATAATAAAAAAAGAGTTCCCATAGTTAATTATGATAGTATTACAGAGAAATCGATTAAAAATTATAAATTTATAATTAATAAAATAACTAATTAATAATTCAGTTTCAAATGACAAGAATACGAAGATATAATCAATAAAATAAATATTAATTCAACAATAACCATTTCATTAAAAATGCATCACAAATGCGTTCAATGATTTTTAAAAAGATGATAAAAAAAAAGAGTTCCCATAGGTTTTAATTATGTTAGCGTTACAGAGAAATCAATTTTAAAAAAAAGCAGCCTTCGAATAATCTTTCTAGTTAACTTAAGAGCAAAAGGAAAAGCTCCAACACGAATCTCGGAAAGAATTTCACTTATTTCTATTAAGGACAGGAAATCGGATTTTTTTTCTCTTTTGACCCTTTTTGGAAACCACACCATATGAACGAAATAAAAGCTTATATATAAAGTATTAACAACGATTTACCAACAATAGGATGAACTTAACAAAGTAGAGATCACATTTCACTTTCAATAAATGCTACAAAAAAAAAGTTTTGGATATTCCTAATGATTTTAGTTTAAAATAATGAAATCTTCAAAAGATCTTAGTAGGAAGGGGGGGAAAAAAGGAAAGAAATTTTTCTCTTAACTCGATTTTCATCGAATATATAATCTATATAAATAAAAATGACTGTTTGTGTGTCTCTTATTCTTTCCTAAACCGTTCATCCGATTGGGATGAAACTGGGTCAGATTATCGTTTACGCCAACGATATGGTTATAGGGATAGTGCAATGATCTAAAATGATTTTTTTTTTAAATAAATCCGAATCACAACCGCATCTATTGACCAAGGATTCATCTCCCAAAAACACGCCAAGGTGACAATAGATTCTGTAGAAATGCTAAATCCAAGTGAAAGGTTCATATTTTGGAGCTGTAGTATGCAAACGTCATGCAAGTCCTTCTCAGAGGTAACAGCTTTATGACCGATTAAGCGAGATATTCTCGGAGTGACCAACCCTAGGGGGGGTAATTTTAATTGAATTTTAGCGTTTTTCACAGTAACTATCACAAATATTATAGTACAAATCATTTTGCAACATCTTAATTTTTAAAAATTCTACTTTTAACTATATTAACGATTTTGTGGTATAAATATATTTCCAATATTTAATCCATTTTAAAAGAAACTATTTTAATCCCATTTTCTAAAAATAAATTTGAAAATTCTCAACGAATATTACACGAATCACGAGGGATGTTAAATAGTTTCTTTCATTACCATTCTGAAAGGACACCAAATAATACAATCCGTAAAGAATACACAAATCTAATATATGAAAAAGGATGTTTGCTCGTTCGTTTTTTATATGCTGTCGCACCGTTCATCCTGTTTCGATAAACCATTGCCAATTGATTGATTGATTGCACTTAACACTTTTTTTTTGGCAACAGCAACGCGTGGGTACCAGCTGGTATAAAATATAAGTACTGGACAAGAAAAATGTTCATAATTGTCTTCACTCTGGTAGTTCAAAAGAAAAAGGTAAAAATATTTCAAAGTAAAATGTGATCCGAGCTTTACAAGCAGAAAAGAAAAGAAAAACAATTTATTGAATTGGACAGAGAAAAATTGGTTAGTTTCATTCATGCATCCAAAATCAAGAGCTCTGTGCAAGATACACTGTGAACCGCCGACTCTAAACATTTCCGGTGGGGCATACATCCCTGGACCTCCCTAAGTCCTCCCCCCCAAGGAAACAGTCAGAATTTCAGAATCTGTTGTTATTAATGAAGCGTAGTACATTGGTGTCAGACATCTGAGGGGATGAAGTATGAGATTGCGGTGGCTGGCAAGATAAACGTCTGTCTGTCCACGACAAGAACTCTACCAGACGATCGTCTATGTTTACGGCGGGCCAGGAGCAGTGGGTGCTATGCACCCGGGCCCCGTGAGTGAGGAGGGGAGGCAAACGTTATTAAGGATTAAAACAGTGTTCTGAACATTAGTAATGTCTACAAGCTTGTTTTTCCATGTGGCTGGCTGAGCATCGATTGACGCCTTTGTTAGGCAAAGATCGCGGTGATATCTACAAAAAGGCGGGGAAAGTTCGTTTATGAATGAGGAATTCCCTGTGAGACATGGTAAGACAGAGCGGCGTGCCCGGCGCCTAAAAGTGAGGCTGAGGCTGGATTCAAATGGACTTTTAAATCAACTGCTATCTACTTTTGTCTATATTTAAATATGCTATATTTTACAATCCTTGACATTGCCAGTGACTAAACATAATAAATATAGAACACTCTTTCAGCAAAATAAATTAATAAATGGTTATCTTCGGTCAACCATATCAGTAAAATGCTAAGGCATTTTTGCTATACCAAGTATCGAAAAAGAAATTAAAAAATTGTCATCTTCTTATAGTAATTAATAACAAAAGAAAATCACGCACTAAATACATACACAAATGCTCGTTGCATCCTTCATAGAGAAGGTCAGCTCTGCGGCGAGCGTTATAGAAACAGGCTTTGGTAGAGAAGATCCATTTCGAATGGGTGGAAGTCTGGTGGGTTGTTTCTTTACTTCAAAACAAATGAAATGAAGGCGATTCATTTCTTTGTCGTGCATTATTTATTGATGTGCATGCATTGTTAGACACACACACCACACCGCTCCATGCCCCTGCAACTGTAACCTCTGGTTATTTCAACAGCGTCAGCAGCACGAAGTGGGAGAGGAAAGAAGATCCTGTTTCATCCATCCCTGTGACTAGCGTTCGATTTGCTGATTGGAATAAGGTGAGGGATTTTAATATTGGATCAAACAAAGCCGAATGAAATGAGCCTTTTGAAGTTCAGATTTGGAAATTGGATTTGGCTTATTAAGCTAGATATCATGCATACTCGTGCCGATTAACAGAAACAGGCTTATAATTTGTTTGTGATTACAAGATTTTGAAATAAAATATTAAAAAAACAAACCTGGAAACGAGGACAGAAAAAAAGAGAAAGAAGAGAGGAACACACACACAAAAGTACAAATATAAATAAACGCTACGTACAAACACTAAAATAACAGAAAATAAATCATTAGACATACAAATAATTATTATTAATTCTTCGTACCTTTAGAACAGGATATTTTCGATATTCCGAGTACGCATATGATTTTTAACATTGTGAATTGTTTTTCAAAAATTAAATGCAATGATACATCATATAGCCAGTTTGGCGCCAACGTAAGAAATGTATGAATTTCTACCAGTGAACCCTTTCTATAGTAACTTATTTCTATAACGCTCGCCGTAAACATACTGACCCGGCCGTCATGAGAAAAACCCTAGTAACCCTAAAACTAAGGGTCAGTCGGCATGGAAACGAGATATTCTATTACATTTTGGGGATGAAGGTTAGGGATGCGTTTCATTTGCCGCCAAAAGAACTGGTTTAGAACCAGATATCTGCATTATCACATGAGAGATGAATTTCTCGCCCAATGAAGCGCGCTCAGTTAGCCAAATGCTGTCGTCTGTTTGGATGCCCACTTCCCTCCTTACTTAGACTCGTCTACTTACGGCAACCAGGTTCAGGGTTTTTCTCGTGACGGTATTACAGTAGACAATCGTCTGGCAGAGTTCTTGTCTTGGACAGACAGTACAACCCCAAGAAAACACATGAAGTCGAGATGCTGAATAGTATCCGACCGGAAGCATGCAGAGCAAAATTTTCGTTTTGTTGTACAGGATGTTCTGAAAAGTGGAACTCGCTTTGATTTTTTTAGTTTGCTAAAATTGAGGCTCTCCAGTTTCTAGATTCAGAGCTATCGGGTATTCATTTATATCAAACTAGCTATTATTACAACAACTAATTAAACTACTACTAACTAGCTAAAAAACTCATTTTTAAAGCCTTTTTAATTCATCAAATGCATTTATTCTGTGGCGATAAAGAAAAAGAAAAATAGAGCAAAATCTAAAATCTTAAAATTATATTTATACAATTTCGACTTTTTAATTATCCATCTTCCACATGCTTTCTCTGGAAATGCTAAAACCAGACAACAAGATTTTTTGAACAAGTTTAACTAGGAAATATTTCCAATTATATTATACTCTTGTCTATACTAATATTATAAATGTGAAAGTTTGGACGTTTGTTACTCGATCTCGTCAGAACGGAATGGGGTGAAATTCAGCACAGAGATAGATTAGGGCCAGGAATGGAACAAAGGCTACTTTTTATGCCGGTTCATTTTTTATTCAGTAAAAGCTAACTTTCCAAAAAGTCGAGGCCAAATCCCGCCAAAGATGAGTAAGCCCCTACTTGTTTTTTCCCATAAGAGTTGAGGTTAGGCTTAGAAGAATTTCGACCGATTATTTCAAACGATTCTGATTATTTACTTGTGTTTGAGGTATTTAAAATCAAATGTTGTGAATGAATCGATCCATCTTTCGATCTTGCTTTTAAATGAAAAGAGAACAGAATAAAGGAAATAACAAATTTCTAATCTGCATTGCATTACTACAACTGGCGTTGAAAGTTAGCGCGTGATTGTTGACAGCCGTGTTTTCATTTTAAATTAAAAATCAAAAATTTATAAGTATAATACTGTTGTAGCAATCTCCATCTCGATCCATAAATAAAATGGATTGGACCGGACTCGATTTGCTATTTCGTTTCATTTCGAATATACAATATAAATAAATTGTTTTTACTTTTTTGTGTGTTTTTGTTATCAAATTGCATTTATATATATTTCGTATATGCTCAGACTTTTAAATGTATCGGTTTTAGGTTGGGTTTCATTTTTTTTATTTGTCAGTATTTGAAAGCTTTTCGTACATATACATCAAAATGTTCACGCGAACAAGAGTCGAGGGTAATAGCTATTTAAAAATATATTCAGAGAATTTCGACGCAATTCCTTGGCTTCCACTTGTATCGCTTTTCACACATTACAAAAGTTTCGGGTTTAGTATAAAATCCCGTGTAACCGTTTATCCCACGTGATGAAAAGGATTATAGAATGTAATGAAAAAGCAACAACTTAAAAAGGAGTAAAGTGGGAATTATCCACAAATAGAGAAAGAAAAAAAAAGCGAAAAAAAAAAATGGATGATAAAAAGCAAACACTACTTCAATCTCTATTCAATGGCAATATGACTCGACGGGGGAATACTATTCTAAGGAAATGTTATCAAATCGTCATACAACGAAAAGCTTTTAAAATGTTGAAAAATTCAACAGATAAAAATAGCGCATTTGTATAAAAGAAGTTAAATTCTTTCATAAATGGGAGAACGCGCTCGGATGCTGAAAAGAAAAAAGGAGATTCGAAAGTTTTAGTATTTGATTTATACTTTTAATTTATTCAAATAAGAAAAGCAATATGACCGGAAAAAAAACACACAAACAATTTTGCTTCTTAAAGAAAGACTAATTCAGAGAGATTTTATAAAAAGTAGTATTACTTAAAAATAAAAAAAAAATATCTAACAAAATAATTTTCTTTTGCATTATAAGTCGGTCCAAAATATTATTTAACTGCTCGACAAGAATTTTCTACAGGATGACATCTTCATTGTAATTTTAATTTTAAAATAAATTTTCTTAAAAAAATTGCATGCTTTCGTATGTTAACATTTGCTAAGTACTCTGTAAATGTGTGGCGATACGTGTTGGCTGGAATTGTGCCAATGTGGAGGTTGAATTCCGCCAAGGATCGAACCTGCGATGTTTGGGATTGAAGTTCAGTCACTTATCCATTCGACAAAAGCGATCGCTGATGTCCAGCGGCTGTTACAGGCTTATTAAGATGTCGACACAATACTCCCAAACCAGTGAGTAGGTAGAGACGAACGATTTTTATAGCGCCACGTGTTATGGCAAGCGAAGAGAGTTGCTGCTGCGTCAAGTGAGTCTGACGACTTAGTGTTGGTTGCGTTTGCTGCGGGTAGGTGGCGCGTCAACAGCAGTTTGGGCTTTAAGTGCAATAAGTTATCCATTCGACAAGGGCTTACGCTAGTGTGTAATGGCTAATTATTGGCTTATTAAGATGTCGCCACAAATGTGCAGTCAAGAAAATAACAAGTGTGTGTTCATACACAAATTAGTAATAAATGCCAAGTCGAAAGGCAAACAATAGAATCAAAATTAAATAAGAATTCGGCGTGAAGACTTTTTCAAGGGTCACCCTCAGGCAGGGATTCGAAATAAGGGATTTATTTTTGTGTGAGGAATCTAACTTTAGTCTAACAGTATTGACCCCTCGTTATGAGATTCCTCACAGAAAAAAAATCCCTTATTTTGAATAACTACCTTGAAAAAGTATTCAGGCCGGATTCTTATTTTATTTTGATTCCATTGTTTTTAATTTATTACTAACTAGCCGCCTTTGGCGACCAGCTGGTTCGCCATGAGGAATGCGTTCTAAAATTTTAAATCACATATTCATTAGCCAAATTTTAAGAAATAGTTAAAGTTAAAAGATCCAGTTATTAGTAGTTAAAGAGTCGGTAACTTAATTCGGAAAAAAATTTTGAGTTTAATGCTCTAATAATTTATCGGTTATGCTGCTATTAAAAATTGTTTTTTCGGTGATGTTGCCAAAATATTAAATATGTTTTTAAAAAAAGTGAAAAGTGGAAAAAAATTAATGAATTAATGATACAGATAATGCAAACGATTATAGAAATATGCCATTAAGTCGGGATTTCAATACATAACCTGCCTAAATTCAATCAGGTTTACTGTATAAAATATATTTTGCAGTTATATAGTTATGAGTTTCCAGTTTGTATTCATTTCTATAATTAAGCTGGAAAAACAGAAAGTTGACATGACGTCGTAAAGATTCGAACAGAGAAGTCATTGAATTTTTAATAAGATAAAAATCCTTTCGGAGTGTTCAGCTAGATTGAATTAAACTGTCGCACCCCTCTACTAGTGATTACCGTTTAAAAATATGTAGTACAAAGAATTTTGCACCATTTTAATTTTCAAAAGTAATCTTTTCAACTATATTAAAGGTTTTATGGCATAAATATATTTTCTATGTTTAATCCATTTTAAAAGTAACTACTTTAATCACGTTTCCTAACATTACATTTGAGAATTCCAAGCGAATATGAAACGAATCACGAGATACAATGAATAGTTCTTTCATTACCATTTTGAAAGAATACCAAAGTTTACAATTCTAAGCGAATACACGAATCTAATACATAAAGACGGATACTATTTTATATGCAGTCGTGCCGTTTATCCTATTTCGATAAATCATTGATTGATTGCACTCAATATTATTTTTTCGCTCCGGGCACCAGCTAATATAAACTATTCAAAGTGCTTTTAGACTTTAACATTCAGAGCAACCGAGATTTTCCCAGTATCATGCAAAGTACATGACAGTTTTCAACTGCATTCAGAAACTTATTCAGACTTTTCAGAGTTGCTGTCGGTTAAGTATTCCGTCAATTAGCTTTGGGGGGTATTTATTCAATTTTCCCCGACTTTAAAGCGCAGTAATTTGATGATGAGGAGATCAAAGCGGCCTGGCCCAGTGACATAAGGTCATTTTTTTATTAGTCATGTAATAATAATTAACCCATTTATGCCTAAGGCTAAAAAATTGGAATTTTTATATGTTAGGCAAAAAAAAAAATATAACAAAAATAACTTTTTTGTAATGGGTGTTCCAAAAATGGGACAGTAGGCATAAATGGGTTAAAGAAAAAAAGGGCTTTATCTCGATACTGGAAAGTGATGCAGGTATTCACGTGACCATTTTTTCAAAAAAAAAAAAAAAAAAAAAAAAAACGCCGATTTTGATCGCCAGCTTCGAATGAGAGGACCGCTTGAGGAGTTGCTGCCGCGGATTTCCAAACAAATGGACCCAAACTGGTTCCCCATTGTCTGGAATTTTTTTTCACGCTCGCCCATCTCCTTTCCTTCCTGCAACGGACCCACTTCTTCGAAAAACATTCCCCCCACCCCCACGCCTTTCAAGGTCAGTGGGGAAAAGAAGAACCGAATCGCGCGCTGCAAGTGGAATTTGCTGAAAGGTTGCTTTCGCTTCAGAAACGCTCGACTTGGGAAGCAGCACCGGGAATTCGAAATGAGATGCAGGTATCCGATTCATGTTCGAAGGAGTATTTTTTTTTAATTGAATTTTTTAAAATTATTTAAAACTGGTTTATCGATAGATGTATTGTCAATTATGATACAAAATACTATAAATGCAACAAATTTTATTTCCAAATATATTTTGAGAAATAGGAAAATGGGTAGTCAATTTGAATGAAATTGGACCAAAACGGTTGATATTCTACACAAAATTGTGATGCTAAAAATCCTATCTTTCTTTGTACTCAAGTTTTCGAATATAATAATGAAGAAAAATCTTGAGATGCAAAGAAGTGATGGGTAGAAATGTACGCATAGAGGCATTTTTTCCCATAAATTTACAACTTAATTTCCCTAAAAGCACCTATAGATGAAAAAGTATTTCACCAATAATAAAATATCTGGTTCCTTTCATTGCCCGTATTATTTAAGACACACGCTAAAATTTTTATATCAAAACCTCTGTTAGTTTTCGAGACATCATGTGAACGGTGGAGAATTTTGATGAACAGTCAAGTTTTGATTAAATGGAAGTGAAATTTTAGCTGAGAAAATATGCGCCCCTGGATGATAGGTGAGGCCTTTCCTTTCTTAGAAAAGATAAACTGTTTTGTACAGAGGAGAGTCTGAACTACAAGAAATAACAATAAAATGGTTACTGTGTCGACTATTATCGAACACTGTGGTCGATAACCATTGTTTTTAACATAGTGGGGTACCTAAATTGTATTATTATGACAAATAAACTTCACAACGAGCAAACTGAAATAAAAAAGAATTTATCTCTCTCTCTATGTATATATATATATATATATATATATTGTTAATTTAGATTCATCTGTACTTTAGTTGTAGCTGAATTTGCGCTCACTAAATACAATATTTTTTGTGTGTGTTTTTTAATTTTAAAGTAGTTTGAATTCGAAATAATTTTTTAGTTTCGTTTACATAATTATATTAATTTAGATTTGTTTCATAAATAGGTTTCATTTCATTTTTGCGAAATTTTTAGTGTGTCATTCTGAATTACGTTTTAATTTCGATTTCGACCGAATTAGTTTCGATTTCATTTTTGTTGACTCAGGGAATAGGTTTTAACTTTTTTAATGCTTTTATGGTTATTATACATATTTATATTTCAATGAATGATAAGCCGAAATGAGTGTCTCTTGTTTATTCGGGAGCGCCAACTAGGGCTAAGAGTACGATTCAGCTACTTCCTGCTTCATATACGTGTTTGTACATTCGTGTTCTTCGTGTGTGTATGCACTACTTAATTTAATCATATTATTATTATTATTTTCTGCTTGACGAATAAGTGAATTGTATGCTTTGAACTACATCTTGAAATCATTTTGTTGTTACCCATGGCACTTTACAAGCCCGCCGACCGATAGTCAGCGGTTTAAGCCTCATTTAGCGTCCTTTGTTTTTCAGTAGCGCTACTTACGGACAAGACTACGATTCAGCTACTTCCTGCTTCATGTTCTCTAACACAAACCTTTTTTACAGGAGGGGATATTCACACACCTCAATGACAGAACACAGAACCATGATCGGACCGGGACTCGAATCCGGGAGCTCAGATCGCGGGGAAGATGCTATCTGTAATTTTGCTAATAATTTCAGGAAAAGAATTCAGAAAGTCAAACAATCCTCGAATTTTAACGTAAATCAAATGATTTAAATTTATAATTGCGTAGCTATTCATAATCAGGCACACAGAACGAATGATATATTCGTAATAATTCATTACTTCTTTGAAAATAATAGCAACCGTAAAAAATGGAAAGAAAGCAATGAGGACACGGACAGATGGACAGAACACTTAAGCGGTCAGTATATCCACATAATTTATCTATACTAATATATAAATGTGAAAGTTTGGATGGATGGATGTTTGTAACTCAATCACGCCAAAACGGAATGGGAGGAAATTGAGCACAAAGATTAGATACAAAGATACACTTTTTATTCTAATTCATTGAGTGGTTCCTTTTCATTAAAAACTAACTTTCGCGCCAAAAAAAAAAAGCTGAGGCCAAATCTCGCCAAATATGAGTAATGCTCCGACTTTTTAAAAAAAAACAGAAATGAGGTAAGGGTTGTCAGAATTTCGACGGATTATTTCAAACGGTTCTATTTATTTTCTTAGCTTTTGATGTATTTAGAATCAAATGTTGTGAATGAATCGATCTTTCGGATTCATTCTGAAGTACTTTTAAATGAAAAGAAAACAGAATAAAGGAAATAAAAAATTTCTAATTTGCATTGCGTTACTCCCCAACTGGCGTAGGAAAGTCAGACAGGTGCATTACGCCAACTGGCGTTGAAAGTTCGCGCTTGATTGCTGTGACATTAAGTGTGTTTGAGCGTGATGACATCTGTGTTTTCATTTAAATTAAAATTTTGAAAATGATTTGTAAAATACTGTTGTAGTTATCTCCATCTCGATCCATAAATACAATGGATTTGACCGGACTCGATTGGCTGTTTTGTTTTTGGATTACACTGTAAATAAATTGCTCTAACGTCAGTGGTGTGTTTTTATTGTTAAATAGTATTTATGTTATATCTTTTCGTATATGCTCATACTTTTAACTGTATCGCTCTTAGGTTCGGTTTAATTTTTTTTATTTGTCATTATTCGATAATTTAATTAGTTGATATACATATATATATATATATATATCAACTAATTAAATTAGTGTTATTAAAAATAATTCAGATGGTTGTCTCATTTCACGATTTATTGCCAATGAAAGTTACAACTTGATTTCCAAATTAAAAATTCTTTGAATTCTTACGAATTGTCTTAATTCTTTTAAGTCACAAACCAGTTATGCATATATATATATATATATATATATAGCATTTTTTGCGATAATCTTTTTAATGTAAGGAAATTGAATTTAACAACAGATCATTTTTGATACGGTAAGCACACATTGCAAGCTAATATAATATTGATAACTAGCAAAGAAAAACATTTTCATCAATTAGCAAACGCTGAAACATAGAAAAGCGTTTTCGCTTCCCTCTCTCAATTCAATTGCTCAAAGTTTCTGCATACTGTTTGATACGAATTAAAAATTCATTGCTCAACAAAGACGGAAACAAAGTTTCTCATCCAGCAAAAAAAAAAAACGCTTAATAATTGCTGTTATAAATATTTTATGATAAGCGGAAACTGAATGAAAAGGCAAACATTTTATTTTTGAAAAATAACAACAAAAAAAATATCCATTAGTTACTCATTTTGACATCTTTTTAAAATGTTATTTCATATATAAAATATTAAGAAAAGAAAGCGATTATTGGACAACTCATTTTGTGAGTATTAAAATTCAAAATTTTTCTCTTCGAAATGTATTTTATGTCAGATTTTTATTATTTCTCTTAATACAAACTACTTTCATTTCGCTTCACTCACAGGCTCCAACCAGGCAACGGTCTATAGAGGGGCCCTAAGGCCCTAAACGTCTTCTTTGCACAGATTTTCGATATTATTCTTAGAATCCTCCCCCTACGTTTTCAATAGAGCAATAGTTGTCTTTGTTTGCAGTCTTGATTACTCAGCACATTTTTAGTACTTGCATTCTATTGTGATGTGATTAACTTATTTCAATAACACTAAAACTTTTGTCTCATTCCATTGCCCACATTATTTAAAACACACGCTGGCATTTTTATGTGTATACCTCTATTAGTTTTTTAGCTATCATGTGAACGGTGGAGAATGTTTATGAACATTAAAGTCTTGAGAAAGTTGAAGATACATTTCAGCTGAAAAATAGGTTTTGTTTAAAATTTCCTTGGATGGTAGGTCAGGCTTTCCTTTTCTTAGAAAAAATAGAACTGTTTCGGGAAGAATTTTTAAAAATTTTTTCGGGAATTTTTAAAAAATTCGCCAGTGTGGTCGTTCTTAAAGTTGTAAGATGCCTTAAACATTAAATCAACAATGACTGCACAGATTTATCCGGTCCGGTTATTAGTCAATGAAAAATAAAACGATTTCTTTAGAAATATAATTCACCAAACAAGAAAATTTAAAATGAATATCTCTACAACTGATAAATGAGGTTCTCGAGTGCGTACTTGAAGAAAGATATTACGTAAAGAATGCTCAGATAAAATGCACAGCGAAAGAGAAATGTTTTGGACTCATTGTGCCCTCAGAAGAAGTATCTGAATGATAAGATATGTCGTTGTCGGCAAGGGTACAAAGAAGGCATTGTGAGGGACTGATTTGAAACAAACGAAGGAATTAAGGCGTCCTTACAACGTCCGAAGAATTTTTTTTCTCAAAAAAATAAAGTTTTGAGAAACTATTCATGGTTTTTAGATGTTTGGTCATTCATAAACACCATACAAAATACAAAAAAAAAAAACAATCGAAAATATAATATATTTTGAGAAAGGGAAAAATTTGGTGTAAATTGTAATGAAATTGAACCGAAACGGTTAACATGATGCACAACATTGTGATGAAGCAATCCTATTTTTCTTGGCACACAAGTTATAGATTACAATGAGGTTATGGATAAAAATATATGTATACATGGATTTTTTCCATTTCTAAAACACCTCTGAATATATATATATATA
>JAPMOQ010057237.1:0-17800 GCA_026543055.1 Argiope trifasciata | reverse complement strand
CTCCGAGCCACACGCCCTGTACAATGCATTCACTGACACCAAACCACTGCCGTTTGCGACGTGAGTGGTGTCAAGCTAGAGCTCGTTGGAGGATGGAGTGGAGATCTGTTGTGTTTTCTGATGAAGGCCAGTTCTGCCTTGGTCGCAGTGATAGCCGTTTGTTGGTTAGAAGGAGGCCAGGTGAACGCTTGCTAGTGACCTGTCTGCGGCCTAGACACATAAGGCCTACTCCTGAAGTTATGGTTTGGGGAGCGATTTCGTATGACAACAGGAACACTTTCGTGGTTATCCCACGCACCCTGACTGCAAATTTGTACGTCAGTCTAGTGATACAACCTGTTGTGCTGCCATTCATGAACAGCATTCAAGAGGATGTTTTCCAACAGGATAACGCTCGCCCTCATACCGCTGTTGTAACCCAACATGCTCTACAGAGTGTCGACATGTTGCCTTGGCCTGCTAGATCACCAGATCTTTCTCCAATCGCGCACGTATGGGACATCACTAGACGACAACTCCAGCATCATCCCCAATCAGCATTAACCGTCCCTGCATTGACCGCCCAAGTGCAACATGCATGGAACTCCATCCCATAAACTGATATCCGACACCTGTACGACACAATGCATGCACGTTTGCATGCTTGCATTCAAAATTCTGGAGGTTACACCGGTTACTAATGTACTAATGTACCAACATTTCACATTTGAAATGGCTCTACCTGTGATCTTGAAACTTAAATCAATTAAATATGTTACCTAGACAAATGTATTCCTAAAATTTCATTACTGTACAATAATTTTTTCTTGATGTTGGGATTTTTTTTCCATCAGTGTAGTTAACCACATATTGTTGTAGATCAACATTAATGAAATAGCCTAAAAGGATGCCATTCTTTGGAGATTCATTTTTGTGGTTAACGCACAAGTACCAGAAAACCGAATTTATATTTTAGACCATTTTTTTGACCGATCTCGGCGGGAAACTATAATTATAGTCTCAAGTTTAAATTTTACAAATTTAAGTATAATTCCCGGTCAAGTTTTGGCTGAGATCGGTCGAAAAAAATGTCTAAAATATATATTCCAAAATACACCTAAAATATAAAAAAATATCCAAAATAGCCCTAAACTATAAAAAATGTCCAAAATAGCTCTAAAATATTTAAAAAAATGTCCAAAATAACCCTAATATTGCTTCGAAACGGGACGTTAATTAAACTAAATTAAACACATAAGAATTTATAAATATAGATAGACAGAAGTCTATTCAGAGATTTAATACAAGTCTACAATTCTTGAGTTAAAATTATATGCAAGCTTCATAAGCATTTGCTGCATTTATTATATTCTCGGACATACAAATAAACGACCTGAATTATCTTTGGCGAATTTCTTTCAGAATTCGATACAGATCTATACTTTTGGCGTATTGCATTGTGTGTTATTTTTTTGTGCAATACGTATCAAATCTCACCTATCTAGAACGTTGCATTCTTAATTGTCTTTTCACTGACAGGTTGATATTAATCCAAACATTATTTTTTTAAAGATTCGAAGACTAAGAGATGTTTTTCAAAATCTCAAGTCAAATTTTCAGACTATTTCAACACTTTGATCATTTCATGTAAAAAAGGCTGAATAATATGATAACAAATTATGATAATTTTTAATTGTTATGATAACATTTTATGATACTATAATTTCACAACTTAAAATAAACAATGAATTTACCAAAATCTAAATTTGAATCTCTGAGTAGAAATTGAAAATTGATCTGATATTCTTCTTTCTTTTTTTAATAAAGGATGCAAAAAATAAACAGAAATGTACGGTAGATCAGATAAATATTGCTATTCTTTTTCTTTCTTCCAAATCAAGATACCTGCTTATATCAGATTTCCTTTCATAGCAGAACAATGAAATTAATTTCATCCCAAATGATCCAAAAATTCCGACATTCACTGTTCACGGAAAAACATAAACACGATAACAAAGTGAAATATTTTGCTGAAAATGATTCGTTATTGATAGAAGTACAAAGAAAAACTTCGCGTATCATTAACATCAAATAATAAGAAAAGATGCGCTTTTTACAGTTAGCGTTTTTAGTTTTTTTATTATTTATTATTTCAGTTAGACGCTGTATGAAAAATTCCTTCTGTTTTACTTCGAAATTTCATGTCTTGAAAATTATTTGAAAAACAAAAATAAACAAAAAAAAAAAAAAAATGCCAGTGATGATTGCATTATAAACGGAGAACTCTAACTCATCGGTGCTAAATCTCCGAGATACTGTAGTTAGTTTAGTTTATACTCCTAACAAAAGTTAATGTTTAAAAATTTAGTAATTTAAATTTTAAAAAATGCTTTGTCCTAAGTGTTATTTGGTGATGTATCAACAATCAGATGAAATAAATTATTATGTAAAATCATGCATTCAATAAAAGTAAGTAAGTATTTACACTAAACTGTTGAAGATTAATAAGTAAATAGATGGAAGGTTGATATAAACTTTTAAATTTTGAAAAAAAAAAAAAAATTGGGGCTTTTATCTGGGTTTTTTTTAATTCTAATATACTAGCTGCCTTTGGTAGTCTGTGAGTTCACCGAGAATGATGCCCCCCCCCCCAAAGTAATTTGAAAATATAAAATTGTAATAAAAAGTCATTTTACTTTATTGGCTAACAGAATATGGCATGTCTACAGGCTAAAATCGGTTTGAATATAAATCTAGTATTAACAAAAGAATCCTATTTCCAAAGATTTGGAAGGATGCGGGAAAATAAGTGCATTTGTGGAGAAATGGGTACGGTTGACCACTATTTAATGGAATGCATGGAGATCTCAGAGTTAAGGAAAACCCTGCAGATTGTAAATAATAATTTCAGTACAGTACTGATGGTACCAGGTCATCTCAAACTCTGAAGGATATGATGTTAAAGATTGATAGTTTCATTCCAATTGTTCGAGAGTGTGCAGATGGGGAGAAAGACAGCTATTGACTACCCCGAAAGGAATGTTAATTTGGCTGATCGGTCCATATAAGGTTGGACAATACTTATTCAGCAGTGGACCACAATAAATCCTGTCGATACTGCTACGTTCAGTGGTGGTGGGGTGGTCGGCTTATACAAGAAGTATAAAAAAAAACCTGTTTTATTTATCGTGCACATGAAACGTGACATTACAGAGCCATTAAAAAGTTAATGCCTGGATAATCTCATCTTAAGTGCTCGTTGCTTTTTTAGGGTAATATGAAAAGTAATTTCACCTTTTGATTCTCCATGTAAAGTTGCTCAAAAAATTAGCAGAATTCTGCAACTTTAGCTTCTAACAATTTAAAGCAGTCACGCGATTAAATGTTTGACGAAACAATGTTTTGAATTTTAACGAAACAGTGGTTTGAATTTTAACGAAACAATGAAACCACTGGTTGAAAATGATGCAAAAAATATTTTTAAAAATGCAAAAATTTGGAAGAAGTAGCACGGAAGCTTAAATTGGTATAATTAAAAATACAATTTCTTGAAATTTAAAACATTGTAATAATATGACATCGATATTTTGAGAAAAAAGTATAAGGAAAACATCAACATTCCACTTAATTTTTAATGAAAGTTCTAACGAAGGGTTAAAAAGATGTATTTTAAAAATATGTTTGTGATGACAAATATTGTGCAGAGATTTTCTATTCTCTTTTTTGTTTCTGCAATTATTCTTTTCGAAAAGCTGAAAACAGAAACTTCGCCTCAAGTTTCCACTTAATAGATCAATCAATCTTCAATGAAATAATTTCTAATCGGACAGTTTGAGTAGAAGACGAATCAAGAGAGGTTCGTATTTGAGTTACATCTCGCTCTTTTCATTTCTCATTGAACATTTTGTACTGTTACCGTTTCTTACTGCTAATAGCTGCATTTTTACTGTTTGCGGCAAATGCTGTTGCATGGGTTTCAGCTGCATTTTATTACTATATATTCGCGTTTCTGTTTTCCTTCCTCCAGTATTCAGCATTATTTTGCTGCTATACATTCGCATTTTCTGCTGCTTCATCCAGTATTTAGTTGATTTTTGCTACTATATATTCATGTTTTGATAAATCTCTCATCAAAAATTCAGTCTAATAATAATCCTTTCATAGCTTAACTTAACTAGATTTGTCTCACTAAAATAAAGAACATTAGATTTTAATTTTTAACACTAAATACTTTTTGAAGCTCTACTTCATAATAGATAACTGTAAACCCGTATCGTAAAACGATGATTAAATTGAAAGTTCTCTATTTAAGATTTAAATTTGAGTATACTACATAGTATAATTTAAGTATACAGCATTTGAGACGTAGACATGAGCCATGGAAAGTTCGATATTGAACGAAAAATGTAAAGTGGTAGATGTCCTGGATTCTCTAAAAAGTCCTGATTTCTAGTACTTTGTCCAGAGTTTGAAGAACAGCTTTGATTTATCTGATACTAGCTGGTACCAAGCGCGTTACTGGCACAGAAGAGATAATCTTGGAAATATCGCTTGGAATTTGAAATAACTGTCTTGTTTAGTTAAGAATGATAGCTAAATTCTTGTCGGTAACGAATACATTCATTAATACTGAAGGATATATAAAGGGAAAGCATAAATAGTATTTATTCTATTTTTATTATTCTATTCTACAAACATTCATTTTGATGTATTAGATTTGTGTATTCTTTTAGAATCGTAAGGCTTGGTGTTTGACATAATAAAGAATAAAATATAACTACACTTAGGCTTTCAGAATGGTAATGAAAGAAACTATTTATTGCACCTCGTGATTCGTTCAATATCCGTTCAGAATCCTCAAATGTAATTTTAGAAAATGTGATTAAAATTTTTTTAATTGTTTCAACATAGAAAACCTATTTATACCGTAAAATCGTTAATATGGTTGATAAGATAATTTTTGAAAACCAAGATGGTGCAAAATTATTTGTACTACAATATTTTTGGAAGTTACTGCAAAAAACACTAAAATTTTAGAAAATAATTAGTTGAAATTTCAAACTTATAGGAGTGCTTCCCCAAAAGATTTCTGGCACACTCGCTAATAAGGTGGTTACATCAGATAAAGACTTTCATTGTATTTACATTCAATAGCTGCGAAATATTGAGGTTTAACCTGAATTTAGCATCTTTATTGAATTTTTTGTATCTCCTTGATGAATTACTTGGCGGTTAATCCATGGTTAATAGACGCGTTAAATCGACCCGAAAACATTTTTTATGCTTTAGATGATTGCATTATGCCTATAACCTTCGCGTAAGTGCAAGCAATATGTCGTTGCATAAGAGACATACAAACATTCATTTTTATTTATATAGATTTCAAGAAACTGATTCAGATTTTTGCATTTTCAGCTTACTCGTAAATATTAACATAATAATTACTGTAAAACGACGTATTAAATTTCGCTTTAAAAAATTGAAATAAAAAAATAACTTCATAATTTAGTTTAAGGATTTTATTCAGTGAACTATGTCCCATAAAAAAAAGCTTTCCCTTTCTGCTGCTGAAATGTGCAAACAAACCTACTCACTGCTCCTAATCGGAAAAGATCTCATCCATTGTGTTCTTCCGGAGCACGTGCTTTTTTTCTCCCCTCACCTCCTCACTTTTGTTGGGAAATCCCTTCCGTGACGTCAGAGTGACCCTCTTTTTTTCTTCTGAAATGTATGACAATGAATAACCCTCTCCCCCCATCTCCCGCCAACTTTTGCAGACGGTCACGGTTAGTGTGGATCGCGAGTCATCTCGACCTGTTTCGCGGTGGACAGTGGGCGAAAGGCAAGTTCTAGTTCACCTTTGCTTGCTGAGAAGGAGAGATGTATTTTCCCAGTTATTTTCATACGATATAATGGGGTTAAAAGAGTGAGTGACGAAGAACGGCGTACAGAGGAATAACTATCTCACTGTATAACCTATTGTAAATCTTAAGTGTCTGATGAAGAATATATTTTTACATATATTTTACGTTTTTAAAATCAGAGTATGAGATAGTAGAGGGGTGAGGATATAAATAACCCAATTTGATACCATATAACCAGATAAGTTACTGTCAATGCAACTAAGTGAAAAGTAAAGCCCTGTTCTGATGCCCTATGACCGCTTTATTGAAACTGTGATCAGTGCTTAAATGAAAAACTTCTAAACCTCGGTGCCTTTAGATAGTTTTTTTATTAACAACAAAAACAAAGTTTAACCCTCAGGGTAAATTTCATTACCTTTGACGTCAGTGTCCACCACGCATATCCCTGTTTACAGGGGGGTGAGTGTTTACAAACAGGAAATAAACAAGTGTGAGAGCCATCTATACATATTCCGCAACACGCTTTGAGACGAGTACATTTTGCTCTCTTCCCCTTCCTCTGTGGTTTATAGGGGTCTTTGATGTCTGTTCATTTTAGCGACAATTTGTGGGTGGCTCCTGATCGCCATCCACAGACAAAAATAGTCCAGCACTGGTAGATGGTGGCAGATTTATGACAAAATCCGTAAGACCACAAGTAATCGGAACGCGGCTTAAGGGCCGTTTCTAAAGCGCGTCCATCCTTCAGGCAAGCCACGTGTCCCCTTTCTACCCTTCTCGCTGTTTTCTGGGTTACTTTGATGCATGTCGATTCTACAGAAAATTTGTTAGGGTAAAATGTTCAGGCATCAAAGGAGCTCAGAAAACCGCAAGAGGGGTCAAAGGGGGAATGCGTGGCTTGCCTGTCGGATGGACACGTTGTTGGAACTCGGCTTTAAGAGGATTATGGATGCCCTTTGAGCTAATCTTTTTTTTCTGTACCCAATAAACTCAGTCAATAAATTTTAGTCAACTTATTTATTTTTTAAAATTTAATTCTGTCAAGGGCACTGATACACACAACATTTTGGGCCCCACTTACACTTGTGAGGTGATTGTAAAAGACTCAGGGTAAGCCAGAGGAAGTGATTTTCCCAAAATTTCCGAACTGCAAATTATGCAGGTATCATCTCAGAGAGTCCTTGCATAGCATTAAGCATACAGCAGTTACGAGATATTAACCTCTAATGTGATTATCGCATATTTACTGAATCCATCATGTAACCCTTGGGGACTTAATTCTAGATATACGAGTAATAGTACCCGAAAATAGAACGTATAATTATATTTGAATATTAATTTTCGGCGCCTGAAAATCGAACGTATGATTATTAATTATCGGCATACAAGTGATAGTATCCGAAAATCGAACGTATGATTATTTTTGAATCTTAATTCCCGGCATTTGGATAATACTAACCGAAAATCGAACATATGTTTATATTTGAATATTAACTCTCGGCATACGAGTAATAGTACCTGAAAATCGAACGTGTGTTTATGATGGGTTTTTTAACCCGATTGGAACGAAAATTAGACTCCCAAAATCACATATCGAATTCCATAAATCTAATGCACTGCGTTTTTGAGTAATTACATTTGCATGTTTTTGAAAATATAGACCTATAGACAGTTAACCCTATGATGAAGGGGCTCAGAATTATTCATACAACCATATTTGTTACCTTAACCTCAACAAATATCTATTTGAAATAATTTTCTCTGATTCATGTATCTATTTTTGCTGTGAAAAGAGTCGCTCATTATCGTTATTTCAATTCAGCCGTATTTGCAATCGCAGCATGGCAGGTGGCCTAGGCAACCCACCGTTTTA
The DNA here is from genome assembly GCA_026543055.1 of Argiope trifasciata. NCBI lineage: Eukaryota > Metazoa > Arthropoda > Arachnida > Araneae > Araneidae > Argiope > Argiope trifasciata. Next base: position 10,084 of record JAPMOQ010057237.1, on the reverse strand, counting down.
TACTATAAACGAGTCGGATCTAAGGCTGCAAAAGGTAAAAGACATCATCATTCCGATGTTTTAACCTTCATCCACGTGTTTACTTTTTGACTGAACAAGACGCGAAATCGATATAATTAGTTATCTTCCCGTTTCTGACTGTCGTTTATTCTCCCATATGAAATACATACATAGAAAGTATTGAAATCGTTAAAATATACCAGCAAGCGATTTTAATGAGTTATTAGATTTTGCGTCCTCAGAAATAAATTATCTGGATTTATGTCTGACTACAAGGATGATGTTTAAGAATCAGAACAGTTTAAATAGATGGGTTTTCAAGTATGGCGTTAGAGCTAACATTTATCGTTCTGAAACATCTGAGACAAACAATAATTTGTTTTCGAATTATTATTGTCTTCAAGAACAATGCTTCAAAAACGGTAAAAACTTAAATAGAAGGTAATTAATTATGAATAGATTTATAAAAAGAAAATCTGAAACATATTTCTATCTATTAACCTATTTGCTGGGAAGATATTTTTTATGAACAATGGAATATCTCTTTTAGATTAAAATATCAATTACTGTCAAAAATTCTCGCAGATTAATCTTTTTCATAATTCTTCATAAGAATTATTCATAGTTAAATCTGCAACATTAATTTAAATCTTTTAATGCGAAATCATTCTAAAAATTTATATATTTTAACATTTTTTTAAAAATTATCTAAATAATAAATATAACCTAACACAAGAAACACAGTCTGACATCTGAAGCGTCCTTACAGCTGACAATGTCAGTGAATATGCTGAGAACAATTCAACCCAGAGTTCGGCTTTCAACAGGCGGGGATGAGCACGACTTTTTCCATAAGTAAATTCCCCCCTCCCTCATTTTTTATTTTGATCCAACAATAATTTTAATTATATTTTTTTGTACGTAATGTTTGTGTGTAATTAACTCATTTGTAAAAGTGCCTAATTTCTTTTTTATTTGAGTTTTGTCACTGAATTTTCAGTCGTTCGGTTACACATTGCTACATAATTTGTTTAAAAATTTCAATCGAATTTTTTAAAATAATTTTTGTTTAATTGTAATACACCAATAATTTTTTTTCTTCAGATAAATTAGAAGGTTTGAATCTAACTGCAATTCTGAAACTCTATTTCTAATTTTAATTTTCGGAATTTGAAAATTATTTCTTTATCACTATCAGAAACTAAATTTTTTACACGAATTTTTTAAAAGATCATTTATATTTAGAAAATCAAAGCTAATTTAAGTTGTTTTCAAGCTTTCTCCCAACCCGGTAAAAACAATTTTTTGCCCTCACACATCACGCTTTTATATTTGCAACGATAATTTTATGAATTGGTAAAGATGATTTAGAAGCCATAGATAAAATAGTTTTACAGAAATTAACACATGAAAGGCGGTAGTCATAGTATTACGATTTGATCTACGTTACCTAGCATACTTTCGTCAAGATCCCCCGCCTTTAATGTGCTAACGTGAAAAATTAATATACGAGTATATATATTTAAATTTAGCATAATCTTAAAACTATGTTTTAGACGAGAGATTCGAACCTTTTCTTTTTTTCTTCCCTATTCTTCATAAATTATGAGGTGAACTTGAGTTTACTCATTATTACCGATGCGCAAACGCGTGTCTTGAAATGAATGGAATACTCAGCAACCGTTACTGAAACAAAAGGTACGATTGCTTTTTTGTGTCAGATGGCATATCTAAATGCCGAAAGAAAAAAATAACTGAGCATAAAAGTTTTTATGACAATCTTGCTCATTCTCAGTCTTGATTTAAAATGCTGGATTTACTTTTGTAATCTTTCACTGTAACAAACCCCTCTCTCTGTAACAAACAGGAAAACAATGAGTAAAACCAGCAGTGGGAATCCAGATATAGAGACTGATAACTTTTTCATTACCGATGGCAATCCTGAGAAAGTGAAATGTTTATGAAAATGAGCATTATATGAACGCTTTAAGGATTACGTTAGAGTGTACAAAGTCGGTCACTAACAATTGCCCTTTGAGCTCTTAACATGGAATGTATTATTGTGAAGACTAACTTGGTAAATGTGTTAATGTATGCAGAAGTTACGCATGATCGAGCAGGTGAAACGATGCTTGTATATATAAAGCGTGTGTATACATAATTGTTATGTCTATTATGAATAAATTACGTTGAAGTAACAAAATACTTGACTATGAGTACATGTCATTTTATGCGTTATCTGACTGTGGTTCAAAATTATGAGGTCCGTCCAAAATAGTCGTAGTGCTGCTTTACAGCGAGACGTTAAAGTAACTAAAACCCCCAAAAAAGTCATTTTATCAGTGTCTCAAATTCCGAATTCATGATTCAGTTTGTACCGTTTAGTGATACAAATTGGTACTATTAAACGGTACAAATTGAATCATGAATTCGGTATTTTAAATGTATTGGTATTTTAAAGTATTGTTATGAGACATATTAAGTGCTACTTTCAAATTCAATTATGGATCTTTTTTGTATTGTGCTAGAAATAATTGATTATATATAGAGTATTAGCTTCTATTATTTGCATTTAATCTGTACTAAAGTGTTTTGAAGTTACTGGAAAGGAAGGAAAAAATAAAACTGTTAATTGTAAAAATTTGATCGTTGATCAAATAAAATTTCAATTTTCATTCCTTTTTCTCAACTTTTCTTTTTGAAATCGTATAATAATAGAAAAGAAATTGTTTACTTAATAATTTCATCTTCATTTTGAAGCTACAAGCAACATACGCATAAATTTAACTAAATGGTAAGATAAGGAATTAAACGTTTGCGCTTAAAATGGAGCTAATGAATTTCTTTTCACAACCAACGTGATAGTGCCTAATTCATAGTGAATTGATTTGACATTCAAATTGTTCACACGAATGATGAATGTTTTGTGGGGTTTGATGACGAAAGATTCTGATTTCTGTTTCTGATTCTTTCTGATTTTTTTTTCTAGAGGCTTAAGTTTCATATTTCCTTTCTATCTTGCTGGTTAGTTTTCTTCCGTTAACATATAAATATTGAACTTCAAAACTATTTTCTTGGTATATCTATATTTTACAATATTTCTGGCACAAATTAGCTGAATATATTTCTCGATCATTTTCTAGGCACAGATCTTATATATCATATATTAGTCACGGCAATCTCTCATGGCATATTTTTTTTGTTTACCATCTCTTGAACATTATAATTAACCAAGCTGGTACCCGGCGTGTTGCTGCAATGTTGGAAATATCTTGGAATAGAATTTAAAATAGTTATCTTTTTTAATTAAGAATGATATTTATTTTCTTGTCGGCAATGAATACATTCATTGAAATGGAAGGATATACAAAGGAGAAGCATAGATAGTATTTACTTTATTTTTATTATTCTATTTTACAAACAAAAATTCATTTTTATGTATTAGATTTATGTATTCTTTTTAGAATTGTAAAGCTTGGCGTTCTTCAGAATGGTAATGAAAGAAACTATTTATTGCATCTCGTGATTCTTTTAATATTCATTCTGAATTTTTAAGTTTAATTTTAGGAAATAGGATTAAAATATGATCTTTTAAAATCTATTAAACACAGAAAGTATATTTATACCATAAAATACTTAATATAGCTGAAAAAATATTTTTTATAAGCTTAAGATGGTGTAAAATTATTTGTAATCTTATGATTTCGGAATTACTGCAAAAAGCGCTAAAATTTAATTAAATATTTAATCAAAATTACAAACCTATAGGATTGGTTCCTTTAAAACTTTCTCGCACTCTCTCTGATAAAACTATTACCTCATCAGAAGACGTACATTGCATTTATGTACAATAGCTGCGAAATCTTAACATCTAACTTGAACTTAGCATCTTTACTGAATCTGTTGTCTCCTTGAGGCGTTATTTGGTATTTAAACCATGGTTAATAGATACGGTAAATAGATCCGAAAATATTTTTCATACTTTAGATGAATGTATTGTGCCTATAACCATCTCGAAACTGCAAGTAATAAGCAGTCGAAATTGGCTGAGCAATACGGCAGCGCATAGGAGACATATAGACAAACATTCATTTTTATTTATATATATGAATTTAACATAATAATTTTGCATTCATTCCAATAATTATTTATTCAAATATGAATCTATCGTGAGATAATTATTAAAATTGTTGAAATTCAATTTGAACCTTATCAATAACTTGCCACTTAAATCATAGTGGCCTTGAAATGCAATTATATGAGGAACTTTGTCAGATGCAAAAATCAAGGAGACAGTGATTTGAAGGCATTCTCATGGAAATAATGATGAAATAATAAAAATTAAAAGGACAAAATATACGTAAAATTGTTCATCAATCATAAGTAAATATGAAACAAAATAGAATTAATGATGTTATAAAGTCAAAAATGATCAATTTTAGTAGATAAATCATTAGTGTTTAAACTGTGAGGATTTCAAAATCTCTCTGTTGATTTTTTTTATTTGATTGTTTGAAAAATATTTCTTGATAACCATTAACGGTTGGAAGATGTTAGAGAGTCATTTAAATCCTTTCAGTTTTAAATAAATTTTAATTGCAAAAAATCATGAGAAATGCTTCTTATTTGTTTTCCTATATAATTCCATAAGAATAACGTTGCTTGAGAGATGAAAACTTCTTTTAGCGATGTGTTATGCAATCAAATTTTTAGTTGCAATATACTTCATATTAGTATTTACATCATTGTATTTAAATCCATTCAAAATGAATTTTTCCAATGATTATTTATAAATAAAAAAAATTCTTTGGTGGTTCTTACTTAGATGTAATAATGATTTGATTGCTTATAATTGTTTAAATGCAAAATAGGCTGCACCATGTTAAATTTAATATAACAGTCTTCGATTTAATATAATAATGTGTTTGTTGCCTCTTATGGCACTTGTCATTGGACAAGCCCGCTGTTACGAAGGCAGCGATATAAGCCGATAGGGTACGTTTCTTGTTTTAGTAGCGCCACTTAGTGGCAAGAATCTACGACTTAGTTACTTCATGCTCCACATTTACTTGCACAACCCCTTTTTAAATAAGGACACATTCACACACCTCATAGATAGAAAAGAGGAAAAACAACCATGCCTAAACCGGGACTCGAACCTAGGACGCCCAGATCACGCACTACCCCTATGCCAGGGCGCCGACTACATAATAATGTTAGCAACAGTACAATGATTCTAGGTGTTCATATTATCTATAAATTGCAAAAGATGTAATGAAAAAATCCTTTTACAGATTTAAAGATGATCAAGTCTTAAAGCATTATCAAAACGATGGTTCAAACTATAGGTTCGCATCTGAGTTATTGATTACACAGACGGATAGACAGTTTTACAATTTACTTCTCATGTTTCATATTCCTTGAACTTGCGATTTATCTAACTTTTGCATGTTTCATATTTGTTTAAAGAAATTTTCATACTTCCTCATGTAATAGAGATTTAAAATTTTATGCGCTTATTGGATCCTAATGACAAAAGAATATTTAAATAAATTCGGAGAAACGTAGGCTTATTGTGCGTATGTGTCTGTGTGTTGGCTCTTCAGATCAGACTTTTTAACATACGATACCAAACTTGACACATATATACTTTAAAGGGCGATTAAAAAACATTTTAATCAGTATTTAAATTAATTTGGTGTTTTTTCTTTGCGACAACATCTGAAGACATTACTATGGATATATTTTTTATATCATCTTAAAATATAATTTTTATTTCATCTTAAAATTCGAAAAACTTTCCTTCTAATACCAATTTTTTGATAAATGTTCTAAAAAATATTCTAAACATATTTTCCTGGAAAAATCATAAGATTTATGTGTGAATATTAAATGAATCATGAGCGAGATACAAAAACATAAGAACACCAAAGTTATTTTTAAAAATCACTATTAGTTTTAGATATATTTCCGTTTTTATTTTATAATTCGAATAAACATTTTTTTTATTAACAACAAAACCAATTTCAGGAAAGTTAGCAATAGTTACTCAATTTTGGGAAGAATATATAAAAGATTTAATTTGACATTCAAAATATAAATAACATGAAGCAGAATGCCAAATTTTACATTGTTTTTAGTTAGAAATTAGGTTACTAGGTTAAAAGGTTAGAAATAGCAAAGTGCTCCCATATTTTTTAAGAATTTCAAGATAGCAGATGGAAAACAAGGGAAATAATAAAATGAAAAGAACGTTCAAAGGCTACCAAAATATTTTGATTTATATATTGATCAAAATTAGAAGATATAAATATTTTGCAAAGAAGCTATTGAGGCCAAATTACATAAAATATTTTATTAAAAATTTTAGCGGTCATATACCGGTTAACTAGCTGAGATAAATTATAGTTATTAGTAAGCCATTTGGAATAAAGAATTTTTATTTTTATTCTTACAACTAAATAAAATGTGCCGATTGAAATTTTATGATTGTTTAGAATGTAATTGGAAGTTTTAAAGAAAACTCAGTTGATTTGGTATAATGATTTGCGTAGTGAATTTATTGCTCAAAGACATTTTATTAAGGTGTTTTGTACTTTTTATAACATCACAATGTATACCTTTTTTTCAATTCCTACTATTAGTTCGCACTATCTCTAAATATTTATTTATTTATATATCTTGTTCAAATTTTTATTCGTTAATGAAATATTTTTTATTCATCCACTCAAGTTCAAATACATTTTTTTTAAACTTGAAGTGGATGACATTTGACATGAATACAGTTTTTTTTAAAAAAAAATATGAGTTCGTGAATTAAATTAAATTCATTTTAATACTTTGAATAGAATTTTAGCAATTTGTAATGAAAATTGAAATCGACAGGCAGTAGCTCAACCAGTAAAATGCGAGGATTTCAGTATTTTTCACGTGAAGGTTCAGTATGCGAGTTCAATTCTTTCGAAAATCAATAATTTTTTCATACTTATTTTTTGATAATTAATACGAAAATTTTATAATTATTTGATAAAATAAAAAATTTCTTAGTTGACCTAAGTAAAAATTTAATAATTTTTTTTACAAAACATTACTTGTTTTTATTCTTAGAATGAAATAAACAACCATTTTGTGCCGAATGAAATTTTGATTGTTTAGAATGTGGTTGAAAGTTTAAAGAAAACCCAGTTGATTTGGTAAAAGGATTTGCGTTGTGAGTTTATTAAGTGTTTTATATTTTTAATAAGTCACAATTTATACCTTTTATTAAGTCAAAATACATAAAAAGGAAAATGAAAATAAAAATCATTTTTATAATGCATTTCATTTTTCTTTCTTATTATGGGAAGGAGTGACGTATAAGAACTTCATATTGTGAAAATATTCATCAAAGCCGAGGTAAGATCCTCTGTTCGTAGTAATAAAACACCAGATATTCAATAATTTTGGAATATAATGATCGGTAAACTTCGATCATTCTATACAATGATCGATAATCTTCTATTATTTTATTCAATGATCGATAAACTTCGATCATTCTATACAATGATCGAAGCTTTATATTCAATGTTCAATACATAAAGCTGATTTTATGCATCTAGAAATTTCCCCATCTCTGTTTTTTTACCCTTTTTCTAATCAATGTCGATTCGTTCTACTTCAGTGTTTATTCCAACACTGATGCCTTATCTCTGTAATGGACACATCATAGTTATTATATTTCAATGTGTATTCTCAGAAATGAAAGTATGGCTTTTGTCAGGAAGATAATAGGCATCAAGAATGTTTCATTCGTGTTATTTGCAGCCCCACTTTAAACAATTGGGCACATGATAACCATACAATTATAGTGATGTGCGCGTAATCTGCAAATTGATGATAAAAAAAAATTCCCTGCCTATCTCCTGACGTCACTTAAAACAACGGACATAATTGTCTTTGTCTGTCATCGTGGAGGAAGTTGGGCAGTTTAAAACATTTTTTCTTCATAGAAACCCGTGGTACTTTGGTCTTAAATACGCAAATGAAGTTTCTAGAAAATTCTCTCTACTCTTTTTTATATTTTTTAAAAGCTATTAAGTTATTATTTGCGAATTATAAAGATGACGAGGAAAAATTATTTTTATGTTTTAATTTTAAAGAGCAACATGCTCCTGCGTTGAACTTGATGAAAAATGGTAAATAGTTGCTAACATTTTATGTCTCTTTTTTTAGTACGTACTTTTCGAGCGTGTTGTTTTAAATTGGTTTGTAATGAAAGATTTAAAACATTTCAAACATTTACTAACAAAAATGTGAAAATTAATTTGACATTTATTTGAATTTTCCTAATTCATTTTCCTCTTCTAAAATGATATTTTCCATTTTCTGATTTCATCTAAGATTTGATAGGAGAAATTTCAGATTGGTGGTTTTATAACCGTTGCAACTCAAATGGATGTAACACAATAGATAGCACATAGATAGGATACAACCCAATAGATAGCATATAATTGTCAAATTATGCAAAAAATCATCATAGCACATACTGCTCATTTTAGGAATTTTGACGATTGTACTTCACTAAGGGGTGGTACACAAGAAGAGGAGCAATTATTACACCCCTCTATTTTGCAAATAATCTGACTTCATGCTACTGGTGAATGCATACATTTTTCCTTTACATCTATCGTCTCACCTTTTTTTTGTGTGTGTGACGAAATACAGGACTTTTGACACATACGCAAAAGCACGGTTTCGAAATCCGAGTATGTAAGTAGATGCACTAGTGTGGTATTTTAACCACATGACATGAATATAATGTGTAATATGGATATGGAAAAGTCGGGAAGTCAATTTTTGTTGTCAGGATATAAAATAGCAAAGGTTTTCATCCAATTTCAAATGATATATGTTAACGGCGGTGAATTTTTATGAAAATTAGACTTTTGAGAAAATTGAAGACAAATTTTGGCTGAAAAATCGGATTTGTTTAAAATTTCTCTAGATGACATGGCAGAAGACCTTCACTTTTTAAAAGAAAAAATGAACTGTTTTGGGAAGAGGAGAGTCTGAACTACAAGAAATAATAATAAATTCGCCAATGTAGTCTATAATGCGTGTTTTAACGTAGTTGGATATCTTAAGAAGTAAGGAGAGTTAGAAGGATAAAATTTTGAATATCTATAGTGTAGACACTTACCAAATTTTGACTTATTTCCAACAAAAGGTTAATCATCTGTCGGTTTGTTCTTTCAGAGACATGTAAACGCGATGATTTTGAAATGCAAAGACGTAATGTACACGTAATTTGGTTTAGAATGTTGTGAATGCAATTTCAACTCAGCATCAAATTTTGGTTTAAGTCGGTTTGAAGAAAATGGGTCTAAAATACAAAATAGATTTTTGAATGTTAATAATCCCATGCTAAAGATTAATTGCTAATAAACTCACAAAAGTCACTCGATAGATTAAGTAAAAATGCTAAATTCATGACGAAGAATATTTTGTAACTTATGTACGTCAATGCAAAGTGTTCTCTGGATAAAAACTTTATTATAGAGTATAAGAGAATTATATATAATGACTTTCGGCTATGAACTTCTACCAGAGCCATTTATGAATGCATTATTTTAGAAAATTATATAAGAGATGAAAAAAAAAAAAGACAAATATTTTGAAATTAATAAACAGATATTCAGAAAAGGATCTTTTTAAAAGCTTTACTAATCTTTTTACCAAAATGAATTCTATCTTTGATATGATTTTGCTTGCTGTAACTGTTGCAAAATTTTGCAAAATTAAAAACATACACATATGATTGACGAGTAACCAAGATTGATTAACCAATGAAAAAAAAACAGATAATTAATGAGCAAAAGAAGCAAATTCAGGGATTAATAAAAAGAGATCCTAATTATAAAAACATGAAGCTGGTAATGAGAAAAAAAAATGAAAAAGCATGGCTAATCGGGAGGTAACCTTCATTCCTATGCATACTGTTTATACAGATGTGTTGCGAAATCCCTGCTCTAAAGCGTAGTTTTTACTTGTCCACATCTTCAACAAGTGGCTGATGTGTTCCTTGTTGAATGTGTTCTGGAAATTC
>JAPMOQ010057230.1:0-13046 GCA_026543055.1 Argiope trifasciata | reverse complement strand
AATATATATATATAAACAGAAGAAAGCAAACTTTTCTTCTGTACAATTATCCTTATAACTAAAAGCAATTTCCACTTCATTTAAAAGTGTATGGAGCATAGAATCAGTAAATTAGATTATATTTATGGGAAAAGGTTTTCGCTCCAATTGTTAAGCCTTGTTTATCACTAGGACACTAACGGGAAGGAGCAGTCTGAGTGACGTAGCTAAAAGAAATAACTGTATTATTTTAAAATCCATCTGTTGAAATCGGCTGAAAAAGTGCGGGTTTGTTGAAGGGTTCGAAACAGGAAGCTACACAGTCAATCCACGCAATTGAAAAAGAAATAGAATATTGGTGAGCAAAAGTCTATCTCTAGTGATCTCACAAATCACAAGTCCCCAGTTAAGGATTGATAATGAAATGATTGGATTGCTGTTAGGTAGTCAGGCAGATTATCTGCCAGTAGAAATCCATATATACGGTATTTGAAACATAAACACTAATGAATATACCATTATTTAGGAAAATAGGTGCTGCTGACAGTAGGATGATAGTACGTGCATTCATTACAGAGTTCGTCACTAGCACTTTTGTGATTTTGATTGCTCTGAAGCGTCCAACTTAGTCGTTTTGACACCCCGATATAAAATATAAAAAATATTTTAATCTATATAAATAGAAATGAATATTTGTCTGTATGTCTCTTATTTCTTTCTAAACCGTTCATCCGATTGCGATGAAACTTGGCCAGCTTATTGTTTACATCTAGGGGATGGGTTTAGTAATAGTAGAATTATGTTAATTAAAAAAGTGAATCTCAATTATTTAATAACAAGAATCTCCAAATAAATCACCGAGCAGACAATTCATTCAGAAGAAATGCTAAAACCAAATTAAAGGTTAATATTTTGTAGCTATAAAACGCAAATATCGTGCAAGTCACTCTCAGAGGTAAAACCTTTATTACAGATTATGCGAGTAAAGCTTTGCGGTTACCAACCATAGTGGGTTTTAAATTTTGATTAAATTTTAGTATTTTTCACAGTAACTGCAAAATTATTGCAGTACGAAAAATTTTGCAACATCTTCATTTGAAAAAAAATTATCTTTTCAACTATATTAATGATTTTGTGGTATAAACATATTTTCTACGTTTAAACAATTTTAAAAGAAAATAATTTGATAACATTTTTTAACATTAAACTTGAGAATTCTGAACGAATATTAAACGAATCCCGAGATGCAATATATAGTTTCGTTCATTACCATTCTGAAAGAATACCAAATTTTACAATTCTTAAAGAATATACATATCTAATATATAAAAATGAATAATTGTTTGTTCGTATTTTATATACTGTCCTACCGTTCATCCTGTTACGTTAAAATATTAGAAAATTGTTAAATAATTACACGTAATATATTTTTTCGACGGCAGCAATGCGTCGGTTACCAGTTAGTAACTAAATAAATATTACTCTTCCGTAGAGTTTAGTTTTAAATGTTTTAATAACTTTTCATGTAATTATCACACATTATGACCTTTTTACTATAAAAATCTGTAACAAAACAAATTACTAAATCTTGTAAAAGGAAATAAAACCATAATATTCTGAAATATTAGGCATAATAAGCAATTTTTGCCAGAATGCAAGTTTTGAAATTACTATTGATCATTTTTATGCATGATGTTTTGAATACATCACATTTGCAATGGATACAATGGTATTCGATTTTTCCTGTATATTTTAAGCTCGCCATTTTCATGTAAGATACACACATGTTTTTTTAGTTGAATTTCCATTACGCGTTTTATGGAATTTATAATTCCTTTCAATTCAGTATTTATTACTGGAATATTACAAATTCCCTTTGCACTTTCTTCAGATCCTACGCTGTCATTTTCACTCAAAACTTATGAGTTCATCCGATTCTAAATGAGAACAAAACATCTCACTATCATCTGATTCAGTCTCAGAAAACACTCACAATAAATTAACAATTTCATCTTTTCTTTGAACCATCACTACAAGGTGTCTACACTGCACAAGGTTCAAAATAGAAGGATTTTTTTATAAACAAATAAACAAAGGCTATGTAATGAACTACTTAAACACAGCAATATTAATACATCTGATTAATTTCCACTAGGAACTCAATAACACTGGATTCAAGGTCAAGCAAATGTGTGATAGCATTTTGGGAACAACAGATATTTATAATGATAAAATGCATTGATTTTGAAACAACATCAGTGAACATTCTAAATATATTTCGCTGTAAAAACCATCTGGTTAACCTAGAACCGCAAAACACTTTCCGTGTAACAATCACGCAAAATGATTAAAAGTCATTAAAAATGTTTTCTACAAAATGTTTCAGCAAATTTTCTACAAAAATGCTAAAATAAGAGTAAATTAAGCAGGCTCCAATGTCCAATTGACATTGAATGTACTACTGTTATATATATATCGTATACTTAAATATATGAAGGATATAAATAAAAAAAATCATGTATAATTTTGCCTGTTAATTGTCGTTGTACTGTTTAACAAAAAATTATTATAAAAAATAAAATCGATTTAATCTTTATATAAATACTAGCCGCCTTTGGCGACCAGCTGGTTCGCCATGAGTAATGCGTTCTAAAATTTCCAATTAAATCCCATATTCATTAGCCAAAATTTAAGAAATAGTTAAAGTTAAAAGATTCAGTTATTAGTAGTTAAAGAGTCGGTAACTTCATTCGGAAAAACTTTTTGAGTTTAATGCTCTAATAATTTATCAATTATGCTTCCAAAATATTAAAAATGTTTTTTTCGGTGATATTGCCAAAATGTTAAAATGTTTTTTTAAAGAAAGCGAAAAAGGGAAAAAATTATTGAATTAATGGTACAGATAATGCAAACGATTATAGAAATATGCCATTAAGTCGGGATTTCAATGCATATCCTGTCTAAATTCAATCAGGTTTACTGTAAATATAGATAATTTATGGAATTAATGATATAAATATTGCAAACGATTTCTTAGAATCCTTTGCCTTGCATTTATTTTTTTTAGAAGATATCAAATTTTATATTTATGTTATTTTATCCAGTCACGTGCTGAAAGTTGTATTTCTTTAGATTTGATTTGCGATGATAGTTGTTGCTTTTTAATTTGAACTTCCGGCATTCTTTTATTTTATCCAGTCACGTGATAAAAACATAGTTAAAATATTTCTTTAAAAATTCGTTAAAAATAGAAGCTTGCGTTATAAATTTAAAAAACTGATACCGTTAGAAAGCTAATTTTTTTATCTTTAAATTGATATAAAAATCATGTTTGTGCAATAATATTTTCGGAAGTTATAGCGGAAAAACGTCGAAATTTTGCTTAAATTTTAATTAATTCAAATTCTAATTAAGAATTCAAAAAAAGGGCTCCGAGGTACACATTCCCGACCTCCAAGGTATACATGTACCAAATTTGGTAGCTGTAGGTCGAACGGTCTCGCCTGTAGAGCGCCAACACACACACACACACACACACACACACACATTGAACTTTATTATAAGTATAGATACTCTTGTCGAAAGGGTAATTTATTTGGAGATTAAATATATGTGACTGCAAAAAAAAAGTAATTTATTTTTTGAGATTTTAAAATAATTAATATATGTTAAAAATGTTCGAAATCTTATGTGTTCTAATTTCCTTTGAATTTATACGCTTCTTTATAAAGGTATTCTGAAAAATATATTCCAAGACACAAATAAAGTATTCATGAAAGCGATAATTTCCATCTTGGTCATTTTATTATTTATTTACAATTGCAAATTACGATGCCTGAAGTAACAGACGAGCTTATCACTGCAAAACGCAGAAATTCAAAGCGCACAACTCATTGCAATATGTTTACAGAATATATAACATTTTGAATTTGCCCTGCAAAAGCATTTTAACTAGTTAAGAAAGTTTTCTCAATTCTTCCATATTTTCTTAATTAAGCCTTATTTACTATGCTTAAGAGTGAGTATAGAGGACTTCAAGATATCTGCTAAGTAAGCCGTAGTTCAAAGAATGAAGTTTAATGGCTCTTAATTTTGTCTGTGGTGATTGAATTACCAGGGAATTTGCGACGTTAGAATTGAACTCTGCGTAACATAACCATTAGACAAAAATGAAGACTTTTGTCTAGGGGTTATGTTACGCTGCTACGAACTCAAATGTCGTAGGTTCGACCCCCGCAAATGCGATTGCCTCATATGCAATCTTCATGCATATGCTGTGGCGCAATCTACACTTAATCAATCAAAGTCGTTATCTGCTAAAAAGTTGTCAGACTTACTTGACGAAGCAGCAACAACTTACGCACTGCTCGCTAAAAAAACGCTTGGTGTTGTAAAACAATTCGTCTCTCCGCAGACTTACTGGTGATATATTAATAAGCCAGTGACAGCCAGTAAACATTGTTTATCACTTTTGTTCAGCGGTTTTATATTACGCGTTTACGAGCCCTCATATCTCTGATTCTATCCTTTTGGAATTCCATCTGCTACAAGTGTAGTCAGAATATCTGGCAGTTTCAATTTGTAGTGTTGATGTATACAAGTCGAATAAAGATGGTTATTGAATTTTTCCCATCTTTCTCTTCTTATTGTACCAGTTTCCTCTGATATTTTTAGACATTTGTCAAAGCTTTGTTTGCAACGTCTTCTCCTACTTTTACTGATATTTAGACGAAGAGATATCTTCCTTCTCGCAATCTCATATTGAAATATCACTCTTTAGCATTGAGTCTATATATGACATGGGTTATTATGTTCAATTACAAAATTAGCATATTTTAAAATACTTTCTCATAATTTCCTGCTATTCCTAATTCTCTCACTGCATAATTCTTTATCAAAATATGTTCAAAAATTGCGAAACGTTTTTGAAAGACCTTTTTTAGCTTTGAAAAGGGCTCACAAAATTCTGCAAAGCAATCTTGTATATCTCTCAGAGCCTTGGGCAGCTAAAGCTATCTATTCATCCATATATGAATGAATCCAGAAAAACTGAAAATAAACCATGAACGGGAAAAGAGTGGGCTGCATAGTTCAAATGACAGAAAAAATTCAACCCTCTGAAATCACGGGTTTCATAAATTTTACTATTTCTACGTTGCCCTTGGAAATCGTGGAATACACAGAGAGAGGGTTAAAATGTGAGCATCGTAATTTAACTTGGTAGAAAGAGTTTATGAATTTAACCATCACTCTAAGACTTCAAAAATTAATAGCGGGTTCTTTTAGAAAAGTTCTCTTGAGAGGAGGGTTATTTGCACCAGCGCGTACCATATGGTTAAAATATTACCACTATACATACTCTGTTTATAGATTCCTTGTTATATATAGATTCCGAAAATATCCAAATAATATTAG
The DNA here is from genome assembly GCA_026543055.1 of Argiope trifasciata. Taxonomy (NCBI): domain Eukaryota; kingdom Metazoa; phylum Arthropoda; class Arachnida; order Araneae; family Araneidae; genus Argiope; species Argiope trifasciata. The sequence goes on along the minus strand of JAPMOQ010057230.1, from coordinate 7,652 downwards.
ATAGTGATTCTTTTTGCTCTAGTGAATAAAAAATGAAAATTCCTGCATAATAAATTTCCTAAATAGCGTACAATGATGAAGAAGTTGCATTAACGTTTAGAATAGTCGAAATTTTATATCTTTAAAAATGTCAAGGAAAGGAATTATTGGTATTTTTGTATACCAAGCAATTTTTTGATGCAATAATTTCAACGTAATTTTATGCAGTTATATACTATTTGATTATTCTCTCTAAACGAAAATCTTCAACGCAATATTTATTTCCAATTGTGCAATACTTCTTTAACATTCTCAATATAACGTGTTCGTATAAAATATAAGAAAATGCCTATTCCTTCAAAATTTATAATTCAAATATTTATCCATACTTTGACATTTATACCTTAGTTCTATATTTCAGATGCTATATATTTTATTAAAATATGGCATTCCGATTTGGTTAGAATTATCTGTTCGTAATTTTCAGTCTACAATAAAAAAATATATTTATTTATATAGAGAAAACACTGCGTATTATTTATATGCAGTAAAACAGATTTAATAAATATCATAGAAACACAGAAAACTGTAATAAAACATAAAGCATTCACAACAAGTGCTATAATATAATACTTCTAAGAATGACTTGAAAATATAAAGTGTATTACAGGTGAAAAACTACTTCTTTTTGATAATATATATCATTTCTTTATAGTCTTCATAAAGAAAAAGGGAAACAAAAATTTGGTAGAAACTAAAGTATTTTGTACGCATTATGCTCTCACGGGACATTTATCTATAGCTGGAGCAATAGTAGAAAATTGTAAACGCTTTTATTTTTCACATTTTTGGAGAAAAATCATTTTTGATTTCTTTGAGAGGGATGTTAGCAATGTTAGGACTTTTGCTTTTTAAAAGTAGTGAAGTGTGAATTCAAGGAAGGCCAATTCCTATTTCTTTTACAAATAGAATTTGAGCAAGTGCCGAATCTCTTCTACTTGAAAGTAATATGTTAGATGGGGTTTTAGATATTATGATGTTAAAATCTACTTATTGCTAGAAAATAAAAGAAATATGTTAAAGCTATATAGCCATTTGAAAAAAAGAGTTAAAAGAAATAGCGAGTTTTGAAGCTTTAGATCTAAAATTTTAAAACGTATATAACCTGCTGTCTACAAGGTTGCAAAAATAGCTATTTTATACAAATATCAATAAATAAATACTGCATAAAAGAAAACTATTATACTGTCAGCCTCAAACTCAATTTATCAATCAAATTAAACAGTTAATCACAAAAATTTTGCAATTTCAAGATAATAAAATGTTTTTGTATAGCTGACATCCTTCGATGACCGTTTGACTTGACAGTAGTATAGGAAATATGAAATTGGAGTTAAATTTGCTCTATTTATCATGCCAATCTAATTTTTCTCAGCTAAGTAGTTTTATCATAGACAAACAGTAAAGCCCTGCTATTTAAAACATTTTTCCAACTCTTATTTAATGTGATTATGATCCTCCCTCTAGCAATCGAGCTCCATTAAGATCAGAATACCCTTAAATCTTTAAAAGCTTGAGTATCCCAATTGAAATTGCATATTGTCTTTTGAAGTGATGTAATTTCACCTTCTGACTCTTAATTGAAGATAAAACAATTTTTTTTTCTTTAGTATTCCACATTGGGAAAAAATTCTACAATTAAATACTTGATATAAGCACTTGATATAGCAGCAATGATATCTGCTGCTGAAAATCATAAACGCAAAAATAAAATAACTATCATATTTTTTGAAATAGTTGTAACACAGAAACGATATCATTGAAAAAAAATCAAATGCTGACTTTGGGTAAGATTGTTCTTAATGTCATGGAAAGTTCATAAATGTTACTTCCAAATATATCCATTCATGGAGTTTTCAGATAACTCCGAGAACCATCTCTTTTTTCTGATGCCTGAGCTTACTTCCTTCAAACTGAATTTTACCGAAAGTTATTCATTGTAACTTCCTTATTATAAGCGCAGTAGCCTATCTCAATAAATTCAACATAGCCACTTTATTACCGGCACTCATTACTTCCCTTGCTACTACGGCGTTCTGAACTTGAAGGGCTTAAAAATGTATGGATTATATAAATTTAATTTAGTATTTGATATACTTCGGGGTTATATAGTATAAATTTTATTGACTTGTTGGAGATATTGAAGAAATTATTTTGTGAAGTTAAAATAGATGCTTCAAGCATATTTTATCTATGTGATCACAAGAAATATGCATCTTCTATAAAAAGATGTAGAAAAATATTTCTGAGCAATAGATTGTTTCTGAAATGGGCTGAATAATGTATTCTAATTCGTATGATTTTCCACTTTATTTGAAAATTTCTTCTGGTATAAATATAATTTTGTATGACTCAGATTAAATGACAATTAAAAGTGTTCTTTTTATTCACTTATCTTCAAAGCACACTGCCGCCGAGGATAAAGTAGAAATATACGCGTATAAAACATGTTCCAAAATTCCTTTTAACTCTAAATTATTATGAATCATGATTTATTGATGCGTCAAAATTCATAAATGTTATATATCATACTTTCTAAATCATACATTATTACATTTCCAATATTACAGGTTGGTTTACTTGGGGGTGTTATAGAAATTTAGTCGTATTTATAATCCGGAAAATACTGTATAAAAATTGTAGCTAAAATTCTGTTCAAAATCATAAGAAACCATTCCATTCTCAGAATCAGTTCGATCTGGAAATCCGTTTAAGCTAGAAATCATGATAATTCAATTAAAATTTTTCCAATAATTAGGTGGTGAAAAGAACATATTTCTAATATGCCAACTTTTCTTGGAGGGAATGCTAGAACAATGGTAACTATGTAGCCCGTTATTTCTAGGAAAATGAAAATATTCTTTTTTTGTTGTGTACAACCGATCACTGAAATAAGCAGTATCGACAGGATTAATTTAAACACACTATTGTTCAATCTTAATGGTACTTATATTTGCACGTGCTCATATGCAGTCTACTTAGAGTTTCCAAGAGGCAACAATTCAGCAAAAATTGATTTGCCTCAGCCAAAAATATTTTTGCAAGTGTTTTTTCTCTTCGAATTTTAATATTTTATAGATTTAAAAATACAATAGGATTTTCAATTCGGTAAAATTTTATTAGCCATTTTACAACATGTAGATGCATATCTAAAAATATTTTATATTAGTTCTATGCTGAATTTGTAGAAATTGCGAGCCACGAAATTGAGTGTAGGTTTAAAGTTGTGCAACTATAACTCTATTGTAATGATACTATTAGCATTTCTTTTTCAAATAAATTAAGATTTTTTTTTTCAGTGGCCTTAACGTAAAACGACTGCTAAAAGTTTTAAAATTTAGTCAGGTACTTTTTTCTTGCACTATTATAAAAACAATTTTTAATGAATAATATGCATATATTTTATGAACATTACGGATTTATTTATTTATTTCTCATTATCCCATATCATGTATTTGGCCTTTTGGAGGGTTTTGAAACATATATGTATGTCAAATTCACAATATACTACAAATATTTATTTTTAAAAATGTTAGATTTATGGTTAAATGAGCTTAAAAATGCACACAAAATGACAGTTTCTAAACTTTTTAAGATAAAATTATTTACAATTCTTTGAAACTATATGTGTTCTTATATATACATAAATAGTTTTTTCTTTCTTTAAATGTTGGTGTAAGTTTAATCCTTAAGGAAATATTTTATATTAACTGTTTACGAAAGTCTAGACAATTTTTTTGTTCGATTAATAGAGAAAAGTATATATAAATGTGATACTTCTGAATTTGTTTGAGAAGCGTATATAATCGAGGCTTTACCAACTTGGATACCCTCCTTCAATTTAATAAGAAAACACTGTTTACCACTTTCATTTACACTATACATTTTGTGGAGTATTTTACAATAAATTTTCATGACATAAAGTGCGGAATATACTTTAAGAATATAAAAATGTTTCCGTATAAAAATTGATAGGGGATAAAGTAAATAATTGTAAGAGAAAACTTTCTGGAAAATGCTAAAAGCAAAAATGAATTAATTTGTTAACTACAGAAAATGTGATTAATTGTGTCTTTCATGTGGCTTCAAAATTACTTTTTATCTATTTTATATCAAACGAATAAACCTGTACAGTAAAAAATGCTATTTTTGATTATATATATAATATATATATATATATATATATATATATATATATATATAATATATGCAGAGACTGCTATAGCAATACTCATCTGAATAAAATCTTCGTAAATTGTCATTCAAGAGCAGGAATATTTCTTCTACTATTTATTGTTTGAGTGTTTAATATTTGCAATTATTTTCTTTTTAATTCGTAATTATTTTCTTACACGAATGCTTTTACTTACTTGAAATAACTAAAGCAATATTTTAATAACATGATTTCTTTAATAGTGTCAGCCCAAATAAAAATTTATAACAGTATTTTAATGGCTACAAAATAAAGGGTAATGAAGAATGAAAAAAAAATTGCCTTTTATCAGAATATCTAGTGGGCTATTCGCTCTGCAGTCGAAGGAAAATCGCATATATTGTTAAATGTAGGCATATGCTTGAGATTGTGATGATTAAAATTATTAGAGTTTGTCCTCAATTTGGCTGCAGTGAGAAAAATTTTGCATTTTCAAATAACGGCAACGAATTTTTTCTTGCGAAATCGTTTCTCACATGTTAATCATAAGATCTTTGCACAAACCTTTCTTTAATAGTCATTAATACATCAATCACACGTGAGAAAAATGATTACTTTAATTATGATTTTAAAATCCCTCACATCAATTATCATAATCATCAAATTATAATACAAAAGGGAAATTAAACAAATGATTCAAGAGTGTGATGCTTTAACATCATGTAAATAGAAAAAAAAATGAACATTAGGAAATTACGGATCATGCAAATCATTTTATTTTATGAAATATCAAGATATATTTTTTGGAAAAAGATTCGAAATTAGATTTTAATAAATAAAATAATAATTAATGAAAAGAGAAATCTAAATTTTAATCTTACCAAAAACATCCATTTTCTTTTCAGCTGCCACTGTCTGAAATTCAGGCGCTTCAGCTGACACTTCACATCTGTATGTTCCACCACTGTTCAGGTCCACATGTCTCAAATATACAGACTGGCTCCCAGATTTTGAAAGCTATTAAAAATCATTTTTATTAATATATGTATATATATATATATATATAGAACACAACACTTATATAGAAAATGTACAACAAAAAGTATACAGTTCGTTGAGATATCATACTGAGTTAATAGAGTTGTGGTATTTACAATTGAGAAGAAAGCATTTATAATATTTTTTATATATGAGTAAACAATATAGTACAATGTAATAAATTAACTCGTGACAATTATATTTGTTTATTTAATTCCTCCAAGCGTCTGTTCAGCAATGCTAAGTCAAGAAGTCACTTTGAAATTATTTTTCAACCCGTTTATTTTGATTAAATAACCGAAATATGTACTTTGTTTGTTATGTATGTCTATTTAGGAAAATTTGGAAGATTAGGACCTTCGTGGGATATTACAAATCACCATATAATCGGTTAAAAGTCATCAATTAAGCAAGTACAGGTTGCAAATGTAGGATAGATATTTAAAAATAAATTCATATTCTTGGAGTTTCAACAAACATAAAAGGGCATTCTTTTACTTGCAATCTTTTCTTTTTACTTTCTGGTGCACAAAATGATGGAAGAATCTAAATCGTCAAAATTTCGACTTCAAAATATTGACGGATTTCCATATTTCAGATTGCTTTAAGATTGAAAGACATATTTTTGAAATATATGTATGGTTTTCGATTCTGTCTATATTTTTGAAACTGAGCACGATAGCTCGAAAAAGAGTTTCAATCAAACCGAAGAAAATTTCGCATCCATTACGAGCATTGTACTCATACAAAATTGAATTGGACTCGTACAAATTCGAATTGATGTTTATTTCAATTTTTAAATTGAAGTAATTTTAGAAAAATTTGTAAAAATCATTATTTTTATGTCAAATTGGAATTTCATTTACTTGTGGTATCTTGATTATTAATTCCACGTGTATATTTCCATGAGATATATAATGCCATGTTGCTGTTTATATAAATAAATAAAGTTAATATTGAAGCAATGATCAGTAATACCATCATCATTTTAGATTATAATTATCCGTCTGAAACTTGCTGTATTTTTTTATATAGCTATATATTGTCATATCACAATGCATAGTCTTACCGAAGAAATCAATAAACTCCGACTAGACGGAAAAAGATGTCAAAATATATTTGGTGCTTAGCGTGTTAAAATGATAAACCATGTAGTCTCAGAGAATAGTAATCATTCAATGGACATCATTGATCAATTGTAAATTTATACTGCAAACTAGCAATCCCCGCTCTGATTTTCTGATGGAATAGCATCCAAGAAAAAAATTATATTTGCACTTATAATTAGTCTAGTATCCATCCTTTATGAACTTATGCAACACCAAACCAATATAAAAATACATTTATAAATTATCAAAGAGTGCTACAAAACAATTTTTTGAAGTACACATTCAAAAATTATTTAACTGTTATAAAGGTAAAAATGATGTCAGTAGGCAAAACAATCCACTAAAAATATACAATGGAAAAGCTGTTTTAAAATTTAAAAGTATACAGGAAAGTCACTCTACCCACTGTTCCACACTTGTTTATCAACTCTGTATAACTTGATATAATGATAATTTGAACTCCTCGTGAGATTTCAAAGAGAAACCGTTATTTCTCTCAACAACAGTGTTCCGTCCCTTTCATTAATTCTCTGGGGCCGCGGTGGCCTGGTGGTAAGGTCTCGGCTTCGGAACCGAAGGGTTTCAGGTTCGAGACTCGATTCCACCGAAAATCCGCATGTGTGAGGGGGTCTCTTGCACGTTAAATCTGTCAGGCCAAACGTCCTCCCGCTTGCGTGGAGTGGTGTGGAGAAGGGGGTGCCACTTCAGGTGTCGTCCTCGTCATCTGACCATGGTTCAAAATTTCGAGGCCCGTCCCAAAATAGCCCTCGTGTTGCTTTGAAACGGGACGTTAAAATAACTAAACTAAACTAACCTTACCGCGTAGCAAACGAAAATTTTTGGTATTTAATGTGTTTCAGACAAAGTTGGATTACCTTCTTTTGTGTCTAATGAGATTTGAATCGCTATTTGAAGTCAAATGTAAACAAAGAAATGCTGTACATATGCATACCACAGCTCTTGCATTTTGCGCTTGCGTGGAATAAGTAAAATCGCAATTATAAAACTTCCTTTATTATTTTTATTTGACTTTAATGTACTAAAACCTTTCTCAATAAATGCTTTACAAAATGTTTAAATATCTCCCATATCCGTTTACTGTATTTCAAATTTTTATGTTTCAAATAAACGGACGCTTTCAGAAGACTTAATTTTATGCTATGAATAGACAGAAAAAAAAGTTTTATTTTAAGTGTTAGATAAACATTTTTTTTATTGCCTTTTCTTCTTTTCTTCAAGGTTATTGAGTTGTAAAATTGTAGTAATCTGAATTTTTTTTAGTTGAATAGTAAACATTTTTCAGCCATTATTAG
>JAPMOQ010057214.1:0-14308 GCA_026543055.1 Argiope trifasciata | reverse complement strand
CATTATGGCGAACTAATAAAGTTTGAAAATATCCTATCTGTAACTCCGAACTGCTTCACAGTAGCGCTTCAATACCGGCGCCAATCGATTCCTCGTGGCCAAAAACCCCAGACCCACAAGTTTACCGGAGTTTATTAATTCTGGGGCGATTTTCGACTTGGCAACCATTCCTCGTATTATAGTATTAGATTTAGATCTTTCAGAGAGGCAGATTAAAATCCGTAATACCACAGAAAAAAGACACACTGTGTTTCACAAATATGCAGGTGTCTAATTTTTGCAAATTCGGATAGAATACATCATGACACGTATTTTGATTTGGAACAAGTGAGTTGCCCGAAAATAGCATCCTAGGGTAATTACACGAAAAATGTTAGTTACGATTCCGACAATTTCTTTTCCAAATGACGATGTAAACGACGATTGCACAACCTGATGACTTCATTATGAGAATGTGGATATTTATGGCAACCAATAGAAGGGAACTAGCATCTGTAAATGAATATGCAATTTCATATTCTTATCTGTTCCCTTCCAAAATTCAAATCAATCACCATTGCCCGATTCCGACGGTTTAAGGTATCCGACTACGTTCGAAGGAAATTTTTTGAAAAATTGGATTTTTCTTAACTATTAAAAATTGTGGTTCTTAGATATATTGTTAATTATAATACAAAATGGTATAAATATAACAAAATTATTTAAAAAATGATATATTTTGAGAAATAATGATAATTTGTAGGAAAGTTTAAGGAACTTTTACAAAAACGGTTAACACGCTACACAAAATGGTAATGCAGCAATCCTATTTTTCTATGCACAAGTGTTATAGAATATTACGATTAATGAAATGAACTTAAATCGAAGAAAACTCTCTAGATGCAGAGAAGTTATTGACAAAAATATGTGTATAAATGCATTTCTTACATAAATTCACAACTTAATTTTTCTAAAAACTTCTATATATGAAAAAGTATTTCCCCAACAATAAAACTTTTGGTTCATTTCATTGCCCTTATTTTTTATACTTCACTCTGAAATGTTGATGTAAATTCCTCTATAAGTTTCTGGGATATTATGTTAGCGGTGGATAGTGTTTAAGAAAATTAATGTTTTTTGAAAATTCAGCTTAATGACAAATATTAGCGAGATACGAGACCCTGGATGATAGATCAAGCCTTCCTTTTCCTAGAAAAAATGAACTGTTTTCTGAAGACGAAAGTCTGAACTACACGAAATAACAATTTTAAAAAATTCACCAATGTGGTCGATAACCAGTGTTTTTAACGTAGTCTTCAATGTAGATTTTGCAGGTGCGGTGATTAAAAAGATTGAATATAATGAATTTGATTTTATTAAGACCTGGTTTAGTGACGAGACATATTTCCATTTCCAAGGAATTGTTATCAAACACATCTGGAGGTTCTGAGCCAAATAAAATCTTCTTTATGCAATAGTTCTGATTCTGCACTAGATTAGGTTCACGGGTTTTATGTGCATTATCTACCGAAGGTGTCATTGGAACAGTGTTTTTCCGCAAAAATGTCACCGAGGAAGCTATTTTTGATGTGCTTAAAGACGGCATCATACTATTCTTGGATGGCATAAACAAGTTCCTACTAACACAAACACACTGGTGATTTTTTTAAAATTATTATTTCTTCCTCTTCAGAAATAATAATTAAAAAAATCAGAACTTCCTCTTTTGAAAAAGAGTTTTTAAAAGAGTTTTTCAGGAAAAGGAAGGTCTAGCCTTATCACCCAGGGGTAATTGAAGCAAAATATATCTTTCAGCTTTTTCGAAACGTTTTTTCATAAAAATTCTCCACCGTTAACATGATATCTCAAAAACTAATAGAGGTATTTACATAAATATTTCAGCCCCTATTTTAATACTTTTTCCTTTATAGGTGTTTTTAGAAAAATTAAGTCGTTTATTTATAGAAAAAAATGCATATATACATATATTTTTAGCCATCACTTCTTTGCATCTCAAAATGTTTCTTAGATTTTGGAACATTTCATTCTTCGTTATATTCTATAACTTGGGAACAAAAAAAAATAGACTGTTTCTTTACATTTTTATGTAGAGTGTTAACCGTTTTGTTTAAATTTCATTAAAATTTACTATAAATTTTATATTTCTCAAAATATATTATATTTTCAAACAGTTTTATTGTATTTATATTATGTATTATAATTGATAATACATCTGAAAACCATAGTTTAAAATTCTTTTTAAAAACTCAATCTTTTGAAATTTTTCCTTCGAACGTATTCGGATACCTTAATTTAAGGTATCCGACTATGTAAAAAACACTGCTTATAGACCACATTCGCCAATTTCTTTTTAATTGTTTAATAATTTGATTAAAAATTCTTAATAATTTCTCAAAATATATTATATTTTCAAATATTTTTGTTGTATTTGTAGTATTTTGCATTATAATCGATAACACATCTAAAAACCATTTTTTAAAAATAGAATTTAAAAAACAGTTATTTGGAACATAGTCGAATACCTTAAAATTGTGAAATCTTTTTTAATGGCATACAATTTAACAGAACATTGAACATTATTGAGCTACAGGGTGTGCTTCCTGGGGTTAAGCGATTGTTGATTTATAGATTATATTGCCAGACCTCCAGAGCTCAGCAAAATTTGTATTGATATATCAAACAATACAATATCATACAGTATTATACAACAAGATGTGCTATCTGAGTATACCAAGTGATGCGAAACTTCCGTAAGTAACACACTGTGTCGAACAATATTTCTCAATATTGTACGATATTATATGATATTAAACAATAGTCCCTAATATTAAACAATATTGTGAACATATAGATCAATGTCAACAAATATTGTATAATATTTGTGTATTACTAGAACAATTTTTCAAACATTTTTAATACGTAAGAAGTTTTTTTGCAGCAATATACAGGCCTGGTGGGTTTCAGCTACAGCATCGGAGGGTTTGAGGTTTAAGACTCTATTCCACCGAAGAACCGTCGTGTAAGGGAGTCCCTTGCACGTTAAATCTGTCAGACCAAACGTTCTAATGCTGGGGTGGAGAGGGGAGTGCCAGCTCAGATGTCGTCCTCGTCATCTGACAGTGCTTCAAAGTGACGGCGTCATTACCTAAAATAGCCCTCGTGTTGCTTTACAATAGGACGTTAATATAATTAAAACTACATCTGTATACAAAAATAAGACTGAGAACATACGCGCGAATTCATAATTAAATTGTAAAAGCTTTTAATAAGCGAATGAAATTACATTAAAAATTACCTGAAGTTCATCCCCATGGAGTAAATTAAATGATAAAAAGAATTTGTAAAATTAATGAAATTATTAAATTAACTAAAATTACAAATATATTATTACGACATTTTATACAAATTACCAATTGCTGAGTTAGATCTCATCATTAATTCTTAATAAGTAAATTAAGGTCTATTAAAATCTCATCATCATTACGCTGAAGTTAAAATGAAGCACCATCATTTATGAATTCAACTCGAGCTTGGAGATAAATATGAGCAATATATTTAAACCGGTGTGAAAAATATGCTGCACTTTAACGCATTCTAAACTTCATATATTTCGCAAAACACGCCATTTAAATGAAATTGTTACATTTCGTCATATAGAAGATGACAATTATCTTTAGATATTTGGATGATATCCATAGGGCAAAGATAACTGGGCCGAGACAAAATTCATTTTCGTAAATAAGAAGCGTGCTTAGTATTATTAGACATGTCTATTGGAATTAACTATTATACAGCTATTTAGTTTAAATATTAAGTGAATTTTTAATTTTATATTACAGTAATAAAATGATCAGAGACACGATTTGAAAGTACTTTTTAAAAGTCATATATAATAATAATCAATAATTTTTTTTAAAAAAAACTAATGATATACACATTATTTAATTCGAATTCTCATTTATTATTCTTTCTTATTAGAAATAAAGCGACGAAAATCTTTCGATAGATATTATTGCCATGTGTGAAATTTTGAATTAAATATTGATTATAAAATTATTTATTTATTAATAGAAAATTATTATTATTATCATATAAAATTTATATAATAATATAAATTTTTAAGAGTTTAAAAAAACTGAAAACAAAGTTTTTATTGAAAGTACCTGATGAAAAATCCTTATAACTCGACAAAAATTCCGAATATTGACAATTTCTTGGTATCATTTGAAAGTTAAATGATTAGAGATAATTTTGAAGTAATAACAAATAATGGATATTTTGAAGAATATTTAAAGTTTCAAGTGTATACTTACAACTTACATGATCAGAACAATCCTTATAAATAATTAGTTAGTAGTGCTTAGTCACTTTGCACTAATAACAACGACGACACATTTTGAAACTTACCACCTTTCAGCAACCAATTTCGTGCGTCTAGATGTGCTCTACCTAATAATCCGAGTATGCCTTACCACAAATTAATGAAAAATAAAAATAAAACTATTTTTGTTCCCCTTCGAATACTTTCAGAATATAATAAAAATAAATAACGTGTTCTAATACTCTTTCTTATCATCAAACTCAAAACAAGAAAAGAAATCCTCCAAACTTACCATCTCAAGCAAGTACCAACCTCAAAATGCTCTCAGAGCCAGAAAACAGAACTTTGTATTCGAGCGTCATTAACTAGAGAAGGGGGGGGGGGAATCTCCCCAAGGCTACAAAAAGAACATACTTTTACCAAAAAACCCCTCTTTCGGTTTTTGCATTAAGCTCTTGCACCCGTCGCTGTGGTCACGAAGGGATTAATTTTTTTTGCGAAAATTCGCATCTAGGAGCGAAAAGATGTACAAATCTCGCGAGTTCACGTTATCGCAGGAGACTTCACGTTATGAGATTTTCGTTATAACTGCGGGAAAGCAAATCGTTCACTTGGAGTTCGTCCCCTTTTAATTTAAATTTCTTCATTAAGAGTTGTAATGGGACGAAGGAAACAAACAAGCAAAATAGTATGTACCATCTGATGAGATCGTATAAGATAATTGTTGGGAAGTAGTTTAGTAAAGGTTTCAAGAATAGTTAAAACCTGAGTATTAATTTTAGTAAGGCACTTAGTTAGATTTAATGCAGGAATGTTTGGGTGTCGTGCAGATTTGGGATGAGCAAAATGTGTAAAGGCAAGCTGTTGAGTTCTTTGCAAAGAGAATTTAGTAACTCTTTGTTGTTCTGTTTTTATTTACAAAAGAAAATATATTCTGTTGAGTTTTCAGCAGGACTTCGTATCTGTGAACTCTCATCCATTGCCGCTGTAATTTGCTTGGTTATTTTGTAGTCGTTTTACTTTTGAGTTGTTACAATTGGTAAAGCATACCTTTGCGAAAATAATCACATAAGAAATAATATAAATTTTTTAAAATCCCTTTCCTCTTTAGTTTCTTATTTTATATATACATATCTTATATTATATGTGATAGAATAAGTAATCTCAGAGCTTGGCGACGAATTTGGAAACCAAATAGAAATTACTAGAAAAATTTAATAAATTAATGCGTATTTGAAAAAAAAACTATATTTGATATCGTCCAATACAAGTTATTTAAAACATATTTGAACTTGAGTGGACGAAAATGAAGTATTTTATTAACTTTTATAAATATTATTACAAAAATGAGGTAAAATAAACAATAGATTTTAATATTGTTAATCTTTGTTTCATATTAGTGTTTCAATAATATTTATCTTTGCTCCGTATCAATTGAATTAGATAACCGGATGCATTGGCTATATTTAATTTCTCTTAAATAGTATTAACAAAATTTATCATCCGCGATTACATCACACTGTCAGATCTTAAAGCCTTGCTATGACAACAGTCTTGCACATCTTTTGTTCATTGCACTCATAAACTTTTTTATTGAAACTAGTTCCATGCATTATATCAAGTTTCAGGTCTAAATTTTATTTTCTATTTTTTATTCGTCCTGTAAACAATATTGTTACGGATTTCCTATATTCTTAAATCCGTCGGGTTCTTTTTACCTCGTATATAGTGGTTGTGTATGGTGTGAGATGATGACGATGACACACAAAATGATCAGTCCTTTAATAGAAGACACAACACAGACGTTTATTAACAGGTTGTTGTTGTTGTATGGTTTACTGGCGCAAGAGCCATATTTGGCCATACTGCGCCAAACATATGGTAAAATAAGGGGAGATTTAAAACAAAACCTTTAAAAAAGAGCCAAATGTATAGCTAAAACTACATAGAATGTGTTCTTACAAATATTAAAAATCAATTTAAAAGTAGATGAATGTTTGGGGAAAATACAAAAAAAAATTGTGCAAAGACACATTGAACAAAAATGCAAAAACAGGCAAAAAATCCGTCAAATGCAGTTGATGAAACCAACAGCTTTTAAATATGTAAAAATATTTAAATGGTGTTTTTCACCCACCAGGTCCTGTAAATTAATAGAAGACGAATTAAAATATTTACGATGATGAACATCAAAATCAAGGCATTCAGTTAATATATGCATAACACTAAAGCCAACTTGACAAGTGGGACACATTGGCACTCTTTTATCAAGGATTAAGGGACGATGAGTAAAACGGGTGTGCGCTATATGGAGGCGAGTCAACTTGACATCTAACTCTCGTATTGGGAGAACATGCCACAAACCAATGGTAAGCATCACTGAATGAAGTTTGTTTTGGATCTGCCTATCCCATGCCAGTTGCCAAGTTGAATAAATATGTTTAGTTAAAGACCTCTTAATGTCACAGTATGGAAGTCCTTTGGACAAAAAAGAGCTTGCAGATTTTGCCACTAAGTCAGCCTCTTCATTCCCTGAGATATCTACATGACTCGGTACCCAACTACACAGAATATGGAAACCGTCTTTTTTCAGGAGATGCAAAGTTAATAGAATTCTAATCGCAATCGGATGCATTCGATTGCTATAGTGAGAGAGTGTCTCCAACGCACTCATACTATCGGTATAAATAATGAAGTTACGCTGAGAAGAGGTCAAAATTTTCTCCAGAGCACAGAAAATTGCCATCAACTCAGCAGTAAATACAGAACAACAATCATGTAAACGATAGCTCAGTGTATCAAATGGAAATATTATGCCACAACCGACATGACCTCCGATTTTGAGCCATCCGTGAAAATTGGTACCAAAGAAGAATACCGATAGCGATGATGCAAAAACAGGCTTTTAAAAATTATTGAATCATTTGACGATTTATCAAATCCTGCAAAGGGATTCATGTAAGAAAACTGTGGAACATCCCAGGGGGGAAAACAAAATAAATCTACAGTCTTAATTATAACATTTGAAAGTCCCGAGTCATGTAAGAGTACTTTTGCTCTCTCACTAAATGGAAGAATGCAAGAGGAACGAGCATCATACAGTCTACGAAGACTGACTGGTAGAGTTAGGTTACTGATAGGATGATTGGACAAAGATTTTGTGTGGTAATAATAACATACAGATAATTTTTTACGCCTTAAATCAAGAGGAAGTTGGCAGCAAATAGCATAAAGGCTCTCTACTGGAGAGGTACGAAATGCGCCGGAACAAATCCTTAACGCAGAATGGTGAATGGTGTCCAAACGTCGCAGGAAAGAAGCCCGTGCTGACCCATACACCATACACCCGTAATCCATCCGAGAGAGGATAACTGCTTCGTATATATGGAGCAGAGGTGTTCGATCCGCTCCCCAAGATGTTTTTGAGAGCACCTTCAAAATATTTAATGATTTCTCACATTTCTTCAGGAGGTTTAAAATATGAGGAAGAAAGGAGAGTTTCCGATCAAAAATTACTCCTAGAACTGTGATGGGCGTATTTCGTATTTGAATGACAGGGTCTAAATGGATATTTCTTTTCCTACAGAAATGAACACACCGGCTCTTTTCCGGAGAGATAGTAGGCCCATTTTTATCGCACCAAGCCACTACTTGATTAACGGCATTTTGCAATTGTCGCTCGATTAAACTCATATTGCTGCCTTGACATGATATTTGCAGATCATCAACATAAAGTGATCCCTGAACAGATGATGGTAAAACAAATAAAACCTGACTAATATGCACAGTACAAAGTGTAATACTGAGGACACTTCCCTGCGGTACTCCCACAGGTTGAACAAAAGAATCAGAGTAAAAGTTGCCTATACGGACTCTAAAAGTCCGATGTGATAAAAAGTTCTGTAAAAAAATGGGGAGATTTCCCCTAAAACCAAAGTTATAAAGAGTCGAAAGTATACCATAGCGCCATGCCCGGTCGCATGCCTTCTCAATATCAAAAAATATAGAGATCAGGTGATTCCTCCTAACAAAAGCGTTACGTATCTGGGTTTCCAGTAAAATGAGATTGTCGAAAGTAGATCTACCTCTACGGAAACCACTCTGCAACGGGGCGATGCATCCTTTTTTCTCTAGTTCAAATACAAGACGTGTATTGACCATGCGCTCAAATGTCTTACAAAGGCAACTTGTTAGTGCAATTGGTCTGTAGTTCAGAGGATTTGATGGTTCCTTATCAGGCTTTAAAATTGGGATCACAATAGCTTCAAGCCATTGTGAGGCATATTTTCGTTCAAGCTATATTCTGTTAAATAATGCAAGCAGGTTCGAAAGGGAAGTTGCATTCAGATGCCGGAGCATAATATAGGTGATCTCATCTGGCCCTGGACTGGTATCATGAGATTGAGAAAGGGCCACTTGCAGTTCAAACATCTTGAATTCACAGTTGTAGGGAGAAGGACATCGATCATGAAAGCGCAGACGCAACCGCTCTGCGGGATTCTTAACTGCCAGAAAAGTTGGACTATACGAATCTAATGCAGAAACTTGTGCAAATGCTTGGCCGAGAGTATTAGCTACATCTAAGGGAGCGGAATACGTCTTATTTCCTGTATTTAAGACAGGAATGGAGGTTTCCCAATATATTCCATTAGCAACCTTTACTTTTCTCCACAAATGTTTACTGGAGGTGGAAGATGTGATTGATGATACGAATTTAACCCAAGATTCCCTCTGACTACGACGACGAATTCGGCGAGCAAGGGCTTTGGCTCGTTTAAAAGCAACAATATTTTCTGTTGTCGGGTACCTTCGAAAGATGTTCCACAATTTTTGTTGTTGTTTATGACTATCGCGGCAATCTTCATTCCACCACGGTCTGCGGAATTTTCTTAGACGTGGGGAAGTCTTTGGGATAGTAGCATTTGCGGCATTTATTATGCTGTCAATGACATGTTGTACTGCTTCTGTGATGTCACAAGTGCTAACCATAGTTTCTGTAATATCTGCCAATTCTGCTAATGCATTCCAGTCAGCCCTTTTGAATAAGAACCTTGATGGACAAGGAGTTTCACCACCACCATCAGCGTGGGAGACAATAACTGGGAAGTGATCACTGCCGTATAGGTTATTGCTAACCTTTAGAGTGAGAAATGGCAGGACGAGGACAGGACAGCACACAGGCGACAAATATTTATAACACTTCTATGTACAGAAGACAACTATTTACAGCCGAGACGAACACGCAGGACAGAACACTGCAGATAGTAGTCCACAGGCAGAAATTCCGTAGTGACAATGCACACAGCTCGCAGAGCGGCCAGACAGAATTCAGCCGGAGAGGGAATCTTTATGGGATTCACTTTACACCACCTGGGTCTCTCCAGAACAGGCTGAAACTATTCCTCTATCTTTTCTTGCCTTTGTGTCGACTCACTACTTCGCACAAAGGGACTACTCCTTAGTTCGGGACAGCGGCACAATGGGCTATGACACAGGCTTCGTCAGAATACGCCATACAATAGTCCTCCGTTCAGGACCTCTCTCTCTCTTAGGTCTTCTCGATAAATTCCACAGCGCTGCTTGTCTTCGTTGAACACTAGATCGTTCAGCTTCGGAATCTCTCCACTGCCGCACTTCCGCTTGACTCCACTGGATTCTTCCTCAGATCTCCTTTCCCTTTTCTTCGCTGCTTCGCTTCGACTTTATCCGACTCGATTCACACTGACTCGATTCAGTAACGGTAACGGTAATGACTTGTTAACGGAGCGCCTAGCCCAACAAGTATGGGGCTTGATATCTGTTACTGACGAAATGCTTAAGAGCCTGACTTTCGGTTGATGGCGTGACCAGCTGCGATGGAATCTGGTAGTAAAAGACGAGAAGGCCAAAGGCACAAATGAAGGAAGACTGAAACATGCTGGTGAGGTCTGAGTAGTAGGGAGGCAGTGAGCCAATGGGAAAAGCAGGATTGAGGAGCGTACTTGCATCAGCCAATCAGAGTGAAGGAGATTGTCGAAGGTAGCTTCTAGTCAGGGAGACGAAGTTCTCGGGTGTAGGTGCAGAGTAGAAAAAGAGAAGTACCGGAGAAGGGGAGTGAGGCTGGATAGTCTATTGTACTTGAAGGACGAATCAGGAGAGACTTTAATCTAGTAGGGCGTTGATTAGGATGAGCTTTCTTGCTTCTTTGTCAGTAGTTTTCTTGAGTTTTTTAGCGACATTGAGAATACCTGGGAATTCTTTCAGAAGGTTTTTAAATTCTCTGAGGTCATTTAATATTCCTCTGAATTCTTCAATTTCAATTGGGGTATTTTCTGTAGGTTTTTGAGATGTTGAAAGCAGGGGAGTTTCAGGTTCAGAAGGGATCTTAACTCTTGGTTTAGGTTCTTCATTTTTCTTAGCGGCTTCAGCTTATGTTCTTTTTTGCGTGGAAGTAGAAGTAATTTTTGGGTAATTTTTACACCCTCTCCAAAAGACCAGGTGTCCTATCTCTTGGCAGTTGATGCATTTAAGCTCTGGTATCCTGCTTTTTATTTCACATTTCTGGGTGGTGTGTTTTCCATCACATTTGATGCAGCGCGGATTGCATTTGCAATTCCGCGCGCTATATTTTCAGCTTTATCCGTTTCTCCAGGGAGTCCCTTAATAACAATTTTGATGGGGCGCTCGGATGGATCTACAGAGATAATATATTCTTTATGGTGGAGGTCTGAAATATTAATAATTTCTAATCTTGCTTCTTCGCGTTTTGGGGAGATTCTGATGTAGTCGTTGGAGTTGACATTTTCTGTATCAGGTGATTTTCTGCTGATCTCCTGTAGAATGAGATTGTAATCTGAAGACATCTTCAAATTTATCGGGGGGATCATTTTAGTAACTATTTTCTGTTGTTGCGAGAGGGCTTGAAATTTGTTGTGAACAATTATTTCTTGAATGTCTTGGGAATTTTTTTCTTTTTGCCGCGTGCCTTTTATCAACTTCTTGAAAAGGCTGCTCAACTTCCATATTTACCTCTGCCGCTGCATAAAACACTGACTCGATTCACTTAGTAGGATGTGGTTGACTGAGCTCCTAGCTCACCGATGGGGTTTGATCTCCGAAAATGAAACAGTGCTCAGAAACCTGACTTTCGATAAATGGCGTGATCATCTTCGATAGTATCTGAGGATACGCAGAGGAGGAAGGCCAAAGGCACATTTGAAGCGAAACTTAATCTGTCTGGAGTGAGCAGGGCGGAGAGAGATGGTTGTCCAATGAGGGAAGGAGGATAAGGTAGTGGACCTGGGCGGGCCAATCAGAACGCAGCTACTGGGTGAAGATAGTCGGACTTAGTGTTAGATGAGAGCGTTGAGGATAATCAGTCTCTTTTCCTCAGAGTTTTTGGCTGTTTTGCAGCATTCAGTAATCCAGGAAATTCATTCAGTATCTCTTTCAGTGTTTTAAGACCTTCGAGAATGTCTTTCATACTATGGAATTCAGATAGGATATTTTCTTCCAGGGGTGGGTTGGGGCTCGTATCTTGAGATGCAACTTGAGGTTTGTTATACTGGGGTGATGACTTGGTAGGGTAGGATTTGGTTACAGGGAATGGCTTTTTCGTAATTTCTGCATAAGTGGGTTTCCCGGCTCTGTAGATGAGTTTAGGATATTTTCTGCATCCTTTCCAGGCTGCTAGGTGAGCTTTTTCGTTGCAGTTGATGCACACCGGTTCGGGAAATTTTTCTTTGATATCACAGTCTCTTGTAGCGTGCGAACCGCCGCATTTAATACATCTTGGGGTCATCTTGCAATTTCTGGCCGCATGGAAAAATCCTGAGCAGTTGAAAAAGATGGTACTCGATTCACTTAGCCGCCTGCCTTATATTTATACCGATTGTAGGCGGGGCTAACATCTTCTGGACCAATCAGGAGCGTTCTGGATGGGTCTCGGTTCCTAGTGGACGGATCGGGAAAATTCTTGATGTTTCGGGTACTTTCCATTTTGTTGCCAAAGTTGCCAAATTCTTCGCCAAGTCGCCAAATGGTCGCCAAGCCTTGGGATCTCTGACGTCACACCCACTCACTATTCAATACACATTTCTGTCAATCTGTCTTCCTTACGATGACAGTATTAGCGCGGGAACGCAAAACCACAGGTTCGATACAATATAGCTATTAAACAGGGCTCTTTTTTTAGGTGTTAAAAAAAAATCAGGCGGTCAAATATTTGGCTGAACAATACAGACGATTTCGGTTTTATTCCCAAAAATGAAAGTATTTTAAGGAAACATACTTTAGACAGA
This sequence comes from Argiope trifasciata, assembly GCA_026543055.1. NCBI lineage: Eukaryota > Metazoa > Arthropoda > Arachnida > Araneae > Araneidae > Argiope > Argiope trifasciata. The sequence goes on along the minus strand of JAPMOQ010057214.1, from coordinate 1,708 downwards.
AAAATATGTTTAAAATTAATTAAATTTCGGCTAAAGTGTTTTAAGACAATTAAACTATCATCATTTAAATTTTAAGATGATGTAAAAAATTTCTGAAGTTGTAACGCTTTCGGAAGTTAAATCAATTCAAATTCTTATAATAAAATGTTTTTTAAAAAATTATTCTTGTATCCGCCTTTTGAGATACACATGAGTCAAATGTGACAGTTTTAGATGAGATGACCTGGACTGTAGTGCACTAAGGCACACATGCATGCACCCATGTATCTTTTTTATTAGCATAGATTATTGTTTCATACCATATTTCATGAGATATAGTAATTTACAATAAAAATATAAAGCGTCTTATTTCTAATATTCATTTGATATTGGCAAAAATTATTCTCAAAAATGTATAATTATTGAAGACCGAGCATGAAGATTTCCATTTAATAGTCCTTTTCCGTTTACTGAGTACTGTGGAAAATCGTCAAATAATGTATAATTTCACCGAATTTCTTGCATTTCTCATTCACTTCTCTTGGCGACTTGTCTCTCGTGAATGCATGAAGTACGTATTTTTATTATTAGCAGAGATTGCTGTTTCATACCATATTTCATGAGATGTATTAGCTTACTATAAAAAATACATATTTTCCTATTCCTAGTATTTATTTGATATTGGCAAAAATTACTCTCAAAAATATAAAGTTATCGAAAACAGAGCATTACGATTTTCATTTAACGGTCCTTTTCCGTTTACTGAGTACTGTGGGAAATCGTGAAATAATGTAGAATTGCATAAAATTTCTTACATTTCTCATTCGTTTCTCTTGGCGACTTGTCACTCGTTTGGTTGAAATTGGCGATATTCGCGCCCATATAACAGAAAAGTACCCATTAAATATATATTCTGAACTTGTCATCCCTCTCATTTTCTATCAAACATCAGGCAAACTTAGATAGTCCATTAAGCGTCATCCTACTGATAATGTAGAACTTTATTTTAGAAAACTTAGTAGTAGAGGAATTATATAAGAAAATTTATAATCGATAAGAATAATTTTAAGTGTATAGCTGTTTTATGGTTGCTAATTCCTTCTTATTCGAATCAATTTCAATATTTCTCAAGCTTCCAGTAGCTGAATAGTTTTCCTTTTAACAACCTCATTCAATTTGAACATGATTGAATTTCTTTCAATAAGAGAGGTGAAATAATCTTTTAAAAAATAAAATTGTTGCTCATGCATAAAGTACAAATCGAATTCTGTTTACTCAATTTTCACCCCGTACAGAGTGCAATCCCATTTCATGAAACGCAATGCAAAAGTTTTGTAACATACTTTACCCCCTTAAAGTACTTCACAATGCAAAAATGTGAAAAAAATTCATTTCAAAGACTGTATTCGATGCAACCTAATCTATTCAATTTTTCGCTACTTCACTTCATTTTAGATCAGAAAGCAATTTGTTCCTTTTTTTCAAAAAATATTTCATGCTTTGATATTTTGAGAAAGTGTTACCTAAATTACGAACACATTTATTTTTTTTAAGAAAGTTGTTCGAAAATTTTAAATTTAATGTTTGTGAAAAGAAATTGCATTCGATAGTATTAGCAACTTATTTAACATTCTGTTATTGAATCTCCAGCACCACACAATATGCATTCAGATTAAACTAAAAAAATAAATAGACGCTTATAGTAAATTGAAAAAAAGGCATTCCCCAC
>JAPMOQ010057182.1:7423-24681 GCA_026543055.1 Argiope trifasciata | reverse complement strand
ATAATTTCGAACAGATATCTTAATGCCGATTGCGCATGTTTCTGACTTGATCCTTTTCACTATATTAAGAATTCACTAAAATTCCGTACATAACAACTCGTATGAGAAGACTTCAATATATCTTGGCAAAGTATGAAACTTTTGATGATTTTTTTAAATATTTATTTCTCGAATTAAACTACTCTATATTTAACTTCCCCTTCATAAGTAACAGCGACTTTTTTAAAACGAAACCCTCTGCACCAGTTCTGTTCTCCTAATTCAGAGTTTTTACCTTTATATTAATATTTCGCATAAATTACCACTACTATTAAACGAAACAGTGTCATAAAGAAATATTGTGAATTAACCTTTCATTATTCTTTTTCAAATTTCTGTGTTTCAAATGCTGTTCTAGGATATCCCGAACGGCGATATTTAAATTGATTTCTGGAGAGTTTGAATAAAGCGGTTTGCAAGTCTACGATTAACTTTGTACTCTTAGTGGCAATGTGTTCAGTAGAGAGGAAATGTTTTTAAAAACGTCATAAGAGAATGTAAGAAAACTGAACGGACTATTATTGTCGTGGCTGGTTCGTGAGTGAATGAGTAATCAAATAAAAAAACTTAACAAATTGATTTCAGATTCGTTGGAGTTACTCAGCTCAGTAACTCCTTCTCAAAAAAGCTAACATTCGAATAATCTCACTCTTTCAATTACACTCGCACTAGTTGCCTAGCACCATCTATCAACATTTATTTAATAACGCTTCAAAAACCAATCACTGTAAACTAGCGCCATCTATGAAAGCTTATTTGTTTACGCCTCGAAAATCCAATCACTACAATTATGTTTGCAAAAAAAAAAAAAATTATAACATCATTTCGTCATTTATCATTAATTATCACATGAATATTATTCTTTTTATCTTAGGAATTTAATTTACTAGTTATAATTAAGTGCTTTGCCTGAAGTGAATGATCAGAGGCTGATAACTTGTAGGAATGCGCACGTCGGTAGGTTTCTGCCTTAATCTGTAATTGTACACTGTGTTGAGAATTCTTTGAAATTTTGAGCATCCAGATCCACATGAAAAAACTTTAATACATTCTTCACAAAACATTTATTTTTTATTTTTTATTTGAATCTCAGATTAAATCTACGAACTATTTAAGTTCTCCATTATAATTTAAAAGATTTAATCCTCAACAGGGGATATGCGGTTTGTGACACCACTAGCAATGGACTTTCGCTCCCCTCAAATCTATTTTTAGCTCAACTGAAATGGATTGGTCATGTAGCTTTCTGTTTCGTGACCTACAATACATGTGCAATTTTTCATCATGTTTCAGCAGATGCTTCTAAAATTAATTCAGTTATTTTTTAGAGTGTGGTCTCTAAGACCGCTCCTCCCCTTTAGTGCCCAATCGTAGACAAGGCTTAGAAGATGGCACTAAAACTCGGAGTATCATACAATTCACGGATCCTATTATGAAGAAATGCTACAGGCACTTTTAAATGAAGCAAAAAGTTATTTTCCTGATAAAGAAGAGTTTCGTGTATAGAAGAGTTTCGTGTACAGAAGAGTTTTTCGATGAAATGTCGAATTCAATTGATTCTGACATCTATAACTAACATGATAAATTTTACTAGTTGTAAAGAATACTCAAAAATTAATAAAATATATTAATATACCAAGAGAAATATATATAGAATTTATGCATTGATTTTTATACTAGTTCTTTATCTTAGGTTTAAAATGCCCTTGAAAACTAGGCTATAAAAGCCCACAAGCGAAAAAAAGGTAAACTTTACTGATATTCATATTTTTCAAAAATTTTCATACAATTTTTTAATTTTACACAATTTTATTTACTATAAATCTTTGTACGCTGGAAAAAAAATATAATTCAAAAGCAAAATTAATGCTTTTTTCAAGAACACTTCGTTTTGTAACAGGTAATTTGGGTAGAAAATGTATTTTCCTAAGAAATAACTTTTTTCAAGGATGATATATAATGAAAATTATATACTGCTGGTGACAAAAGATATTTTTATATATCAAGAAAAATACCTGCAGAATATACTGACAATTCTTCGTACTGATATATTCATTACAAAATCTAATTTTTCTGTAAAGAAAATGCGGTCTAGTAGATCGTATTTCCCAGTTACGTCTTAGGTTTACAACTCCCAAGTTAAGGGTTAAAAAACCCTTCTGCGCCAGTTCTGTTCTGAATCGATAAATCTAAGAATATGGATCATCATATATTTCGCATAAATTACCACCATTATTAAACAAAATAATGTCACATATAACTATTACACACATGATGGCAACATCTTACAATACATGTTTTGGCACTTCATTGCTGTTCTTTTTTATAAGGAACGGCGAAAATGAGTTGAATTCTACTGAATCTGAATTCAACAATGTATGTGAAAGAGCATAACTAACATCTTAATGTTAGTCATAATATGTTATTTCTTAAAGGTTCATTAATCCAATCGATTGTTACCTTGCTATGAAAACAATTAAGTGATATGAGAATCTAAAAAATGCTGTCACGTTCTACAATTTTTAAGAATAGTATTTCGTCCTATATCATAATCAAATGAAAATTATTTCATTTATATTGTCAATTTAATTTACTAAACATGTCTTTAAATCATATGCTTTGTTCATCTTGCATGATAACTCATAGGTTTATTGCCTGTAATTTGCGGCATTTGTTGGAATACACAATATCGTCCTTAATTCTTACGCATTTAGAGTTAAATATTTTTTATTTAAAATTTAAGGAAAAGTCATTTTATTTCTTCATTGCTCAGAATTAATTGGAAGAAATAGATTGTTATAAAATGCTTTAAATAACTAAACTTTCTACAAGAGGTGTTCAAGTCAAACGTCGTATCGACGTTACATATCTGCCTATAAATCTATAGAAGTACGTAGCAAGACAACTAGAGATATGATTTCGGTCTTCGGCACAGAACGTGCGTGAACACACGCGTACGTAGGACATAGCATAATCTCTTATAAAGACTGTCGTCCAATTAATGCTAGTTGTAAAACTTCTCGAGAAAAAGAAAAACCATTAACTCCGATGTGTACTCTGATGAGACACTACGAAGACTATGTCAGTCCATCTAGAACAGACAAAACGGACTACTGACGGAGGATCGGACTCTACTCCATGAAAGTTCTTGTTACTAATGGCACTTTACAAGCACGCTGACAGACACTATAAATGATTTAAACCTAAATGAAGGTCTCTTGTTTTCTTCAGTAGCGCCAACTAGGGCCAAGAGTACGACTTAGCTACTTCATACATCACATTCTCTTACACAATCCCTTTGTACAGAAAGGAGGATTCACACAACTCACACATCGAAAACAGAACAGCAACCATGCCGTAACAAGTCACGCCTAGATTAAGGGGAAGTCCCGCTATCCTTTTGCTACTGCTCCATGAAAACAAGTCTATAGTGTTGCACACCAGGAAATCTTTTTATAGTATAAAGTGATTTGAAAGCGATTTTTATTCTGATATTTTTCAAGAAATAAAATTAAAACACTGTTTAAATTGCATTGACATTGACTAAACTGATAGTTTTCTTATCAATGTCGAAAATAACTTTTCTTTCTTTATTCCATTTTATTTTGTTATCGTGAGAGAGCATGATGTTGTTTTCGCTTGAGGGGTTTGAAGCAATTTCAAAGCAACAGTTTGTTGAACCCTCAAAATACGTAGGCAACAATTTAGAGGCTTCTTTCTTTTTTTATATTTTGGAGCGGCCTTTCACAATTAAGATTTTGAAATATCTATCGTCTGCTGTTGTAGTTATTCTCTTTTGTAAACACAGCGTTACTGCTTAACCATCACAGAGTTTTTTAAAATTTTACAAAAGAAGTTAAAATATTGTTGGTTTAATCCGTAGAAATTTTATGTTCAAGGACAACTTCAACTAATTAAAATATATTTTTAGAAATTAATGAAGAAGAAAATAATGAAATCGCGTGCGGCGATTTATCATCAATTTAAAAACAACTTGACTTATAAGTTATACATTCTCTGAATTCTCGCGAATTGTCTTGGTTAATTTAAGACGTAAAGTAGTATAAACCAGTTCGAAACAGTCACGAGACAATCAGACGTCGCAAGCTACCATGTTTGAAAAAAAACGAGGATTTGTTGTTTTTTCTTTAACTGGTAAATAACTTTAATTAACTGTGACGAATAATGACGCAAAAGTAAAAAAAATTCTCCCATATAACCTGAAATTTGATATAGATTTCGTTTTTTTATATGTTGCTTTACAATTGTTTGTATTACATATATTCATTATTTATATTCTTTTTTGTAAAATTCGCAGATTTCAATTCAATTTTCTTCTTGCGATGTGTCAAAAAATTGCTTTTTCTGTCTTGTAACTTATTAACATGATTAATTTCGAATACATATACCTTAATGTAGCTTGCACACGTTTCCACCTTAATTCTTTACACTGTATGAAGAATTCTCTGCAATTTCCTTTTTAACGATGTATATGGGGAGACTTTAATATATTCTTCCCTAAGTATAAACAATTTCATGGATTGTTTATATTTTTTATAAAACTGCTTTATATTTAACTTCCTCTCAATAATTAATTAACGGTTTTTAGAAGAAACCGTTTGCAGCACTCCTTTTCTCATAAACTGTATATATAAACACTTTTAATCCTGATATGTTTCGCATAACACACCACTACTATTAAAAATAATGCTATGTATTAATATTCTAAAATAATAAAATGTTGTATCGTGTTTCTACCTCAGGATGCATCAAAGAACTCTTGCCGCTTTCCTGTTGCAGTTTTAGCTGAATTCTATGCGAAGAAGATCACGGCAATACATCGACCGCTAGGCCTCACTGTATCTGTCATTTCCGGGGATAGGCCCCTGCCGGGGCTAGGCGCCCCGTCTAATCCAACTCAATGTTGTATCGTGTCAGCAACTGCATTCGTTTTCATTGCTGCTGTATATAATATAGAGCGGCGATATTTTATCTGATTTCTTGTGAATGTGCATCTAGCGGCTTAGGTAAAATTCCATGATCAATATGATGTTAGTTCTAACGTGTTCAATAGTTCTTGAAGTTAAGGCTTCATACATTCAATCGAATGCTGCTTAGTTATCAGAAAATGTTAAAGCTGAGAGTAATGTTGTCATCTTTGAAAGCGATTTTTAAAGCATTATTTTCTCTCATCAGATGAAAATTATAATTTTTATCTTATGAATTTAATTCACTAGTTATAATTGAATTCTTTACTTGCCTGATGTAAATTCTCAGATTCTTATTACGTGCAGCAATACTTTCGTCGGTATGTTTCTGCTTTAATCATTTAAATTTCTCCTTTAATCATCTAAATTTCTGCTTTAATCATTTAGATTTCAGTTTAAATCTTTTAAATTTCTTCTTTAATAGTTTAATTCTACATTGGGAATGCTTTTAAATTTCGTACATCCCGACTCTTATAAAACAACTCCCCAGTTGATTCCTAAAGTTTCACCTCCCCAGTTAAGGGTTAAATGAAATCATCTGCGTCAGTTCTAACAATAAATCTAAGAATATGAATCAATGTATTTTTTGCATAATTACCACTATTATTAAACAAAATACTAGTTAGTATAACGCACAAACATTGTTCAAGATATAGAGCACATGTATCAGTTCTGTAATGCCATTCCATATTATATGGAATGGTAATAAGGGATTTGAATTCTGGAGAATCTGGAAAAAAACTAATATACGATTAAGAGCGTAATGAACTTCTTACTGTTAATGATGATGTGTTTAATCATTATATGTCTCGCATAAATTACCACTATTATTAAAGAAAATAATGTGAGATATAACTATTGCACATTTTGTGGTCACATCAACAAATACCTCTTTCAAAAATTCTATGCTGTTCTTTATTATAAGGAACGGTGACAAATGATATGAATGCTAGAGAATCTGATTCCAGAAATTTATGAATAAGAGCATAATTAACATCTAACTGTTAATGATAATGTGACGGTATTTCTACAATGTTCATCAATCTAATCGGATGTTACCTAGCTATGAAAACAATTAATCGTAAGAGATTCTAATGAAAATTGAAAATGCTATCATGTTTGGGAACAATTTTTAAGAATAGTGTTTCGTCTTTTATCTTACTAAAATGAATATTATTGTATTTTATATTATCAATTAAATTTGATAAACATGTCTAAAATCAAATTCTTTGCTTGTCTTAAATAATAACTCAGATGTTAATTACCTAAGTTCTTAGAAATTAGTCCAAAACGCACAATTTTGTCTATAATTTGAGCGCATTTACAGATATTCTATTTAAATATTTATTATTTAAAAATTCTTGAGACTTGAACAGAGATTTAATTAGGCAAATAAATAAATGAATACTCGTATTAAACTGATTGGATCCAATATGGGTGTGTTGATAAAGGTTTTAGGATTTATATAATCTGGATTTATATTTTATTTTATTTATATAATCGGTGAAATAACCAAAATTAGCTGAAAAACCAACTATTTATTTAATATAGTAATCTCTCTTGGATTCAAATTTAACACAATATATTGTTTTCGAGAAAGTGTTTGGGAGACTACATGAGCAGATTTAATTAATATTCAACAAAATTTCTAGATTCATGCCAAATATGGGCACCCTTCTCTGCAATCAAGGAGGTGATAAAATGGATATTTTAGGAGATTGTTTTAGGGATGATTTATTTCTTTTCAATTTAAAATGCATTAAAAGATTTTGTGCATTGATTTGTTCATTCTCAATCGCCATAAAAATATTTTAAAAAACCTTTCATTACCAGTCTTTCGTAAAATAACGTTGCGTTATAAAGGAACTGTGTGCAGCGTCACCTAGATGAAACGTCAGCGCCACCTAGATAATACGTCAGTTGACCTCCAGCCATCGTAGAGAAAACATCTCGGTTGAGGATTATCTTTTTATATTTCGTAAATGTCTTTTTTCGTCGTAAATGTCTTAATTGTTTCGTTAAGTTAGTCGTGTAAGTGTTGTCCCCTTTTGTTATATAACTGTTCGTATATATGTTTATGTTTAGTGAAGTCTACCAATAAATATGTTAAAAGCTGGCAGTGGTAATTATTGAAGACGAATGGTTATAGCGTTAACCATTTTTTTTTCTTTTTTCAAAACAATTCAGTTCAACTTATATAAATTATAATATGCAGTTGTATGCAAAATGCAGCATAATGTTTACATTTATTTTTAAATCTGAAATATTTAATTAATGATGATCCTCAATTGAGCTGCTTGCTTTCTAGCATAAAAATAAAAAGCCATCTTAAAAATTACGAATTATTAAAGACTAAAAAATTTCAGTCGGAGATTCCAAACATAAGAGCAATCATTTGTAAAAAAGGCAGAATGTTGCTAAGTTTATAAAAGATCATTTCATAGGAGTAAAGTTCAAAATTCAAATTGGTTTCGTGTGTGGCAACACTAGGATTTAAAAGAATAACGAGAAGCAGCTGGGGCAACTCAACTCAAATAAAAAAGGACGGAAAAAAAAAAGAAAGGAGGAGAGAAGGAGGACATGTTGGTTAGATTGGACGGAAAAGATGTCTGGGGTAGAACGGCTGCTGAAAATGTGAAATGCAGTATTGAAAAGTTGCGATTGTATATAGTTTTATTTTGTTTATTAATTTGTGCTAAATGTGTCGTGCTGCTGTAGCAGATTCAATAAAGTAGCAGCTGTAAAATCATGGCTGATGATTTGAAGTTTTCTCACCGATGACTCATACGTTTTACGTTATTATAAAACCCTCATGTTTGGACAAGTTTTACTATAGGTTTATATGAACTTACAAATCCGCCATGACAGCATCAATGTGAAAAGTTACGTGAAAACCTTAGAACTATGGTAAACATTCTTGTGGAACATGTTCGAATTTTTAAGACACATTTGGTAACCCTCATTAAAATAAGATTTAATGAAATTCACTCGCTCAAATTCGAGAATATCATGTGAGAATATTAATTTTTTTAATATTTGTCTTAATTAATCTATTTACGAATTTAAATATATTATTGGAACAATCACGAGACTTTTCTATTTGTTTCTATCCCTATATATATACACAATGATAATTTTTTAAATAGCTCATTTTGAATTTTTTAAGCAGAGAAAGAAAACTTTGGACCTCGACAGATTTGACATGAAAAGAAACAAACAAACAACAACAACAAAGCATGGTTTTCTAAATTTCTACGCTTTGCTTAATTTGATAATTGAGTGATTGTTTCAAACCGGATTAAACTAGTTAATGCCTTAAAATTATTAAGATAATTCTTATAATTACAAAAACGTTTAATTTGAGAAAAAAGTTGCAACTTTAGTTGGCGATAAATCGTCGCATGTGATAGTTCATTTAATTGATTCTAATATGTGTGTTGAAACAAGTAATTTTTCTCTGGATAAAATGGATGCGCCTTTATCTTCCTGATTCGTAACCTCAAATACGTGTGCGCTTTTTCCAACAATTTTTAGCAGATGCTTTTTAAAAATAATTCAGTTATTTCGTAGAGAGCTGTCTCTAAGATCGCACCTCCTGTTAGTGTCTCAGTCATAAACAAGACTGAAAATGTGACAGTAAAATTAGGCCTTGGAATAATATACAATTCACCGATCCTATTATGAAGCAGTGATCCAAACATTTTTAAATGAAGCAAAAACTGAGTTTTGTGATAAAGATAATTATGCAGAAGTTTTTCGATGAAACTTCACATTCAATATATTCTGATATGTATGTTCAGACATAATTATTTTTCTAGTGATAAAGCAATCTGAAAAATTAATAAAATATATTAATATACGAAGAGAAATATATATAAAGTTTATAAGTTGATTTTTTAAAAATAATCCTTAAAGCTATGTTTAAAATGCAATAAAAAAACCGGGCTATAAAGTCACACAAGCCGATAAAAAAAGAATGAATTTTACCCATGGTATTTTTTTTTTTTTTGAATTTTTCAAACATTTTTTTTTCAATTTCACATTTTATTGTTAAATATAAATCTTTGTGCACAAAAAAATAAATATGATGCAAAAGTAAAAAGTAATATATTTTTAAGTATACTTTCTGTTGCAGCAAGTAATTTGTGTAGAAAATGTGTGTTCCAACGCAAATACTTTTTCCAAAGATAATATATTTTGAAAAATTTCAAAGACATGTTTATAGATGAAGAAAAATATATGCAGAATATATTGGCCGATTTTCATACTGGTACTTATTAGAAAATCCTAACCTCATAATGGCACCTCCTCAGTTAAGGCCTTATTTCACCAGTTAATGGATGAAAGAAACATTCTGCACCAGTTCTGTTCTCAAACGATAACTCTAAGAATATAAATCATTATATGTTTCGCATAAACTACCGCTATTATAAAACACCATAATATAACATATAACATTTGCACTTCCATGTGTGAAATATTGTGATTAAAGATCGACTCTTCAATGCTGTTCTTTTATAAATGAAAGGCACAAAGCGACTTGAATTCTGTCAGACTCTGAATCTTGCCAGACTATAATTACTTTCTTCATTGTCAGTGGTAATTTGTCGGATCATTATATATTTCGCAAAAATTACCGCTATTATTAAACAAAATAATGATACATATAACTATTGCACATTTTGGTCACATTCAAGTATACATGTTTCAACTCTGCAATCTTGTTCATTATTATAAGGAGCGGCGAAAATTAATTTGAAACACAGATAATCTGAATCCAGCAATTTATAAGAGCAAAATTAAGTTCTTTTTGTTTGTGATATTGTGTTGGTATTTCTGCATTGTTTATTTATCTAATAGAATGTTTCACAGCTTTGAAAACAATTAAGTCATATAAAAATCTAAAACCACTGATGATGCTATTATGTTTGAAAACAATTTTTTGGACTGTTGCTTCTTCTTTTATCATAATCAAATGAATATATTTGGTTTTATATTATGAATTTAATTTGCTTAACGTATCTTTTAAATCAATGCATTGTTTGTCTTAAATAACTCAGAGATGTATTGTCTATAATTTGCGGCAGTTGTTAGAAATTAGAACGGAATACACAATTTCGTCTTCAACTCGCACGCATTTACAAACTTTTTTTTAAACAATTTTATTTAAAATTTAAAGAAAAGTCCTTTTATTTCTTAATAGCACAGAATTAATTGTAAGAAATAGATTCTTATAAAACGCATTAAATAACAAAACTTGCTATAAAAGGTGTTCAATTGAAACGTTGTAAAGCCATTACCGTTAACATATCTGCCTATGCAGCTATGGAAGATCGTAGCATGACAACTATAGATACGATTGCGGTCTTCGGTGTAAAGCTTGCATGGACACTCGCGTGCGTAGGACCGAGTAGAATCTCTTATAATGATCACCGTCCAATTGAAGCTATTTGTAACATTCCTCGAGAAAAAAGCCCTTAACTCCGATTAGTACTATGTATGAGACACTACGAAGACTACGTCAATCCATCTAGAGTAAACAATCGGTCTACTGACGGATGATCAGTTTCTACTCCATGAAAGTTCTTGTTGCTAATGGCACTTTACAAGCACGCTGAGAGACACTGTAAGTTATTTAAACCTAAATGAGCGTCTCTTGTTTTCTTCAGTAGCACCAACTAGGGCCAAGAATTCGACTTAGCTACTTCTTGCATCACATTCTCTTGTACAATCCCTTTGTTCAGGAAGGATGATTCACACAACTCATAGACAGAAGACAGAAGAACAGCCATGAGATAAAAAGTTATGTCTATATCACAGGGAACTCCTGCTATCCTTTTGCAACTGCTAAATGAAAACACTTCTATAGAGTTGCACTAAACTTTGTTTCAAGATAGTGTTGATTCGTAAAGAATCTTTAAAAAATGACAATGATAATAACTGGTAATTTCTTTACAATGTTCAAAGTAAGTTTTCTTTACGTATTTTATTTTATTTTATTATCATGTGAGAACATGATTTGATTTCGCTTGAGGGTTTCGAAGCGATTTGAAAGCAACAAATTGTTGAAGCTTCAAAATACTTAAGCAGCAAATTGGTGATTTATTCCTTTTTATTTTATTTTAGAGTCACCTGTCCCACTATAGCTTTTGAAGTATCTATAGCCTGCTAATGTAGCTTTATTTTAGAGTCAGCTTCCATAGTATGGATTTTCCATTATATATATTACACAGAATAGCTATTTTCTGAAAAATAAACCAAACAAGTTAAAATATTGTTTGTTAAAGTTTTGAAGATTGTTGTTTCAGGCAGAATTCAAATTAACTAATATAAGGTTATTAGAAAATAATGAAAAAGATTGTCACATGCGCCGATAGCCAACTAAAGTTCCAACTTGTTTTCCTAATTGCACATTCTCTGGTATCTTAAGAATTGTCTTAATTAATTTAAGTTATTTATTGGCTTAAAAGAATTGCAAGGCCATTAAATTACGCCAGCATCAATATTTAAGAAAACGATTTTTTTGCCGTCGTTTGATTGTTTCTATTCTTCTCAAAATCGGTCGAGATCTAAAATTTTGTTTGTCAGCTACAAAAATTCAAAACGAAAGTTTAAAAAAATAATTATTATGTGTATATAAGGATGGAGGCCGAAACAGATGTATCACCATTCATCAAAATGGTTTAAACTAGTAAATAAATCAAGACAAATAATTACAAAAATAAGTATCTCACGTGATAACTTGAGAAAATGAAAATAGTAAATTTCAGTTTCTAAAATTTTACAATAGAATTGTTTTTATTATACATATTTACTATTTATTTATTTTTTGTAAATAAATTCGCAGATTTCATTTCAATTTTTTTTTTTGATTTTTCAAAAAAAAAGGCTTTTTCTGTCTTGTAAGTTATTAACATAATTAATTGCGAACAGATACCTTAATGTGGTTTGCGCATGCTTCAGCTTTAATCCTTTACTCTGCAATAAGAATTCTCTGAAATCTCGTATCTGACGACTCATATGAGAAGACTTTAATATATTCTTCTCAAAGTAGAAAACTATTCACGGATTTTTTTTTTCTCAAACTGAACTAGTCCATATTTTACTTACCCTTAATAATTAAATAAGATGTTTTAGAAGAAACCTTTTGCACCACTCCTGTTATCATAAACTATATGCTTAGTTTATTGATTATTGTATGTTTCGCATAATTTACCACTATTGCTAAACAAAACATTTTTATATGTAAATATTATAAATCAAAATATTTGTTATTTAGCCTCTTATAGGTTCCTTAAGTTCTGTTCTGTATAATGCAGAGCGGCGATATTTAGTTTCATTTTAGAAGAATCTGAATCAAGTGATTTACGAGAAAGTTTATGATGAACATTACAGTGTTCGTGATAGTGTGTTTGGTAGTTCTGAAAGGTTACAAAAATCCAGTGGAATATTACTTAGATAGGACAAAAATTATGTCAGCATTTTTTAAAAACACATTTTGGTCTTTTATATTTATCAGATGAATATTATTCTTTTTATCTCCAGAATGTAATTTGCTAGTTATAATTGAATGCTAAGTAAATGGTCAGAGGCTTATTACTTGCAGCAATTCGCATGCCATTATGTTTCTGACATTATCTGCATTAAGAATTGTTTAAAATTTCTTACATCCCGACTCATATAAAACAACTTCAATATATTCTTTACAAATCGTAAAACATTTTGTCTTTTTTTTTATTCATTTCCTTCGCAAATTAAAATTACTCTGCATTTAAGCTCTCTATACTGATTTCGCGTGAATCCGCGATCGTTGAAGAAGACAGTAACAACTCGATCTTGGAATTAAAAAGTAAACTTGAAAACTGAAAAGACTCTGAACTATTTTCTATCGGAAATAAAGTCGTTTAAATTGAATTTGTCTTTAGATTAACTTGTCTTGACGTAGAAATATATGATATAGTGTTTTTTACAAGGTGAAAAGTTTTAAACACAGCAAAAAAAAAACACCGTGTGATACGAGCGAGTATACCATGTGGCGCCCGTGAATGGACCTTTATTTAAAAGAAAGTGAATTTTGACAAGTGAATTTTGATTTTTTTAATTCAAGCATTTATAAAATCCCCGTGCACCATAAAGTATTACACGGGGCTTACAGAAGTAAGTATTTAACAAATAACAAAGAAAATTTAACAGATATGAAGGATTAATATAGGAATAAAATAAAAAAAAGAAAATACAAGTTAAGAATAAGAAAATTTATCAGTCAATAATAAATATAATAATTGTGTCAATAATAAATTTACACGAATTTTCAAAAGAACTTCTTTTGAAAACAAGTTGATGAAAATCTAGAGTCCGCTCTATAGAATTTATAAAAGAATTTGTTATTACAGTTTGGTATTGCATTTACAATACACTTTCTTCTTCAGCGTAAACAACTCATCATTTTCCTTCTACCCCCTATATTTCCGAATTAAACCCATCTGAATGCGTATGTAAAATTGCGGAGGTTTTTAGAATCTGTTGGCAAACAATATGCTGGATATATATCAGGCATCGAATTAGAAAGTCATAGTCTTCTAGGCCTAAAATTCGTACCATTATTATCTATAAAGCTTATTCTTTTTTTCCTTCTGCTAAAACTGTTTATTTCAGCGTTTCTGTTTTTGATCTTAAGACATCAAACAAAATTAGGCGAAAGAAATAATCAAAGTATTACGACTCTAATAAACGTGGAATTAGAAAATCCTTTGTGGAAAGAATTAGGTAAATAAAAGAATGTATCTTGATTGTTTCTAACAGGTATAAACTAGTTGTTTTAAAAAATAATATTCTCACATGATAACATGAAATTTGCGATAGTAGATTTCTTTTTAAAAAATTACCATGCAATTATTTTGCTATATATATTTAATTACTTTTTTGTAAATAATTTCTCGGATTTCAATACAATTTTCTTGTTGCAATGTGTCAAAATAATTGCTTTTTCTGTCTTGTACCTTATTAACTTCATCGAATTCAAACACGCCTGCTGTGTATAAATGTATTCGATCTCAGATGCTGTAATGTTGTTCGCACATGTTTCTGAATTTATCCTTCATACTGCATTAAGAATTAAATGAACTTTCATACATAACGAATCATATGAGAAGAATTCGATATATTCTTCACAAAATAGAAAACATTTTATATAATTTTTTTAAAAATTTTCTCAAATTAAGCTACTTTAAATTTAACTTCACCTTAATAATTAAAGATATTTTCAGAAGTAACCTTTTGCACCAGTTTTGTGCTCATAAACGATATACTGAAAGACTAGTGATCATTAAACATTTGGTTTATTTTACCACTCTTTCTAAACCAAGTATTTTTACTTATAAAGGCTCTACTACCAAATGTCATATAACCTAGTCATCTGGTTCTTTTTAATGCCGTTCCGTGTAATATAGGGCGGCGAATGTTCATTTGAAATCAGGAGAATATGGTTCTATTATACAGTTCCTCTAATGAAGCAGTGCTACAGGCACTTGTAAATGAAGCGAAAAGTGTTTTCATGATTAAGTGATAAAAATAGTTTTACGGAAGATTTTTTCGATAAAAAATCGCATTCATTATATTCTGATACGTATGTTCACACATAATTAATTTTTCTAGTGATAATACATTCTGAAAAATTAATAATATATATATTAATGCAAAGCAGAGATATATATATATATATATGTTGGTTTTTATACCAGTTCTATTCATGTTTAAATTTCCCTTAAAAAATCCACGCAAAAGAAACAGTCAATTTCACCCATTGCCATTTTTTTTGGAAATTTTGAAACAATTTCTGAATTTTATACTATATTGTTTAATAAAAATCTTTGCAGACTGGAAAAATAAATATAATTCAAAAGTAAAAAGCAATATGTTTGTTAAGAATACAATTAGTTGCAGTATTGTAATTTGAGTAGAAAATGCATGTTCCAAATCAATTACCTTTTCAAATATAATATATTTTGAAAAATTTAAAATACATGTTTATGTATCAAGGAAAATATCTTCAGAATATGTTGGCCAATTTTTATATTGATATATTGATTAGTAAATTTGAGTGTAAAGAAAATGCTACCTCGTAGACAGTACCTCCTCAGTTAATTCTTTAAATTAGACCTCTTTAATTAAGAGATTAAAAAAAAAACCTTCTGTACCATTTCTGTTCTGAAACGAAAATTCTAAGAATATGGATCATTATATACTTCGAATAAATTACCACTCTTGTTAAACAAGGTAATGGCATATATAACTATTGCAAATTTATCAGACTCTGGAAATATAACTAGCTATAACTCTTGAATGCTGTTCTTTAGTATAAGGAATGGCAAAGTTTTGTTTGAATTTCAGAAAATTTGAATCCGTATATATATGAATAAGACCTTAATTAACGTGTCACTGTTAGTGATAATGTGTCAATATTTCTGTAAATCATTATTCTGTTCATTAATCTAATCGATTGTTACTCAGCGATGAAAACAATTAAATCATATGAATACCTTTAAAACGCTAAGAATGCTATCATGTTTGAAACTAATTTTTAAGGTAGTTTCGTCCAGTTTTTAAGAATAGAAAATGGAAGAATAACCATGCCCGAACAAGTTACGCCTAGATCACGGGAAAGACACGCTACCCTTATGCCACTACTCCATAATAACATAAACCTGCAGGGTTGCTCACGCGGAACTGACCAAGTTGAACTGGGAGAAGCATGACCTTTCTCTCTACATCCCGGATATGTCACCGAGCTATATTGATGTGTTTGGTTCCCTGAAAATAAATCTGAAAGGAAAACTTTTCAACTCAGACAGCAATCTCAAGAACACTGAGAAGGTCTAGGTCTTGTCACGGCCACAGAAATTCTGGGAAAAGGGATTGTTCGGATTGTTAATCAGATCTTGGAGCTCAGATTTATGGTATATACTTTGTTTGTATAAATGAAGACTATTCAGTGACGTTTCGTACATTTTCACTTGAACAACAATTGAAATAATATTAGTAATTAATTTGCATAGGTTACACATTTTTTTATTGAGAAGTTATATTGCAAGATCAATTAGTAGTATTAAGTATAATTATTTTTAAAGCAAATGAAATTTGTCCTAAAACGAATTGCGTTACATTTTATGAAATACTTTTTCAAATGGGACAAGAGACAGCAGTAACCAGAAATTGAATCTGTGAAGAATTATTACTTTTAATTTTAAAGTGGTATGAAATTGTGTTGCAGTGATAATATGCTTTTTTTTATTTATTTATTTATTGAAATGTTTAAACGAGAATTACTTTTTAATTTATTAAAAAAAACACTGAAACTTTAAAAAAATATTCTTTGAAAACTTTTATCTTCTGAAATTCTCAAGTGTTTAATTTGGAACTGTAGATTCCGCTCAATCTCTTCAAAATATGTAAATCATTTTTTGCACTAATCGTGTGTCAATTACAAGTTCGATTTCAATCCGAGGGAATTTTCCGATTAAAATGCTTGAAAAAATCTGAATTTATGAATGAAAAAGGACAATTAATCAGTTTTTGAAGAATTTGATTCTCAGAATGATTTTTATCATTGTAATTATTATTGTTATGTTCATGGGAATAAAGTTTCTGAAAAGAGCCTCCAGTTTTATTTTAGATGATAAAGAAACAGTACATTTTCTGTTTCATAAATAATAATTAATAGATTTCCTTCCACATGGTTACATATCACACAATTATAAATTAAATATTATATTTATATTCATTTTGATGTTTCAGCAATTATATTTAATACTAGTTGTTACCCCTCGCAGTGCTGCCGCAGAAGAAATAACCTTTGAAATATTGTTTCTAAATTGAAACAGTTGCCTTGTTTAATTAGGAATGATAGAAATAATGATATTTATATTCTTGTTGGCAATGAATGCATTCATTGAAATAGAAGGATATATAAAGTAGAAGCATAAAAAATATTTATTCTATTTTTCCCTGGAAATTAAAGTGTTTTTCTCAACTCGTGCAATGTTTTTTTTTTTTTTTCTTAAAAATAAACCAAACAAGTTAAAATATTGTTTTTTGCTGTTATAAAGATTGTTCGGTGAGACACAATTTCAACTAATTAAAATAATTTTATTAGAAAATAATGAAGAAGATAGTCTCAAGCGGCGATTTATCGTCAACTTAAGTTACAACTTGTTTACCATGTTATATATTCTT
>JAPMOQ010057170.1:0-15990 GCA_026543055.1 Argiope trifasciata | reverse complement strand
TTCATTTTGACACAAAAATACGAAATGACTTTCCGAACGACCCAATAAAATAACTCTAAATATATCCTTTGAAATTTTTAAGGCGTACTTTAAATCTGTCGGGGTCAAACTCTTCCCACTGGTGTGGTATGGAAGATTAGAGAAAGGAGGATACCAGCTCAGGTGTCGTTTTTGTCATTTGACTGTGATTCAAAATTAAGAAGTCCATTTCAAAATATCCCCAGTGTTGCTTCAAAACGGGATGTTAATGTAACTATACTAAAGGAAACTAATCTAAACTTGTAATTTCTAAATATTCTTTTGTCGAAATGATAAAGAAATATGTACTTTCTTTGAATATTCATAATTCTTCCTGTTTGTGCTATAATAGAGCCACAATCAAAATATTGCGAATTTATCCCAATATTCTATTTTCAGAAGAAAATTATAAGAATAAAACAACACAAATTTCTTAAAGACCGCATTTATAACTAGGACCTCATTAAAATTTATTGAATTTAAAAATTATTTAGTTATGATTTTTGATTCTGTTGATAAATATTACCTAAAAATTTTTTTTTTTTGCGAACCGCATGTAATTGGTTTGTTTTAAATTCCCTTGATAAATTTTATTCTTTTAAAAATTTTTTTTATTTAGTAATAATTTTTGTTCTATTCCTATCTATTAAAATTACCTAAAATCTTTTTTTTTAACTATCGCATACAATTGGTTTGAATTAAATTACCGTGGTGAATTTTATTCTGTAATAAATTTTATTTTATATAAAAAAAACTTACTTAGTAATAATTTTTAGTAAATTCCTACCCATAAAAATTACCTAAACTTCTTTTTTTTTTTGCCAACCGCAGGCAATTTGTTTGCATTAAATTCTCATAATAACTTTTATTCTTTTAGAAATTCTAAAATAAATATAGTTCTTATTTCAAATTATGATGATGAGGTGTTGAAAAGCGT
This sequence comes from Argiope trifasciata, assembly GCA_026543055.1. Taxonomy (NCBI): domain Eukaryota; kingdom Metazoa; phylum Arthropoda; class Arachnida; order Araneae; family Araneidae; genus Argiope; species Argiope trifasciata. The sequence continues at coordinate 15,035 of JAPMOQ010057170.1, read as the reverse complement.
TTACGGATCAATACATCTGAATTGATTACACTAGTATATAATATTACCATTTTTGCAACGGAAGATGCGCTAGGTTCTCACGTAGTGCCATTTTCTGACAATTAATCAAGAGTATGATTATAATGGATTTTAATTTCAAACCGATGTAAAACGGCTGCAGAGGCTACAATACTACCTTGACAATGATCGTTTTTCCTGTACAATAGAAAATGGCTCTTTTTTTAACTTTGTCGTTAAACGTTTAACTTTAATTAACTGAATAAATTGTATTTGGGCTATTTTTATTATTCTATTTTACCAACAAATTTTCATTTTTATATATTAGATTTGTGTATTCTTTTAGAATTGTAATGCTTCGTGTTCTTTCAGAATGGTAACGAAAAAAACTATTTATTGTATCTCGTGATCCGTTTAATATTCGTTCAGAATTATCATTCACTGTTAGAAAATGCGATTAACTGTTAACTTAAACTAATTTTAAACGTTAACTTTCTCGTTAATAAAAAAAAAACAATAATCGTCAAAAAAAAAATTCTAAATCAAGATTTTAATAATATCCACGTTTTAGACCTTGCCGTGTTCGAAAAAAAATTGGAGGAAACTTCCGTGTGTCCATTTGTCTGTCTGTAACAAACCGAAAACGCATTGATCTAGATGAATTAAATTTGGTATACGGTCTTTAAGTCGAATTTTTAGATTTCTGTCAAATTTTGCGTAAAATCCGTTCAGAGAAACTCTATTTGTCCGATTCTTCAAATATAATTTAATACCATAATTATAAAACGAATAGAGCTAAATATATAAAATTCGACATACAGAATTAAAATTATAGGATAGATGTCTTTGAAATTTTGAGCCAAATTCAACAAGGGATTGATCGTATGTCGGACTGTACTTTGAAAAACATGTTTACGCATATTTTTCAAAGTACGCAATGATTAAAGTACGTCAAATTTGATATGGACTTTTGTAATAACAATAGTAGTTTTGTGTGTCAAATTTTGGTTTCAATTGGTTGGGGAAAATGTTTAATACAAATTCAATTTTCAGGTGATATTAACCTCATACAAGGATTAATTGCCAGATAATTCAATATCATGCGGTGGATTCAGTAAAAATGCTATATACATGCTGAAGTTTAATATTTTATATATATTGTACACAGTGCTATGCAAGACGTTTTTTAGGATAACATCCATATTATAGAGTATGCGAGGAAATGTTGAGAAGACCATTCCCACTGGTTATGAGGTCTTATCTTAATCTTCAATATGAATTAGTAAAAATAACAAAATTGTGATTGCATCATAAATTTTGAATCCATTAAGACATTTTTTCCCTTCATTTTTCCCGACACTTTTTTAAATATATTTTTTGAAATATATATGCAGTGGAATTTTATATAGATTTCACTGCACCAATAGGTTATGAATCTGGTATTTATTATTGTTTTCTCTCTCATAGTTACGATCTCCACAAGTTGACCCAAGGAAACGAGAAAAACAAGAAGGTTTTAGGTAAGTTATATTATATATGTATAGCTATTTCATATTTGCGTTTCATGGTGCTTTTAGCAAAATTTGGAAGAAATTTCACTTTAGGATGTCATTTTGAAGAAAAAATATTAATTAAAGTTATGCTGAGTTTACACTCGGCCAATTATAAGACGGCAAGTAAGCATCTGTGATGTCATCAAATTTTATTTGAGCAATTTGGCCAAATTTGTCTTTTAAATTTTTTTTATTTATAACATCCCAGTTGGACAATACATACTGTTACGGATTTCTTATATCCTAAAATCCGTCGGGTTCTTTTTTACCTTATATATAGTGGATGTGTATGGTGTTAGCGATGAGGATGATGCACAGAATGATCAATCCTTTGGTAGGAGACACAACACAAATATGTACAGAAGACTATTTACAGCCGAGACGAACACACAGGACAACACACTGCAGATAGTAGTCCACAGGCAGAAATTCTGTAGTGACAATGTCCACAGAGCGGCCAGACAGGATTCAGCCGGAGAGGGAATCTTTAAGGGATTCACTTTACACCTCCTGGGTCTCTCCAGAACAGGTTGAACTATTCCTTTGTCTCTTCTTGCCTCTGCTGTCGACTCACTACTTCGCACAACAGGACTACTCATTAGTTCGGGACAGCTCCGTTCCCGACGACGACACAACGGGCTACAACACACGACGCAGGCTTCGTCAGTATATGCCACACAACAGTCCTCCGTTCAGGACTCCTCAGTTCAAGACCTCTCTCTCTTCGGTCTTCTCGATAAACTCCACAGTGCTACTTGTCTTCGTTGAACACCAGGCCGTACAGCTTCGACTTATCTCCACTGCCGCACTTCGGCTTGACTCCACTGGATTCTTCCTTAGATCTCCTTTCCCTTTTCTCCGCTGCTTCGCTTCGACTTTATCCGATTGCTCGACTTTATCGCCTGACTTACTGAATTTGTACGAGTGGGTTACAGCTCATTGGGGCCGCAGGCCCCACCATCTGTAAATCTAGTAGTTGATACACTTTGGGATGAATGAAAAATGCACTTAATAGTTCTTGAAATCAGCAAAGTGATGAAAGAAAGTTCAATAAGTAACGAAAAGTCTTGTTAAAGTGAGGAAACAAAGAATACGGCATTGTCTAGATACTGGGAGTGAGTTGTCAGGACCAATCAGGAGACGATGTAACTGCAGGGGGCGTGAAAGCTCAGAATGCATGAAGTTCAACTATTCAAGGAGCGCGTTAATGAGAATTAACTTCTTTTCTTCTTTAGTCTTGGCTAGTCTTATTTTCTTTGCGGCCATGAGAAGTCCAGGAAATTCTGAAAGCATAGCTTTAATTTCTCTGAGGGAATCTAAGAAATATTGAGTTGGCATCAATTCAGTAGCGGTAGATTTTGTTTCCTTGGGAGGTTCAAGTGGTATTTTAAAATGATTTTGAAATTTATTTCTGGCGGCTTCAGCGTAGGATTTTCTATTTTCGGGGTTGGTTTTGATGATTGGAAAAGCATTGCAGCCTCGCCAAGAGGCGATGTGCCCAGTTTGGTGACAGTTGATGCAGACAGGTTCATCAATTTTTTGCTTGATGTTGCATTGTATCGTTGCATGCTTGCCGTTGCATTTTATACATCTAGGAGAACATTTACAATTTCTTGCACTATGGTAAAAACCAGCACAATCAAAACACATGGTAGCTTTGTTTTTCTTCCTAAACGGTTCAACTTTGATTTTTAGAAAGGCGATTGATCTTAGATGATATATTTCAACTTTTTCGTTTTTCTTCAACTCAACCATGAAGATGGGGTATGGGGTGTTATTTCGGAAGTTTTTCAGCTGAGAAACTCAGAGCGGGAGAAAGTCATTGGCTCTTAGTTCTTCTTGGATGGCTGATAAATTGGTATTAACTGGAAGACCCCTGATGATAATTTTTATTGGCCGATCTTCAGGAGATTCTGAGAGGATGTATTCTTGCTTTTTGGCGTCGAGAAGTGCAATAATCTTTATTCTATTTTCTTCTGTTGCGGGAGCAATTTGGATGAAGTTGTTTCTAAAAGTATTAACGGTTCCTGGGAAATCACGAGAAATTTCTTGGAGAATGAGATTGTATTCGGGAGAAATTTTTAAGTTAATTGGAGGAACAAAAGGTCTCTTGGTATAGACTGGAGGAGAGCCATCTTCATTCGAAGTGCCATCAAGAATGGAATATTTATTGCTTTGGGCGAATTCTGAGGATTCAGGAGTGGGAATATTTCTTTTTGCAGCTTTTTTTTGGAGAGACAGTTTTAAATTCATCAGTATCCATAGCGCCGTGGTCTTCATCCAGGTTTTCAGATAATTTTCTTGGAGAATTTTGAGTTGTACTTTTAGGAGTAGATTCTTGAGAAGACCATTCTTTCTGTAGTTTTTTAAAGGCGGCAATATTTTCAGGAGTAAAAACTCGCTGGAATTCATTACCAATATAAGCAAGGCCTGAAATTTCTTCTGAGAGAGTTGATCTTTGAGATGATGATGAATTAGTACGGCTATGTCTATTAGTGTTATCTTGCGTAGATCTAGGAGGGCGTTCATGTTGCTGTCTAGGCATCGCAACAGCTTTAATGTGAGAAGTCGTGAAACGTTGATTATTCTGCATGATGAGAAAAGTGATTACCACTCTATTAATTATCGATTCCCTTCTCGATTCCTACAATGAATCTTATCGCCTGACTTCCACCGCATCCTCTTGCCTTATATATATATATATATATATATATATATATATATATATATATACCGGTAGTAGGCGGGGCTAACATTTTCTGGACCAATCAGGAGCGTTCTAGCTGGATCTCGGCTCCTAGTGGACGGATCGGGAAAATTCTCGATGTTTCAGGTACTTTCCATTTTGTCTCCAAAGTCGCCAAATTTGTCGTCAAGTTGCTAAATTGTCGCCAAGCCTTGGGACCTCTGACGTCAGACCCATTCACTATTCAATGCATATTACTGTCAATCGATCTTCCTTACGATGACAGTATTAGCGCGGGAAAGCAAAACCACAGGTTCGTAACAATACAAACATAAAAACAAGAAGAAATTCATACATTACACTACTTAAACTTCATTTTCATAATCATCATCTAAATCCATATGCACACTAACATCAAGCCTCATTGTCTTCCGCTTCATCCGCTTAACCCTACACACTACATTCACCCTCGAATCTCGCCGTCGTTTTGCTGACTCGCGATCCACACTGCAACCGAATTCCATGTGACGTCACCATAATGTCAATCGCAGTCAATATAAGGGCGTCCTCTATCGGCTGTGATGGCAGATACTGGATCAATTCGTTACACATAGCACGCGTAGAAAGGTTGAGAAATACTGTTCGGTCAATGGCAAGTAATTGCCCAGACGGGACAACAACATGTTCTTGTATTGCCTTTTTTCCTTACTGTGCATGCATTTGAAGAATTGGCTGCTTTTTGGCGTGAAAACATTGATAATTTATCACATATTACTTTTTACTCTTCTGATGGGAGGAAAATGGCAAATGGCAAATAAAATTTTTATATTTAAAAAATTTTATTTGCCATTATTTTTTTTACAGTTTTCCAAATTTATGTATGTTGACCTTTTTTATTTTATTTTACCAAGTTTCTTTGTGTAAATATCCATCATTTTAATACGATGCGAAAGTGAAAAAGAAAAATTCAGTAAGGGCAAAAAAAAAAATGGCTATTAACAAATATGGAATGTGTGAATTTATCTTATGAAATTATGACAAACATAAATCACTTTTTCTGCGCATGCGCTGTTTACTGACTTCGCTATAACTGTCAAAATGAAAAGCCGGCATTAATTTAAGAGAAATCCTAAACGGAAAAGTATTAGATTGTTAACATTTATTTTTAAACATATTTCACATTTTTTATTTTTAAATAGAATTTGAATTAATTAAAATTTAAGCGAAATTTCGACGTTTTTCTGCTATAACTTCCGAAAATATGATTGCACAAACATGGTTTTTACATCAATTTAAAGATTAAAATTTAGCTTTCTAATGGTGTCTGTGTTTTAATGTATAACTTAAGCTTCTATTTTTAAAGAAAGATTTTGACCATGTTTTTTTTTTGAGCACGTGACTGGATAAAATAAAAGAAAACAATGACGGAAGTTCAAATAATAAAAAAAAAAACTATCATCGTAAATCAAGTCTAAAGAAATGATACTTTTAGCACGTGACTGGATAAAAGAAGCAATAAATGTGATATTTTCTAAAAAAATAAATGCAACGCAAAGGTTTCTATAATCGTTTGCAATATCTGTATCATTAATTCAATAATTTTTTTTTACATTATGAAATGTGATAGTTTCTAAAAAAATAAATGCAAAGCTAAGCTTTCTATAATCGTTTGCAACATCTAAATCATTTATTCAATATATATTTTTTTTCCTTTTTTTGCTTCCTTTGAAAAAACATATTTAATATTTTAGCAGCATCATGGAAAAAAACATTTTCAATTTCTGGCCAATCACTGCCCGGAATTACTTCAAGGCTAATGAATATGTGACTTAATTGAAAATTTTAGAATGCATTACTCACGGCGAACCAACTGGTCGCCAAAGGCGGCTAGTATTTATATAAGAATGTTAATATCTATTTAAGAGGTTTTTTTAATTCTTCATTTTTTTAAACAGTATTTTTATTGTCTCTGACATTAATCAGTAATATATAATGCAACAAAATAATGACATTTTCAACTGACGAAGTGAGAAATGAAAACAAGTAATATATTGTTTCAGTTTTATTATTCTGTTTTACAAACAAATATTCATTTTTATATATCAGATTTGTGTATTCGTTTAGAATTGTAATTTAGAATTTAGAATTGTTCTTTCAGAATGGTAATGAAAGAAACTATTTATTGTATCTCTTGATTCGCTTAATATGCGTTCAGAATTATCCGCCTACGTTGAAAACACTGGTATTCTACCACATTGGCGATTTTTTTTAAAAAGTGTTATTTCTTGTAATTCAGACGTTTCTTTTTCCAAAACAATTTGTTTTCTCTTAGAAAAGGAAGTGGCCCAGTGGTAAAGTCTCGGCTTCGGAACCGGAGGGTTTCAGGTTCGAGACTCGATTCCACCGAAGAACCGTCGTGTGAGGGGGTCAGTTGCACTTTAAATCTGTCAGGCCAAATGTCCTCCCGTTGGTGTGGCGTGGTGTGGAGAGGGGGGGTGCCAGTTCAGGTGTCGTCCTCGTCATCTGACCGTGGTTCAAAATGACGAGGTCCGTCCCAAAATAGCCCTCGTGTTGCTTTAAACGGGACGTTAATATAACTAAACTAAACTTAGAAAAGGAATGTCTAACATATTATCCAGTGAAATTTTAAGTAAAATTTATTTTTCTGCTAAAATTTGTCTTTAACTTCAATTTTAATTTTCATAAAAATTATCCACCATTAACATGATATCTCAAAACCTAATAGACGTATTAACATAAAAATTTCTGTGTGTTTTAAATAATATGGGTACCAAAAGTTTGATTGTTGGTGAAATACTTTTTCTGTTATCAGTGTTTTTAGAAAAATTAAGTTGCGAATTTATGGAAAAAATGCATATATATATACAGGGTGTCCCAAAAAGATTGAAACGCGCTTTAATTCTTTAACCGTTAGAGATAAGTAGGTGATGTAATTTGAAAAAATCTTCAAAATAAGATAGGAGAGAAGATTACTTTAAGAAAAAAAATCCACCTATGAATTTTAAAAAGTTACACTTTGTAAATTTTTATACAACCCCACTATGCAAATTTGGTCAATTAGAAAGTTTTTCCTTTCCATCCCAGAAGACCATTAAAAAAAACTGCATAACTGTATCTTTAAAACTTTTTAAATAATAACACAGAAAAAAAAATTGACTTATGTCACTTTTCCATACCACTTGAAAAACTTTTTCGTCTGTGAAAATAGGGACCTTATCCAAATTGATAATAGAAATTCTTCGATCAAAAAAAGGTAATCAGTGTAAAATAAATCCAAAATGGCATTTAAATAGAGTCCTTATTGTTGGAGTTAAACAGTTTTGACAACATAAGATTGTAAGAAGTGTAACATAAAAAAATAATAATAAATAAAACGAAAATACATTTAAAAACACACGAATCATAAAGCATGCTCAAAATGTTTCCCATCAACACCAATACATAATTGAGCTCTTCTAATAATGCTCCTGTAAATATTTTGGAATTCTCCTCCTGTAATATTATTGCATGCATTAATTATCTTTTGTTTAAGGTCAGTTACATTTCTTTATGTAACTTAAAAATAAATAAAAAAAACTTTAATATACACGTATTAGAAGCGGCTAAATTCCAGTTAAATGAAAGGCAAAAATCGTCTGGCAGTTAATTTGTTAGAATATCGGTTTGACATAAATGTGATGAATTTGAAAAGAATTAAAATTCTACCAGACTAATTTAACAGTATTTTTCTTTTTCATAAATTTTGCTATAGAATTCTGTCAAATGGCTTTTATTGATTTTCAATGAAATCTTATAAAATTTCAAATGTAAATTTAGAATACATGGCATAAAATTACTTGTCCCAGATAAGATTAAAACAAAAGACAATTCTGTACTGCATCGTGAATCTACCGTAAATACGCAAAAATGTGTTTTGTAAATAATGTAAAAAAATTTATGTGTTTATAAATTGTTGCAAATTTACATTTCCATTTTGGTATATGGTCACTAAAAACAGCGTTCGATTTTCAATTACGCATAACTCACTCAATTTTAAGGATACAGTTATGCAGTTTTTTTTTAATGGTCTTCTGGGATGGAAAGGAAAAACTTTCTAATTAACCAAATTTGCATAGAGGGGTTGTATAAAAATTTAAAAAGTATAACTTTTTAAAATTCATTGGTATATTTATTTTCTTAATGTAATCTTCTTTCCTATCTTATTTTGAACATTTTTTCAAATTACATTACCTACTTATCTCTAACGGTTAAAGAATTAAAGCGTGTTTCAATCTTTTTGGGACACCCTGTATATATATTTACTCGTAATTTCTTTACATCTCAAAATGTTTCTTAGATTTTGGTTCATTTCATTCATCATTATATTCTATTACTTGTGTACAAAGAAAAATAGGTTTGCTGCATTACAATTTTGTGTAGAGTATTAACCGTTTTGGTTATATTTCACTAAAATTTACCACAAAATTTCCTATTTCTAAAAAAATATTATATTCTCAAATAATATATTTGCATTTATTGTGTTAATAATTCATAATAAATCTAAAAACCAAAAATAGTTTTTAAAAAATCTTATTTCTCAAAATTTTTACTTCGAACGTAGTCGGTTACCTTAATGTTAGAAAATGTGATTAAAATATTTTCTTTTAAAATTGATTAAAGGTAGAAAATATATTTATATCATAAAATCATTAATATAATTGAAAAGATATTTTTTTTTTGAAAACTAATATGGGGCAAAATTATTTGTATTATATTTGCGAAAGTTATTACGAAAAACGTTAGAATTTTATTAAATGTTTAGTTAAAATTTCAATAAAATTCAATAGGATTCATTCCCCTAAAACTTTCACGTACACTCTCCACTTTACTTACAATATCTACGAAATTTTAACCTCTTGCTTAACTTTAGCATCTTTACAAAACCTGGTGTGTTTCCTCGGCCAGTTATTTGAAGTTTAATCCTTGGTTAACAGATATGGTAAATAGATTTGAAAATATTTATAAGATAATTTTACTGTGCCTGTTGCCATTCCATAAGTGCAATTAATAAGTAGTCGAAGTTTTATCGGAATCGGATGACCGACACGGCAGAGCATAACAGACATAAGACAAACATTCATTTTTATTTATATAGGTAAGGAATTTCTCTAGAAAGGCTATATTTCGAAAAGGACAATTGTCCGTGGGACCGAGAATGATATTATTCTAATACCGCTTTCTTTTCAAGGTTTGGCTTGGGTGAATGGGATGTGTCGTCCGAAGCACAGTTGCACACTGAATGAAGGTTCCAGTTTTGAAGCCGCGTTTGTCATAGCCCATGAAATGGGCCACAGGTAAGCTGTAATCCTATTATATTCTGTTTTGTATGTGGATGCTGTTAAATAAAAGTGGACAACATTTATGTCTGCATTCTAAACACTTTTTATAACGACAATTAAGAGAAGAATTGAACATTTTAGCAAAAAATATACATGAAAACGTTTCTCAAAGTACATACTGCATCGTAACCAAATGCAACCAGTTTGATTTCAAAAAAGGATATACATGTTTGTTTTGATGTCTTGGGATCTATAATATGATTATTAGTGCAAATCCATACTACTACTACTGTTTTATTACGTTGTACAAACACGTAATAAAATCGCAAAAAAACAATAAACTTGAATTCTGCTTGGAATAGAAAATTTGCTAATGATCATGTTTTAAAAACATTGAAACAATGTATTATCCTCGATAGTACCCCATACAGAGTTTCGATAATATATGTGGGAATTAGTGAAAAAAAAGTATATTAAAAATACCATTTTTATAAAAATGAAAAGCTTGAATTAAATACAAATATGCATCAAAGAAAACCGATTAAAAAATTTCTAAAGCATTAAAAATATGTGTCATAAAAGATTAGTAATAAGAAAAGTGAAATAATTCGTAATTATTGTATATAGTTGTATTTATTAGAGTTGCATAAGGGAAAAAAATAAGAAAACAAAAAATCACAATAATAAAAACTACAAATATACGTGAAGTACTTCATAAAACATTAAAGTACTGTATAAAAAGGCATTTCATAAAATAAAATTATTTACTGAAAAATCTTTTTTTATGTAAATTATTTTTTCTTTTATAGCCCAAGTTTATTTGCGTCTTATAAGCAATAAACGTTTTTAAAACTGCTTATAAAATTATTATATAGCAAAAAGCATTTTATTAAAAATTGAACGGTTAGTTTTTAAAGGCAACATTTTAGAAATAATATTTAAAGCTGATTTCATGTTTATTGATTGAAGTCTTTTCTTAGCTTAGGGATGATGCACGATGGTCGGGGAAACGACTGCGATCCTAGCGCGTATCTCATGTCCGAAAAGACAGGACCTGGCAGGATCACTTGGTCTACTTGCAGCAACGACTATCTCGACAGATTCTTTCAGTAAGTTGGGTTAATATTATAAAATAATATATATAATTATTGATGATTCTGTTGTAGAAATGTTAAATTGTATAATTTATGTTAAAAATTATGAATCAATGTATCGTGTGATTTACATTATTAATAATTGTAGTTGTTGTTGTCGTGTCCGTGTTTTTCACGGAAAGGGGGTGCAGTAGCTTCTAAGGGTAAAGACCCCTGAGCACCCAGAGGGCAGAAGTCTGATTTCTAGCTCACACACATGACACAACCCTTTTTTTTAGGGGGTGGTCGAATTCATTCATATACTCATTCATCCATCAGCAAGTCGGAATTTAGATCCAAATCAGAGACCGACTCATCTCTGATTCAGTACCCCCAGAGGTATCGTTTTGCTATGGGAACTTGGAGGACTTTGCAGTCTCGACATATTTAACGTGCCCCAACTGCCATTAGCCAACACGGTGGTCTTTGGCCAAGACGAGGACAGAACCCGCGATCTTTCGGTTACGAGACTGACGCTCTACCAACCAGGCTACCTCGACCTTAATAATTGTGGTGGAATGTAGGTTATTATGATCTGTGCAGGAAGCAACAAGATTTATGTTTTCCGGAACTTTTCTTTAATAACCACATTCACACATTGAACAAAGACGCGATAGATAGATAGATAGATAGATGGATATACCATGTGGTTATTATTAAACTTCTCCTATAAACAGCATCCTACAAAGCAAATGAGTGAATGGACTGCGGTGAAATTTGTTATATAGGGTATACATAAGATGCACTCACGAAATTTCGGGAAAAAAATTCCAAATTTTCGGCCAGAGGGCACTTTTTCCAGATAAAATTTAACTTAACAGAGTAAGTTCCCAAACCGAAATACAGAAACAATATTGACAATCCAGAACAAGAATTATGAGTAATAAAATGTAAAACCGGAGAAAGCTTTAAGTTCTAGAAAAATGTTGAAATTCTTATGTTAAAATTGCTTGCGAAAAGAAAGTTTTATGCAAAACGGGTTTGGGTAAGAAACGTTTGTAGGCGCGTTGTCATGCCTTATGTCCATGTTTTCAGCTGTAATGATGTCGGTATCTTGTTGCAACATTGAATTACTGAAGGAAAAACATAATGCTTCATGTACGAAGCATCCCAACTGATCGGTTATGATCTGTTGTTGAACACACTGTTCATCGATTTGAAATTTTGTAGATGAATGAAGGTGGAGCACCTTTCCCTACACCACTCTGGGTATGACTGACAACTGCTCTTTTCGTGCAATTTCATCGTAATTCGTTCTTGTTTCTGCAAACTGACAACACAAGACATTCACGCTCGCAGCTTATAAGTACAGTATCACATCTCATTCTGATTACACTCGCAATGGGCAATGCATTATGGGATATCCTATCAGGCATCGCCATCTGGTATCCAAAAGAGAAGATAAGAGTTATGTAACTGCTACTTAATGAATTAGCACATTGTACGCTTTATTTAAATTTTTTCCCTTTACTGAGGGAAAGGGCATTTTAGTATGATGAGAAGCTTAGACTATGGTGATTGGCTCTCATTTTTCTGATGAGTACAAAAACGGCAGCGTTTCTTCCTGGTCCTCTACCAAGTAACAATCGCACCTCCATTTAGGGAAGAATGGTAGCTAAATATGTCTTCATAATAGAGGCTATTATGTGTAGAACACAATACCTGATATTTTTTGTTTAGGCGAATGAATTATTCAATTATCCCTGAAAAACAGGGAGGGTAGGAAGGTATTCTTTATGACATTACTAGATGGTATCCGGTACGTTGCTAACACAAAAGAAATAATTTTATAAATATCGTTTGAAATTTAAAATAACTGTCTTCTTTAATTAGGAATGATGGAAAGAATAGCATTTATTTTTTAAATCGGAAAGGAATACATTTATTGATATTGAATGACATATAAAGGAAAAATGTAAATAGTATTTATTCTTATCCTTCTAACTTTATTATTCAAGAGCTTTAGGGTAGAGAGTATTTTTTTCTCCGTCTTCAGCAGAAGCAAATACATTTCTTGACTGTCAGACTCGTAAGCATCCAGCATAAAACTGGTTATGTGAAAAACGTGGATTTTTTAGAGTTGAGTCCGCACATTTGCACATTTAAAGTGCAAATAATAAATAGTCAAAATTTTATCGCGGATAAGCGGTACAGCAGCGTATAAGAGACTTAAACATTCATTTTTGTTTAGATAGATTACCCTTTCTGTATCAATGTGCTGGCACCGAATTGCAAACTTGAAAAGAAAACATTACAGCCTTCAGCCTTCCATACAAATATAATTTGCACGTAGCATGAAAATAAAAAAAGTACAATAAATAGTCTACAGTTTATATTAAAGTCAGTTCTAATAATTATTTGCGAATTCTGCGTTTTAAAGAAGTTCTTGATAAAATTTGACACAGTTCGAGCACTTTTAGTCAAAGGGAATAAAGAAGTCAAAGCTGACAAAATTAAAACATACAATTAAAAATTCGATGAGAAAAATATTAATTACGTTTATAATAAATGAAATAACCGTAAAACGTAAAAAAAAAAAAAGAAATTTCGTTATCAAATTTTAGAAAAAAAAAGTTGGTTGAATGTTTTAAATATGGCTATAATATTATAAACATTTAAAGTTAACTCATAATAAGATATAAAATTATTGTAATAAGACAAATCTCGCTTTTTTATGTATTGTAATTAAAAATTTAAGAATAACAACAAATAATAAACTTAGTCTGAAAACCATAGGACATGAATTAATAAGTTTCACAAATATTTTGTACTACATTATTTGCATCATTTTATTCGAAATAGTGTCTAATTCCGTATAGTAAGACTTAAATACAATATATTGATTTATAAAATATATAATGTTTTATATTGTTTAATAATTAAAAAAATATATGGCGTCGATTTTTTTTTATTATTGAAGTATATCTACTTAATCTTTGTTTTTAAAAATAGTTTAAGCTCAGTATGCATTTAAATTAAAAAAAAAAAAAACTAATCGATAAATGTTCTTTTAGATTGAAAGTGACAAATTACTTTTTAAATAAAATATACGTCAATAATTTTTGTTACCTTACTTCTTTGGCATATAAAAATCCTTGTCAAAAAGGATCTGAAAAAATTTAATTGGATAAAAGAGAAAGAGAGATGCATAATGTAGTAGGTAAAAAAACTAAAGTTGGAAATTTGTTATGCATTCTTTCGCCTTTTCACATCCATATATATGAGCTAAATACAAATGCGCAATATTTTCCATAAACAGGAAAGGGCGAACCCGAAGTTTTGGACTCCTGCAGTTGAAAATTAGTTACTTCATTTCGTTTATTCTGAATGGGCGATGTTGGCAAGATTCCGTCTACTATATAAATTTCCTTTTTATCTTCTATTTAATATTTGTTTAATGCTATTAATGAGGATGAGATGCCTACGCAGATGAATATGGAAGGCCACTAGATCAATGAATATGACGCCAGAGTCACATGACAAGAGCACTATCAGCACATGTCATCTGACTTCTAAGTGAACATTGTTTTCTGTTGTGATTTCATTTCTTCTTTTTTACCATCAAAACGCATCACGGAATTCAAACATTAAAAATTAAACTGATGCGTTCCTCAAAGATTTAATTGCGCCATTTTCTTTTAAGATGAGTTCACACGAGGTCAGCCATTGCGCGCAATCAAAGGCCACGCCTACCATCGGAATATCACGTGCACCCAGCGGGACAGTGGTAAATGATTGTCTCATTGAGACAACTATTTACCATTATCCCATTGCCGTTATGTCATCTTCAGGAAGTAGGTGGACCGCGGTGGCCAGGTGGTAAGGTCTCGGCTTCGGAGCTGGAGGGTTTCAGGTTTGAGACTCGATTCCACCGAAGAACCGTAGTGTGAGGGGGTCTCTTGCAAGTTAAATCTGTCATGCCCTTTGGTGTGATGTGGTGTGGAGAGGGGGGTGCCAGTTCAGGTGTTGTCCTCGTTATCTGATCGTAGTTCAAAATGACGAGGTCCGTCCCCAAATATCCCTAGAGTTGTTTTACAACGGGTCGTTGATATAACTAAACAAATCCTGAAGTAGACGTGACTCTTTATTGCGCGCAATAGCTGGCCCCGTGTGAACACTACTTCATTGTTGACAGCTGAGGAAGAAAACTTCTGATAATTGCCTGCCCGGTTTGGTGCCTATATTTCTGCTAATTGCCTAGAATTAGAAAGTGAAAGTATATTCCACGAAAGAAAACGCAGAATTTTAGATAGAATATCCAGATATTTAAATTTTTACTGACATTGTGATATCATTGAAATTTGACCGCATTAGAACGGTTCAAGCA
>JAPMOQ010057169.1:75963-87549 GCA_026543055.1 Argiope trifasciata | reverse complement strand
TAAAAAAAAAAAAAAAAAAAAAAATGAAAGCTATACATTCTTAATGCAAAAACGAAATGTTTATTTTAAAATTAGCTTGTTCTAAATTCTCTTTAATTCAAAATACAAATGAATAAAATTCAGTTCTTTTTAAATATACTGTATCTCATCTAAATTCAACCTAATTATATATATATATATATATATATATATATATATATATATATATATATAAATTAACAAAATAAGCTAAGCGAAAAGTAACATAAAAAAAGAATCCGGCCTGAAAACTTCCTCAAGGGCCACTTTCAAGCAAGGACTCAAAATAAGGGATTTTTTCTGTGCGGCATCGGTGGACAATGGTATTGATACCTCGCGACCCGAAAATCCCCCGATTGGTTTTGTTTTAATTTTTGCTCACTAAAAACTGGGTTTTGATTGTTTTAATAATTTTATGATTGTATATATATATATAGAATCTTCACAAATATAACGTCATATTTCTAAATAAAATTTTCACTTTCCTAACATTTTTGGCGCTTACTTTCATATCGCTGATTCTAAAAAATTCTAAGCAAAAAAATTCACAGACGAAAGAGTAAAAGCAAAATTTAAAAAAAATTAAGCAAAAAATAAAAGCAAATGTAATATAAATAATCTTAAAATGATAAATAATAAACAATATGTATATAATATCGACTCAACTGCACAAAACCAAAGCTTAACAAGAGCAATACAGCATGTTATAGTTTTATGCACTATAAGTGGGGCGCTGCGATCGCTAATCAAACTTCAGTGAAACCTCGAAATCTATGCTGATAGTTATACATTGTAAAGCAAGTTTCCCGTCTGAAATTATTATTTTTTTATCCCCCGCATTAATTCAAACAATCAGCTTTATAGAATCAGTGTGACAAAACTATTTGTGGCGCTTTCTTTAATAACGAATATTTACGTTAAATGTGGTTGTATGCATAAAAAACAAATCTTAATTTCCGATGTATAAAATGCAGAAAAATACCCTACTTGAACAATTATATTAGCCCTTTGCACTCGAGGCCTTTTTCGCTTGCGCGAACCAGCAACTCGAAACGATTTTGGCTAAATTCGGCGAACGTATTACAAGTAATTGAAAAACATTTATAAGGAAACAAACGTATATAAATAATAAAATTTCACTAGTTTATTCATTTATATGTCGAAAACAAGAAATTTTATTAAGTATTACAAAATTTTAATAAATATTACACTCTGTAATTAAAGTTTTAAATTTAAGTTAAATTAAATAAGTTAAGTTAAGTTAAATTAATTAAGTTTTAAAATTAAGTTAAAGGTTTAAATTAAAGTTTAGTAAGCGTCGTACCAGCGTAGTTCGATTTAAAGTTTTAAAACACTCGGGCGCCGCAGCAGCGCCGCTCGAGTTGCCACTTCGAATCGGCCGGGCACCGTATCGGCGCCGCTCGAGTGCAAAGGGTTAATACATGTGCATCATGTTTTTTTTTCAAATTATTAATGAACTTTAAAACATATTTTTAAAAACTGTGATTCAATATTAATAGGTAAGAAATCAATCGATCGATTATAAATTAATTTTCAGTTCGAAATTTTACCGAATATTTGAAGATTAAAAGCGTACAACGGGAGACCTTCAACTGAAATTATTTTTCCTTGATTTTCTTTCTTTTTTTGTGTTTTTTCTTTGTTATATGTGTGGTACACCACTGTCTATTAATCTATAGTTGTATAAATTATAACATTGCCAGTAACTTTCGTTACAGGTCTAGCATATTGCCACATAGAGCGGTCGTCACTCAGTTTGAAGATCACATCCGTCATAGCGCTTAGGAACACAGACGTAAAAGTCCAATATAAATAGCTGGAGATACATCTTTCAAAATTAGTGGTAGAAACAAATAACATTTGCGTTTAGCAGCTAGAAAATTGTTTAAAATCATTAACATTCTTTTATTTTTGATTGCTTGTACATTTCTTCATATGTATATATAATAGACATTCGTTTAGTAATGCAAAAGACTATTGCAATGAAAGTTCATGGAAAAAAACAAAGAAAAAAAAAAGCATCTTTTGAGATGCTAAGATGTGCTTAGTAGAAAAATTGAGTAAAATCAGATAATATTGGGTTGGTGAATAGTTATTAGACGTTTCTTTGACGTGCTATATTTTAATATGTGAAAGTTTGGATGGATGGATGTTTGTTACTCCATTAAGCCTGAACAAAATTGGATGAGATTTAGCACAAAGATAGATTATAGTCGGGAATAAAACATAGGCTACTTTTTATTCTGGTTCATTGAGTGGTTCATTTTTTATTCATTAAAAACTAACTTTCGCGCCAAAAATCTGAGGCCAAATTCCCCCAAACATAAGGAAGGCTTTAATTTTTTCCCAACAGAGTTGAGGTTAGGCTTAGAAGAATTTTGACAAATTATTTCAAACGATTCTATTAATTTTCTTTGTGTTTGATGCATTTAAAATCAAATGCTGTTAATGAATCGATCTCTTGGATTCATTCCGAAGTACTGTTAAATGAAAACAGAACAAAGGAAATAAAAAAAAAATCTTATTCACATTGTATTACCACGGGAAATTCAGATTATAGGGTTATCAGTATATTAGGAAAGTCAGACATGGCCAAATGGCGCTGAAAGTTCGCTCGTGATTGTCCTGACATCAACTGTGTTTGCGCGGGATAATAACTATGTTTTCATTTAAATTAAAAGTTTAAAAATTATGTGTATAATACAGTTATAGCTATCTCAATGTCGATCTATAAATAAAATGGATTTGACCTGATTTTAAAGAAATACGGCTTTGATTTGTTGTTTTGTTTTATTTCGGGTATACAATGTAAATAAATTGTTTTTACGTTAGTTGTGTTTGTTATAAAATTGTCTTTATGTTATCTATTTTTCGAATATGCTTATACTTTTAAATGTATCGTTTTTAGGTTAGGTTTAATTTTTTTATTTGTCGTTATTTGATTGATTGTGGTGATATCTTAATAAGGCAGATAACATCTACGGGATATGCGCATGTTTTTGCCCCGTCTTTATGTTATCGGCCTTCAGATCCAAAGGTTTCGGGCTCTATTCCGAGAACATTTCACCTTCCTACATTGATGACCTCGGACGTGATGAACCTTCACCTTCAAGTAACTGATGTGGCGCCATCTACCGGCAACCAAAGTCGCCAGACTCACTTGACGCAACAATCCACGCACGCTCGCCATAACGCTTGGCGTAACTAAAAAGCTCTCCACTCGCCAAACAAAGATGGGTATGGCGCATTAGACACAACAGCTACACACAGCAAACTCTTACTCAACAAACCACTTCATCAGCACTCAACAACAACGCATATCGTTCGTCCAACTCACTGGAGGGTGAGTCTGTGGTGATATATCTTAATAAGACAGATTTCACCTACGGGACATGAGCATACTTTTGCCCTGTGGTTATATTACTGGCCTTCAGAGCCAAAGGTCCCGGGTTCTATTCTGAGCCGACTTCACCTCCTATATGATTTTCGTACACATACATCAAAATTTTCACGCGAACAGAGTCGCTTTTAATGGCTAGTATTTTATAAATTTATGAATGAAAATATTCTTTATCTTTTAGGTTATAAAATTCGTGTCGAATATCATACACATATTCTTCATATTCTACTCTACCACTTCGAGGAAGGATGGAAAGCGACGACTCGTTTCGGAATCTCGACGAACTTTTCGCTGAAGACACAATCAGCGAAATTCGATGGAAAAAATGGTTTGCCCGTTTGATACATGGCGACATTACTGACTTATCGTCAGGAGAAAAACCCTAGTGTTTATGTGATTTCATTATTTTTAAATTTTTGATTTAGTTTATTATTATATTTGTATGTTGATTCTTTGTATACTTGTTCATATGTAAAAATGAAACTGGTGCAAGCAGGCACCTCGCTCGCTCTCCGTTAGCGGTAAAAAGTTTATCTCGTTGGCTCGTTTTCTATTTTTTCAAATATATTAAATATTTAAAATATGATATGTTTACCTTGTTCGCTCTAGTTAACGACATTTTTAAAATATATTTTGTTTCCCTTGTTCACTCTTGTTAGCGGCATTTTTCAATATTATATTCCTTGTTTCCTTGTATATATTGTGATCGTCGTCCATGTTTTGTGTATATATATATATTTGTGTGTGTAAAAATAAACAAGAAAAATTAAAAAAGAAATTTTCTTTGGATTAAATACACACACACGCAGCGCTATACTATATACGTGTAAACACCTAGTAACCCTAAAAGTTGGGGTCAGTGGACTTAAATACCAGATGTTCTATTATATTTTGGGGTTGATGGAAAGGACTGCATTTCAAAGACAAAAAAACCGGTTAGAAGTGTAGTTATCATTTGAAGAATCGTCGATTATAAGTTCCATTTTGCCTGGTACAGAGTTAATTTGACTGATCACATGAACATCAGACTATTTTGTTATTATCGAATGGTTTTTATTTAATTGACGGCAGCTTCTTGTCTTAAAAAAATCAATACAAAAGAAGTTGAAGAAATATCGTTGAAGTCTTTCTTAAGCAAGACATTATTTAAAAGCTTAAATAACAAGTAATTTCTATCTACAATTGAATTATATAAATACATCTGTATAAACACAAGCGAAAAGAATTTCTCGTCTAATGAAGCGGGCTCCGTTATCCAAATGTTGTGATCTGCTTCAATGCCTACTTCTATCCTTAAGGCCTTATCACACGGTGAAGCAAGCACTTTTCCGTTTCTACCCTCAAAAACCGGTCAAGCAAGTTTCATGATCGACAATTTTTTTCGAACCAGTTCGAAAATGTTATCGGAAACATTGTCTGCAAACGAAATTCAACCAATCATGTGAAACTTTGAAGTGACGTCACTTTCCTTGACGGAAAGTGCCGAAGATATTTTGCCGTGTGATAACGACTTTACTTTGACTCGTCTACTTACGACAACCATGTTCAGGGATTTTCTTGTGACAGTAGCTTGGAAGATAAGCCAGGGAGAGGGTGATCATGTTTTGATGACCAGGTACTTATGACTGCCATGGAAAGGGGCTTGAATGCTGGCTGACAACTTCAATATGGAACATTCAACCATCGTTCATCGTCTCAAAAAACTTGGAAAGGTATGGAAATCAGCGAGATGGATCCCCACAAACTCAGCGACAACAATAGAGTGGAACGTGTCTGAATTTTCACCTATTTGCTTCAACAAAACGAGCGAGGTCCGTTTCTATAGGATCTTTTCACAGGGAATGAATCACGACTTCTCTTCAAAAAAACCTCAAAAAAAAGCCAGCGTTTCATCAAAAAGAACAACGTCTGACATGCTCAATAAGAAGTTATTGTAAAGGCCTTATGACACGGCGAAATATCACCTGCACTTTTTGTCAGGAAACGACAACTAAACTGACGTCACTTCAAAGTTTCCAATTTGATAGGTTAAATTTTGTATGGAGACAATATATTTCCGTCATCATCGTCAGCATTTTCAGATTTGTTAAAAAAAAGTTGTCGATCGTCGAGAAACTTGCTTGACCAGTTCTTGAAAGTAAAAACAAAAATTTGCTGACGGAAAGTGCTGACGGTATTTTATTGTGGGATAAGGCTTTAATAGAAGCACGGAAACAATTTTGCCACATGAATAGTCAGTTTAAAGGCCTTATCACAAGGCAAAATATCGGCCGCACTTTTCGTCAGTCACGACAACGGAAGTGATGTCATTTGTGTGACGTCACTTCAAAGTTTCACATTATTTGGTTGAATTTAGTTTGGAGACAATAGTTCCATCACTGTCGTCGGTATTTTCAGGCTGGTTGAAAAAAGCTGACAATGACGAAAAACTTGCTGGATTGATTCTTGAGGGTTGAAACGGAAATCTGCTGACGAAAAATGCGGGCAATATTTTGTCGTGTGATAAAGTCTTAACGTGTTTGGTACGGAAGCGGATTCAAGGCCCGACTTAGCTTAATTGGGGCTCAGGGCAAAATCTTCTTTTTGTTCTTCATCATTTTCGCTACTTCAGTAATGAAGATTATTTAAAGAACTTTTCTATGATATTTTTTTTAAATTTGGACTCCCCCTCTGATGTGTGGGTCCGGGGCAGTTGCCTCGTATGCCCCTGCCTTAGTTAGCCCTGAGCGGATTCATCTATTAAGAAATTATAGAATCGATCATTTACCAAGCAAATGGGAAACAGTTAACGAAGTAGATGGTGACTTCTCTCGGGATTAAACGTTTAAAACTAAAGAATTTTTGTTTCCTCTCTCATAATAGATAGTGTTGCGGAATGTGTATAGATGGCGCTACCGCCTGTTGTTTTCTTCCTGTTTGTAAGCATTCACCCCAATAAACAGAGGACATGCGTGGCAGATACTGACCTCAGTGGTACTGGAATTTACCCTGAGCGTTAAACTTTGTTGCTGCTGTTAAAAAAAATATCTAAAAGCACCGAGGTTTTGGAAATTCTTCAATTAAGCACCACCACCGACCACAGTTGCAACAGATAGTGTTCAAGAAAGCCAGATGATATCGTTTAAAAATGCCTGATAATTATGCACCACCCTAATATTCTGAAGAGCGACACATTTTTTAAACTACTGTAGTATAATTCAGCGGAAGTGGTGTCTTGCCGCATACTCTCTTATAAAGTTGTTACTCCACAGAACGATTTACATTGGATCACCATAGTTACGAAATATTAATTTTTGACGTGAATTAAACAGGATTTAACATCTAAAGAATAGACATCTGTTCAATTTTGAGCCACATCCAACTACAAGTTGACTGCCAGTCGGTCTACAATTTCAAAAATAAGTAAACATGATGATTCAAAAACTCAATGACTTTAATATTTCAAATTTGATATGGGGATTTGTAAAAACAAGTGCAGTTTTGTGTCAATCAATTGATATCGGATCAATAATTATCTGACTTAAGGCCTTATCACACGGCGAAATATCGTCGGCACTTTCAGCCAGCAACGATAACGAAAGTGAAGTCACTTCAAAGTTTCACATGATTGGTTGAATTTTGTTTGCAGACAATATTTCCCTCACTATCGTCGGCATTTTCAAGCTGGTTTGAAAACGTTGTCGATTACGAAAAACTTATTGACCTTTCTTGAGAGTAGAAACGGAAAACTGCTGACAGAAAGTGCGTACGTTACTTCGCCGTGTCATAAGGCCTTTAGACAACGAATTTGGTGACAAGAAAGAAATTGCTGGAATTGCAGAGATATATAATTTAGGAACGAAGATACGATATTCTTCTAGAACATTCGATGCCCTATCATGGAAATTATAAACAGCTGAGAGACAAATTCGGTGAGTGAATGAATCTGCTATTGGGATTTGGATTTGATTTTTGATCCTCGAGTTGATATAAAATCATTTCATTGAACTCCTAGTCGAATGAATTTGAGACAACCAAGTTTGAGTTTGTACCCGACTAGTTCTTTTTAAAGTCAGTTCTGAAAGAACAAAGGAGTACCTCCGCTGCTGCAGAAGGACTTGTAATATATCCTTTTCACTATGCAAAGAGGGTGATGGCATAAAAGCTAACATGGTTTAGATCAGTGATGGGGAAACTACGGCCTGCGGGCCAAGTCCGGCCCGCGGAAAGGTTTAATCCGGCCCGTTTAAGAGTGCCGTCGTGAGAATGTTTGAACGCATTCTTACTTCGTAATGTGACGACCCGCACAAAAACTACCTGCCGCGATATTCAAAACACAATAGTATTCTGGACAAATTAATCCGACCCAAACAGCTGACTCCTCTTCGCTCGAAACTTCCAGACACTCGCATTTTCGATTCATTGTTCTGTTTTTCCGAAAGGACCGCAAAACTCCAATTCCCGAACAATCCTTGCAGGTAGGTATAAATACAAGCGAGGCCGCCCGAAGATCAGTTAGTTAGCAACTTAGTCAGTCATCTGCAACGACCCACTGTGACTCGAGCAATTGTTTGTGTAATCCCCGAAACTCCCACTGCCGCAACAAACACCCGCGCTAGAGCATTAGTTAGTATGTAGAGAAATTTTGATGTTATGCAATGCATATTAGAGAATTAACACGTTAAACCATTTGGAATAACATCGACTCTACGAAACACAACTTTATTCACAGAAACCAAAGTAAACACTAATTTTTTAAGCAATTTCTGGTTGCCAACTCGGAAAAACATATAAGTAAAAATATTTAGATACATCATAAAAAGTGCGGAAATACAGTGAGTCAGCGCGGATAATATTTTTAAAATAACAATAATAAATCTTGCATTTCCGCTGATGCACGTGATACAAAAAATAATACTTCAGCGATCAGAATTTGGGCACCACAAGTAGTAAGCTTTCGTCAATTGCGTTTTTGTGTGTTATTCTCCGTAGTAGGTAACGTCTAAAATGGATGTTAAAAAAAGAAAAGTGGATTCAGAATGTCGAGTTTTTAAAGAAGAATGGACGTGGAAATATTTCTTTACTTTATTTAAAGAAAAACCTGTGTGCTTACTTTGCAATATCACTGTTGCAGTTTTAAAAGAGTATAACATTCAACGCCATTTCAAGAGCAAACATGAAAACCACTCCTACTCATCGTTAAGTGAAGAGGTGAAAAAAAATTAAATCGAAAGATTTAATAAAAAAATTTATCAAATCAACAACAATTATTTTAGAAAGCTAATCATTCTCAACGATGCGCTACGAAAGCCAGTTATGTGTTGGCTTATAATATTGCTAAATCTAATAAAGCATTTTCAGATAGAGAATTTATAAAGCAGTGCATGATAGATGTGTGCGATATTATGTGCCCTGAAAAGAAAAATGGGTTAAAGTGTAGCACGGTGTGCCCCCGAGTTTATCGCCAATATGGCAACCCGACGGAACTTTCTTACAGTAACCCTAATTCTTTTTTGTTTACTAGTTTTTACAATAGTTGAGTTGTTCAGGAACTACAACTGTTTTATAATAAATTTAATATTTAAAATATCGATTTCAGATTATTTAAATTTTGATTATTCTTTTAATTTAAAATTTATTATACAAAGAAAGTTTAGAATAAAATTAATATTAATTAAAATAACATTTATTTCATTTTTTTTGTGTTAATATTTACAAAAAATAATTTCGTTTTCACACTTTTAATTACCACTATGCGAATTCGCAAATCGTCTGCATTTTTGTATTAAAAGAAGTCTGCCATGGAATTATTCGCAGTTCTCTAATTTTTTTGGTGCTCCAACGTTTGGTTCCCTCAAAATATTATTATGTCTGCAATCGCACAGGAGTGGATATTTGGTAGTTGGGATGTTAGGCACTATTTCGAACCTGCTGAATGGATGAAGGGTGATTGGAATATTTTTTTAATGAGTTGATGAGGCTTGGAAAGAATGCTTTGAGTGTTATGAAGTGTTAAGTGTTTATGAAAAGATTAAATAAAGCAAGTAAGTACATTAAATATTAAAAATTCTATATAATATTTGTTCCTATAATATTATTTATTCTTTCTGGTAATATTATTATGCGCTATTCCTTAATCCACACCGTCCATCTGTTCAATTTGCTAGCGAAGCTACTGCATTCCCGCTCCGTATGAAAGCGAAGCCCTAGGATGTTTTTTTAAAGTTAAAATATACTGCCCGGTGCCTTCTACAGATGCCTTCGGCATCTGTAGAAGGCACCGGGCAGTATTAAAAAATAATTATAAACATTCTAAATAAAAAGGCGGGAAATGGCAACCATAACTGTTCCGCGGAGCAGTTTATTTTGTCCGCCATCTTGGTTGGCGACTTGGCATCCTTGGCGCAGCAAGGGGCACACTATTCTACACTTTTACCGAAAAATGATTTTCATTCACTGTGTCTCTCAAGAAGAACAACTACCGAGAGAATTGAAAATATTGATAAAAATCTAATTTCACAACTGACTACAAAAACTCAAAAATTTATTTTTTATTCAATTACCATGGATGAAAGTACAGATATCAGCGATACTGCGCAGTTACTCATATTTGTAAGAGGAATCAACTCCCACTTTGAAATTACAGAAGAACTTGCAAGGCTGCAGTCAATGAAAGGAACAACTACTGGTGCCGATATTTTTGTGAATTTGAAAATCGCATCGATAAACTTCGTTTACCTATTAATAAGTTATGTAATGT
Source organism: Argiope trifasciata (assembly GCA_026543055.1). Taxonomy (NCBI): domain Eukaryota; kingdom Metazoa; phylum Arthropoda; class Arachnida; order Araneae; family Araneidae; genus Argiope; species Argiope trifasciata. Next base: position 77,371 of record JAPMOQ010057169.1, on the reverse strand, counting down.
AACTACAGATGGTGCTCCTAATATGGTTGGAATCAATCAAGGATTTGTTGGGAAATTTAATTCTAAGTATCCGGAAAATGAAGTTGTTTTTTTGCATTGCCTTATACATCAGGATGCTCTCTGTAAATCGGCTTTAGATATTGACCATATACTTAATATTGTTGTAAAACTAGTAAATAGGATTCGTTCCAGAGGATTATTACATCGCCAGTTTCAACAGTTTTTGGAGTCCGTACATGCTGAGCATTCCGATATCCTGTATTATTCAAAAGTTCGTTGGTTAAGTGCTGGAAAAGTATTTGAAAGAATTTGGGATTTAAAAGACGATATTGTGAATTTTCTTCTTGATAAAGACATTTATAATCAATTTGACGTCTTAGAAAACGAAACGTGGCTTTCTGATTTCGCTTTTTTTTCACAGACCTCCTCGTACACATGAATCAACTTAATCTCAAATTGCAAGGGAAAAATCAGTTTCTTCACGATATTTGGCAATACCTGAAGAGTTTCAAATTACAGCTATTATTATTTGCTAATCAGATCTCTAAATCTGATTTTTCTCATTTTCCAAGAATACAATCTTTAAAATTCACTATATCAAACAATAAGATTAAAAAATATGAAATTAATTTGAGAAAACTATCTTCAGAATTTGAAAGGAGATTTCAAGACTTTAGAAAAATGGAACCAGAGTTTAGTATTTTTGCGACCCCATTCAATGTTAATTACGAAGAAGTTGATGCAAAATTTCAACTTGAGTTAATAGAACTGAACTGTAATACTTTCCTGAAACAAACTTTTCATACAGTACCATTGCTAGAATTTTATAAAAATTTAAGTCCAGATAATTTCCCAAATCTAATTACTCATGCAATGAAGATAATGACAATGTTCGGCTCATCTTATATATGCGAACAAATCTTTTCAACAATGAAGCTTAGGAAAACTTCTTTAAGAAACAGAATTACAGATGGGCACCTTTCATCAGTTTTAAGAATTTCTGCTTCGCAAATGGAACCGGACTATGATGAAATTTTGATTTAACAGTCTCAATTTCATTTTTCTCATGCACCATCAACCAGTAATGACACCAGAAAATAAAGTGATAATACTTCACATCAAGAACTACACTAAATTCATTTTATATTTTGTGCTTATAATTTTCTTACCTTTTGCTTTTTTACTATTAAAATAATAAGTTTATGTAATAATATATGTATATGTTTATGGAACACATAAATTTTTTAACGATTAAGCATTATTCTTTGGCCCGCTACGATCGTCTAGTTATTGCAAATGGCCCGTCTTAAAAAAAGTTTCCCCACAACTGGTTTAGATGGAAAGAAACGGGAATCTGAAAAAGATTGTATCTACGAATTGGTTGACTGAGTTTGTTCCGACTGATGAC
>JAPMOQ010057169.1:40931-75953 GCA_026543055.1 Argiope trifasciata | reverse complement strand
GAGTTTGTTCCGACTGATGACGAGAATAAACGATTTGAGCAGTTATCGTTTTTTGAACTATTAAGAAAGAATTTCAGACAAGCTTTGAAATGATTGTAGTTCACAAAGGAAGTTGATTCTGAAAAATGATAAGAAAATGTTCGTGGATGAAAATAGTAAGAAGCGAATTTCGTCTAGTCGTTAATCAACAATTCCATTGTCTCATATGCTCCAATGGTAAACACCAAGGAAGCTAAACTCTTTTAAACGTAGACAAATTTTGTCTGTTGAAGATATTCAAAACGTATTAGGGATACAATCTATGCCACACTCAGTGCTGAAAATATTTTGTAATGACATACAAAGACGTTATAATTGCATCTAATATAACTGACTTTAGAACGAGTTGTATAAAGAAAATAAGGATTTATATAAGTTTGGCCCCATCCTAAGATTTCCTCATTGTGAACTAAAATAATTTGTTTGTTTCTATCTTTCCTTTTCATCAATTTATTTTATCACTAACTTCCAGAGGTAGTTAATATTAGTATGTGGTGACATCTTAACAAGCCAGTAGAAGCAACTAGACATCAGCGTTCACTTTTGTCGGATGGTTAAGTTACTGGACTTTAAACCCAAATAACACAAGTTCGATCCTTGGAGGAATTCAACCTACACATTGGCCCGATTCCGCCAACGCGTCACTACATTTGGTGACCTCGCACTATGAACATTCAACTGCTGTCGTCGCGCCACCTACCCGCAGCAAACGCAACTACCACAAAGTAGTCAGACTCACTTGACGCAGCAGCAACTCTCTTCGCCCGCCATTATGCTTGGCGGTACCGAAATACTCTCTGCCCTCGCCATAACACTTGGCGCTATAAAAATCGTTCCTCTCTACAAACTCACTGGTAGGGGAGTATTGTTCTGACACCATAATAAGCCAGTAACGGCCACTTGACATTAGCTTTCACTTTTATCAAATGGTTAAGTTACTGGACATCACACATTACAGGCTCCGTCCTTGGCGGAATTCAACCTACACATTGGCACAATTCCGCCAACACATTCGCCACAAGTATATATGTATAATTAAAACAAATAATGTTGTTGTTAAAATTAATAATGCAAAAAAATCAAACTCAAAATAATAAACACACTGGCTACTCTGCCTGCAAATAAAGACATTCGGATTAAATGTGATTGACAGGACTTCTGAAACAGCAACTCTGGCGAGAGCCGTGATTAAGAATTAAAACAAGTGTTCTGAACATTTATAATGTTACACATTATAAAAGTCTACAAGCTTGTTTCTATACTATATAAAAAGCATCTAACTATATAAGCTGAGTATCTATTGACGTCTTTATTAGGCAAAGATCGCATTAATATTGATAAAAAGGGAAGGCCACGTGACTGAGGGGATCCCATTCGTGATGAAGAATTAAAATAGTGTTCTGAACAATAATAATATTACTCATATTAAAAGTCTACTAGCTTGTTTCTGTATAGCTGGCTGAGCATTGACTGAGCCTTTATCAGGCAAAGATCGCAGTGATATCTGTAAAAAGGAGGGAAATGTTCATTTATGAATAAGGAAATCCCCATCATGCATGTTCAGACAGAGTGGCGTACCCCAGAAGTCGAGGCTGAATCTGGGTTCAAATGAACTTGCAAATCATCAACTATCTACTTATGTTTCTATCTAAAGTAATATTTTTTCCATCCTTTGCCAATTACTAAATACAATAAATGCTGAAACCTCTTTCAGCAAATTAAAATTAAATAAACTATTATTTTCGGTCGTGCCTATGAGTGTAATGCTTAAACGCTTTTGCTCTCCTATCAAAAGAAATTGGAAAAATAGAAATTTTCCTGGAGTAATTAATGACAAAAAAAATAAAACATCATTAAATACATATGCTAACATTCTTTTTTTTTTACTTCGTAAATAATTTGGGGCCCCAAAAGGATTTCTTGCACCCGGGCCCCTTTATAGAGAAGACCGACTCTGGATAGAGAGATAGATTTTACATTATAGCTGCTAATTTGGCGAGATACGATAGGTTTGTCTTGAATAGTATTTAACTTGGCGAGAACCTAATATCCAGTTCTCCTGATTCCTTTATGGTAACTATGTGCCAAACTAAAAAATTACCAATAAGCTTAATTTAAATTTGCAAATTTATGGTTTTTATGTGATTAATCAAAGTTATACTAACCCAATATCGATGCATAAAAGATAGATTGATAGATTTTACATTATATCAGCTAATTTGACGAGTTCCGATAGGTTTGTCTAGAATAGTATTTAACTTGGCGAGAACCTAATATCCATTTCTCATTCCTTCATGGTAACTATTTACCAAACTAAGTCCTAAACTAAAATTTACGGCCCCCCAAATGATTTCTTGCACTCGGGACCTTTCATAGAGAATACCAGCTTTGGGCGAGAGCTGTGGTTCAATCCTAATGACCTCACTGGCCAAGGTATAATCCTTTGTGGTGACATCTTAATAAGCCAGTAATTTCCACTAAATATCAGTGACAACTTTAGTATAGTGGATAAGTTACTCAGCTGCAAATCGGGAGATCACAAGTTCGATCCTTGGCGGAATTTAACTTACTCGTTGGCACAATTCCTCCAACACCTACGCCAAATTGGCGAACCCGGACGAGGTGAACTTTCAACAGCTGTCATGACTGCATCTACCGCAGCAAACGCAACCAACGCAAAGTCGTCAGACTCATTTGAAGCAGCTCTCTCCACCAAGCAACGAAAAGTTGTCAAACTCATTTGACGCAGCACCAGCTCTTATACACTAGCCATAACGCTTGGCGCAATAAAATCGTTCGTCTCTCTACCTACCTCACTGGTAGGGGAATATTGTGGTGGCATCTTAATAAGCCAGTAACTGCCACTAAACATTGGTGGTGTGGTGATATCTTAATAAGACCGATGACATCTACGACTCCTGAGCATGCTTTTGTACAGTGGTATGTTACTGGCTTTCAAACCCAAAGGTCCCAGGTTCTATTCTGAGCCTACAACACCTTCCCACAGTGGCCACTTTTGTATAGTGAATAAGTTACTGGACTTCAACCGCAAACATTGTGGGTTCGATTCTTGGCGGAATTCACCTTACACCTTGGCACAATTCCAGTCAAACTCCATCGCCAAGCCTTTTCGTGGGAAGCACATTCCTTCATCGATAGGAGGTAGCTGAATCCCACTATTTCTGTACCTACCAGGGTGGCGAGAGTCAACCGCCATGCCAGAAACTTTTCGTCCTCATTTCTGAGTTGACACCCCTGTGGGAGTAACTCAAAGTTATAAAAAGAGCGGAATCGGAAAGACACGATATTCCACAGTAACTCTGTTTATCCAGAAATATTAACTAAGGAAAGCCATCAAAAATTCAAGAAAAATATTATTTTTGATTAAAACTCTCACAAGTGATGTGTTTGGAATATTTAACAGTTTTATTAAAAGGCAGATAAGCAATGAAATTTTTTAAAAAACAAAGAAATAATATTTATTGATAAAGGTTTTAATAATTTTATTATTATAATCACAATAAACTTACTTTCTAACTTTTTAAAAACAAATTACATTATAAAAATTGTCTAATATTTATTGATAGCAGTCAAATGTACGAGGAAATTAAGAGCCTTAAAAAGTTACTTGTTCATGATAGCAGTTGGTATAAAGTAGGGTTACATTTTATTAAAAAAAGCATTTTTATAAAGTGCAGTTAGCAGTCTTGGTTTTATATTAACCATAGTAAAACCCCTTTATAAATGATATTTGATCACTTTATCAATAAAAAATTCAAGGGAGCCAGAGGAAAAAAAAATCTAACTTCTAAATAATTATAATTTAAAATATCCGAATTAGCCGAGCTGCGCAGTAATAATAACTGACTTAATGCAGCTTTTCAAAAAACAGTTTTTGACATATTTGGTATCTACGTATGACGCAGAAATCTTCTTCAGGTTCAAGAAACTTTTTGCATTGAAACGGGAATGAGTTTTTTCTAATCAAGCATCCAAACTTTGTTAACAATTTGAAATATTTTCCAGCAAAAGTTTAGAGGTTTTTGAATTGCATTCCCCTACCGTAAATCTCTTAAGGTCCATCTACTTCTATTCTTTTTCAAAATTTTGCAAGATTTCGAAAGAAATGTTAGCAATTTTCCGAACATTTTGTCTATTCATTTTAACAACAGATCGGTCGGCAAGTTTGCCTGTGGCAAGTAGATCCTCTCGTGCTTATGATATCTCTTCTCCCGAAGTAAAGGTGAAAAGCTCTCTCTTGCAGAGAATTGTTAGAGAATTCTTCTTTATACAGCCGACCACCTGCCACCACTGAACGTATCAGTATCGACAGGATTTGTTGTGGTCGACTGCTGATTAAAGGCCTTATCACACGGTGAAATTTCGCCAGCACTTTTCCGTTTCTACCCTCAAAAACAGGTCAAGCAAGTTTCATAATGGACAACTTTTTCTAACCAGTTCGAAAATGTCGTCGGAAATATTGTGCGCAAACGAAATTCAACCAATCATGTGAAACTTTGAAGTGACGTCACACAAGTGATGTCACTTTCGCTGTCGTTTGTTGACGGAAAGTGCCGAACATATTTTGCCGTGTGATAAGGCCTTAAGTATTGTCCAACCTTACACTGATCAATCAGTCAAACTAGCATTCCTTACGGGATAGTAAATAGCTGTCTTTCTCCCTATCCGCACACTCTCAAACAATTGGAATGAAATCATCAATCTTTAACATCATATCCTTCAGAGTTTTGAGATGACCTAGTACCATCAATACTGTACTTAAATCATTATTTACAATCTTCAGGTTTTTCCTTAACTCTGAGATCTCCATACATTCCATTAAATTGGGGTAAGCTGTACCAATTTCTCCATAAATGCATTTATTTTCCTGCGTTTGTCAGAGAATTATATACCTTTTCTTAAGCAAAAAATATATAAATTTCATCTTCAGAACTCGCGAACAGGATTGGATGCCTTAAAATAAAAGCCTTATTACACGGAGAAATATCGTCGGCACTTTCCATCAGCAGTTTTACGTTTCTACCCTCAAGAACCGGTCAAGCATGTTTCTCATAATTGACAACTTTTTCTAACCATTTTGAAAATGCCGACGAAAGTGACGGAAATATTGTCTGGAAACGAAATTCAACCAATCATGTGAAACTTTGAAGTGACGTCACTTTCGTTGTCGTTGCTGACTGAAAGTGCCGACGATATTTCGCCGTGTGATAAGGCCTTTAAAAACCCTATCATACGGCGAAATATCGTCAGCGGATTTCTATTTCTACCCTCAAGCAACAGGTCAAGCAAGTTTTTCGCCATCGTCAGCTTTTTGGCTTAAAAATTATATGACATAGGTGAGAAAATGAATTTAAAATGTTGAAAAAAAAATAACTTTTAAAAACAAAACGATCCTACTTTATTTTGAATAAGTTTAAGCACTTTTTGCAACATTCTGATTAATCTGTTGGAAGTAATCGGCAAAAGGCCGCCCTGAAAGAATGATTAGAAGTGAAAAGTAAAAATAAAATTTATGTATTTCTTGAGAGAAATTTTTCTGTGAAAAAATCAAACAAAATTACACCTAATTCATAATCTCATTTATAAATTTTTGCTAACATAAGACGAATGTTATTTGTCTTATATACAAATGATGAAAAAAATCAAATGCAGCTACATAAAATACATTTTATCGCTTACCTTTGTATATGATTTAGCATAAGATAAATATGGAGGTTATTTTTCTTTCTCATACTTTTCTACATTTTTTGCTTGATTATTGTTTAAGTTTAATATAGACGACCTTCAAAGCAAGATGGAAAATATTGCCGAGTTCAAAAAGATAAATATAATCTCAATTAATTAAAAATCATTCAATATTTGGTATTTTTCTCTTCTATCTTTCAAAAGTATTGTCTCACGAAAATGGCATCGTTTTAAGATTGAAAAAATAATCTTTTTGATGGTATCAATGTAGGAGGCATTCCAATCACACAACACAACCCATTAATAAAATGAATTTTCAATTGAATTGGGAAAGTGTCAAATTTAAATAATAAAATTTTATATCATCAAACATTGTTATTCCTTAAAGATAGAAAGTATAGATTTCACAGGAGAAAGAAATTTATTCTGAAATATAAGCATTTAGAACGGGGTTCGACTATATTATATAGTTAATAAAAATCTGATGTAGCGATTTAATAGTTTCAAGAAGTGGGGTTTTGTTTTGTAGGTCTGAAGATTTTTGAGTTCCTTCGTTTTGTAGTTATTCTTTTAAAATTATATTTAAACATCCAGATCAGCAAATTTAATCTTGAAAAATTTCCACAAAACTTGATAGAAATCTACAAATTTCATTTAAAAATCATACACCAAATTTTATGCATACAACTCAAAGCGTTTTTGATTTATCTTTTTCACAGACAGACAGATTTTTTTCCTAAAAAGTGTTTTTCGAACTCGGGGAATTCTGAAATGTGGAAATCGATGAAAATCTCAAGTTCGAAATTTGATTATATTTCTTTCCCTGCACTTCTTCAAGGGAAAGTATTATAATCATAAAAAACGAAGAAAAATATAATCACCAAAAGAGAGGAAAGGAAAAACGGCATTTACACTTCAGTAAACAGTCTACATCATTTGCGATGCATTTTAATATTTAAATACCATGCATTTAAATGCGCGTTACATAATTTGCACGTATAATCCTTTCAAGTTACCATGATCGAAGACAATGGTCAATGACTGCCCTTTTTTCAAGCCAATATGAATTGCTCGCCAACCTTCTATGGTTGTCGAGCTTCAAGTGACGTCAGATCAGCAGCCAATCAGCATTTTTGAGGTATGCACTTCCAGCTTCTGAAATAGGCGTTTCGCGTAAAGTTTTGAGTAGAGATGCATAATCCACGGTTTTTTCAATAACAAATAATTTTGCTATTGTTATTTTTAAATATCTGTTCCAAATATCTGTTATTTCAATCATATTATTAATTAAAAATTATTAATTAATATTGAATATTAAATTTATTAATTTTAATTAAAACTTAATTAACTAATTTAAGTAATGTGTGATTGAATTAATTTATCTATTTCAGCTTACTATTTTAATTCGGGTTTTTCATAACTTTATACTTAATTTGTTTATTGAAGTAAACCATTTTCTAAAAAGGTTGAATTCAAAATATATGTCATTTCTTTAAAATGTTTACTATAGTTCAATATTTCACCAATAGATGGCTCGAGCAATGACCACAATAAACGCAATCACAACATTACGTCACAAGCAGTTAAAAATTATCTATAGTGCATTGCAAAATGAGTCAAGGTCAATATTGTTACTACGCCCTTTCCTGTGAATCACAGGAAAGGGTGAAATCACCTTTCCGATAAATTTCAGTGATATGCAATTCAACGTTCCGATAATTCCAAGAATATCGGGTCCGTTCACTTCTAAGTCCACCCTCAGATTTCTCCTTTTCCCTTTAAGCGTTAAGGGAAGGAGCCCTCAAAGATTACACCCCCGATGGTTCAAAGACACAAAAGAAAACTGTTTTGTGTTTCTGGGATTTTCTATCCACCTCCTGGAGGGTCAGGATCAGTTGATACTCCTTTTCTTTAGCCGAATTACAACGATCGAAGAATCTTCAGGATAGTTACGCGTCCCACCCCCTGACCCCTCTTGCGGTTTTCAGAGATGTCGTCTCAGTTTTGATAGTGCAATGTCATTTTCAAGGAGTTAAACATTTGCGGTTTTCGTTGATAGTAATCTGAGATTCTTTTTATTCCCTTTCACTTACAGCATATTTTTCTATAGCCGACTTGATGAGTAAAATATTTTTTTTGATACATTTTTCAGTATTTTAATGAAACTTGAAATTCAATTTATTTGAATTTATGCAGTTTTGATAATTCTATCTCATTTCTGCTTTTTTATTACGAAGAATTATCAGCTTTTGTTATGAGATTTCATGGTATATTAACCTGAAAGTGATTAATTTTATGTTCATAAAGTAAAAGGACAATTTTCTTGAAGTGATTATTTCCCACTCGTTGCATCACCAAGAGGTCTTATATTCTTTTCCGTTAAATATATTTTGAAAAAAAAATTACCGTGTAAACATTTCTCATACAAAATAATACTTTTATGGATGTAATCTTAGTAAAAGAATTTTATTTCTTTAATACAATTAGAAAGAATCATTAGATGAATGGATTATCCCAAGCATAACTAATTTCATATTCCTTTTAATGGCTTTTTTAAATTCTTTGTGAATTATTTTGAAAAAAAAAAATTCTAAAATGCTTGTTTTAAATCTAATTTCTTAGGATGGATGACATAATATAACTATGCATTGTTCTGAAATGAAATTTCTTTTACAATTGAATTTCTCCATTTCCTACATTGTTTAACATTTGCTGTATTGTTTACTTCTTTGAAGAGTCACATATTGGACAAGATATTGCTTTCCTCTTCTGCAGATTTCCCTCCCGGTAGGAACACTTATTAATTCCCAGCCACTCGAAAGCAATGTCAGTGTTGCTTCTCGCGTCGAATTTTCGATTTGTGCGAAAAATGGACCTTTCGTTTGAATTTTCTCTTTTTTTCGAATTAAAGTCTTTCTTTCTTTTATTATTCTTTTTTCGGATTAGAGTTTAGCTTAAAACAACAGATTACTATCATAAGAAAGTTGGGGAGAAAAAAATGGGGGGATGACGTTGTAAGTGAGGAAGATAAGATAACGAAATTGTTTAGAAACCCATTCTTCCCTAGGTGATTAACCCCCCACAGCTGGGAAGGAAGGAAAGTGAAAAAAGCCCATTTCTTTTTTTAAAGTACTTTTTTTTTTAAGTAATCTTTTGTGGAATAGAGACAAATTTTAGAAAAGCCATACTCAGATTATTTAACCACCCAGAGGTATATATAATTTTTTCTTGATACGGTTCGGGTTGTTAATAAGTGCGGCCCATCTCGGGAATTTTTTAAAAAAACTATTTAAGCGAATTAAAGCATTGTTATGATATTGGATTCTAAAAATTATTCCCCGAAATTAGGGGTAAATATTTAATTCTTGAAACAAATAAACAAACAAAAGATGTGTATGTATTTGTATAATTTTTATATGGGGTGATATTATGTTTTGCTCTACTATTAAAAACTTCTATCAGTTGTCTTATGTGTCTGTGTGTGCATTTTTAAGAATAAATAGAGCTGATTTAATTTCATAGTACCGAAAAAATTGCATTATTAGAATATTTTATAACCGTTAATGAATAAAAATCTTAATTATTTGCTCTGCGTTTTTATTAATTTTTACTAACCACATTGTTTTATAATATTTACTAAAATGCTGCGAATAGTATGTTTGCTTCTTCATTAAAATAAGACCTTATTAAATATTTAAATTTTTTTTCATTAATAACCTTATTCTACAGCTTTATTCTACAAGTTTATTGTAGAAGCGCTTAGGAGTTTAGCTTTTTTCACAATTTTTTCATAGGTTAAATTCCCAGTTTTAATGTGTAGACATTTGCTTTAAGTAATCTTTCTAGTGTGATTTAAAGCATTTTAAAACATTTGAGGCAACATTCAATCGGAACTCCTAGAATATATGCAACGGCATCATATTACAAACAACAAATACTATTATTAATAAGTATCTTTCTATCATTTAAATACATTTTTTAAGACTGCTTTATTAACTCTCTTTTTTGCATAAAATCTTATAGTCTCCATAAATCTTGCATTTTAGCTTGATTAATTTTTTTTACACTAAGTCATCTAAGTTATATTTTAAATTTAAATCTACAATAATCATAATCAAGATTTGTGAATCGAATATATCTGCAGCAGCTTTTAAGACATTCTTAAAAATTATCACTTTAAGATGTGGTTAACAATAAAATAAGATTATTCTGGTAACATGTTTTTTTTATTTCAAACAAAAACTTGAAAAGGCGAAAACAAAATAAAACTGCAAATATCAGAATAATTGGTGAGGGAAAAACATATTGGTCTTCACGTGTGTTTAGTAATTGCCTATTTAAGCGTAAGATACTGATCCTTCTTTTCAGATAGTGTTTTTTCCCGGAAGTCGAGTCATAAAAGGTGGTAAGGGGCCCAGTAACTCAGGGGAAGGGCGAATAAAGGACGGACCTCCCAAGTTCAAATCATCTGCTGATTTTCCGTGAACCTTTTATCCACACGCCGCTTTCAATCAGCAAGCATTTTCAAACGTTGCTTTGTTTCATATTTAACACACTTAAAAAAAGGGGGGGGGGAGGGAAAAGTGGCCGGACGAAATTTTACTTTAAATAATACTTTTCTACTGCTTTCATATTTTAAATCTTAATTCTTATAGAAAAATTGACTTTTTAATTCTATATGAAAAATTGATTTAAAAAAGTTATTCATTTAAGAAGGAATCATTTCTAACACTTCATAGTATTCCATAAACAAAAAATAATTCCAAATGTCTTACGAATCTAACTTATAAAAGAATTTCGCAGTCATTGTTTTGTTTTTAATCTCCCAAATTTTTTATTAATTATTATGCAAAATCCCAATACTTTTTTTCCGTGCATTGTTGTGTAAAAGAAATTTCATTTTTTTTCTTTTTAATTTTTTTTTTTTGAATAAACAGTACTAAGTAATAGAAATAATAAGCTTGAAAATTCACATCTCTATTTAAACTTATAAGCGAAACCGAAAATGACAGAACAAGTAAATTTTATGGCAATAACAACGTCTTTACATATATCATTGGTCTGAAACAATTTCAGGTTTCCAGCAGATATTCTCTGTAGGATTTCAAGACCAATTACTTTCTTTGGGCAGCAATCGGTTATCAATCATTGATATGCAGTTTCGTCAACTAATTGTACCAGAATTCAGGAGGATTGAACTCGTTGAAAAACGTTCAGCCGATCAATGAGACATTTTCCAGTAAAAAAAATTAATAAATAATTCGATATTTTGTGTTTTTTATGACAGTCATCAGGAATGATTTAATTAATTTTGTGCTTAAAATATAAAAAAAGATTTTTAGCTTTTTGTAGTAAAAAAATGAAAAAAAAACTTTTTTTCTATTTATTATATTTTGCGTTAATCTATTTTTTTTTTCAAATTTTTTTATTAATCATTTATTGACACCGACTAAACCGGATATTTGAAGGGCAGGTATATCTTAAATGATACTCTTTTTTTTGTTGTTAAGTTAAATTAAATTAAATTATTGTCCGATTTATTATTTAAAAAATTCTGTAAAAGAGATCCTTTTTTTATTGAAAATTATGTAGATGCCATGAGATTCATGGAGATTTCTTTTAATTAGATTACCATCTTCGATCTGGAAGGTTTCATTCTACATGTGAAACTTCTGAAAAGCTAGGAATGCGAAACCTGTGTCAAAAACGCATCGGTTTTTCAAACGAGAAGCACTGCAAACGAGTTTTTGTGTTCCCTCAAATTTACAAAAGGTCAAGAGTCCCTAAGGGTAGGACAGGCTCATTCAAGTGAAATGTTATCGCTTTCGTTTATTGTGCTCTACTTCAAAGTCTAAGGGATTCTAAGAATAGTGAATGAGAAGACTGTTCTGTTTAGTCAAACCCCGACAGTTGATAACATCATTTTGCGAATCGTTGCCCGGAGAATTGTTTTCTTAACTTTTGCTGGGTATTTTTAGCAAAAATTAGTCAGAAAATTGGTTGGACAGGTAAAAAAAATGTATTAGAGTCTCATAATTGGCCATTTAGATATTAATTATCCAGGCCCTAAAACATCTCGTAGCTGTTTATCAGAATTCAATATTGTTTATAATCATTATTCTCTATTAAAAAATAATTACATTTTCGTTTTTAAATGAAGTAATGAAATATACAACTCAAAACCTTATGAATTGTACCAATGTAAATGCATATCAAATATATTTATCCAGAATTTATTTTTGTTGCATACTTTTCTAGTGATTTTAAAATCTTAATACAACTTAAAACAATCGACATTTTACCGCAACTTTTTCTCTCGTTTATTTCCACCACTTTTAAAATATTATGCAAGAGTATTTAATTCCACATAAATTTAGGTAAGTTTATAATGTCTAAAATTTTCTTTTAAAAAGTACGGAGAGCAGGTGATCATTGATGACATATCTATTGGTCAAAATTTTAAATATAAACTAAAAATTTGCAGAATCGGTTATAAGTGAACATGATACCTAAAAACAAAAGCAACTAGATAAGTTAAATATATCCTGTAATTTTATCAAAATATATAATTGTATTAAATTTTTTAATATAATTTGTAAAAGGAGTGATTATCCGTCAGTCTGTCTATTCATGAGAGTTTGATTAATCATTTAAAAAATGGATAAATGAAATTGCTTTGCTTTGACATCATTATTACAAACATGTATCCAATTTTCGCTCCAATCTAATTGGATAGGAAGATGTGCTTCATGCATACTTGATTCTATTTAACAGTATAAAGAAATACGGATACGCTGCACTGCATAAACATAACCATAAGAGAAAGTAGAGAGGTAAACACTATCATTGATCTTTAATTTAATTGCAAAGATAAATGGTAGTATTAGACTGTTAGATTGCTTTTAATTATTATAATAAAGTACTGATAAAAATTGCTTTCCAGTTTGGAACCTGCAAATTTTAAGGTTGTTACTGCCCCTGTTACTACTTATATGTGCAGTTGTAGTTTCGTTTCATAAGTAACACCCCTATCAGTAATAAAATATGAGTGAAGTAATATATAATTCTTTATTTGATACGAGTAAACAACAGATTGTTATTTCAAGGCATAATTATGAATGCTATACTTTTGAATATTCAAAAATAAATTATTGTTCACGCATCTTTGAAGCATTTATCTGGATTATTTTGCATTAGAATGTACATAGAGACATGGAATTATAACTCCTGCTGCACTTTACACAAGATACATCTATCTCACTTATTCACACAGTTTTATCCTTTAATGAATATTCTCATTTGCAAATCAACAAAAAAATGCTTTAAAATATTGTAAAATAAATACAGAATCTTTGAAATTCCTTTTTTTAGAAAAAAAGATTTTATAAATCTGTTGCTTTATCTAAGAAATATATGTTCTTTGATAAACTTTTAAAAAAAAGAGTTTACGGTGTTAAAGACTTTTTCGATGTTACCAGTCTCTTAACGTTCCTAACAAAATTAATCAAAAATTCAATTCAATTTATTGATAAAATTGATGTTATGTAAACAAAAGTATTGATATATACGTGACGCCAGCATTTAGATTTTCTGTTATAAATTATATATATATATATATATATATATATATATATATATACATACACACACACACACACACATTTGGATGAATTTCTGTATTGTCAAAGATGTTTCAAAAAATTCACGAGGACAAATTTATTATTAGCAATTTATTAAAAATATCCCATTTAGTTTTAAAACAGCTTTTAAAAACACGAGCTATCATTCCGAGCAACGGTATTCTCATGCTAATTAAGCACAGAAAATTTAATTATACGAATATCAAATGATTACAATCATGAAAATATAGTAATTATGGTGTTTATATTGATTTAATGATATCAAGTATGAAATTTCGATATCATTAAATCGATAAAAGTGTTAAATACCAGTAAATTTTTTTTTTAAATCTTCCTGCGGAAACTTGAGTGCGAAAGAAATCTTGTTTTCGTACAATAAGATCAACCGCGCGACTGCTTCCAACAATAGTCATTATCTTGCGATAAGACCTGAACAGCTCAGAACTACGACTGTTTGTGAAAGGAGAAACGTGTCTACATGTGAACAATAGGCTCCGTTGCCCGCCCCACCAGAACTATTAGTGGGAGGTCTGTTCCAAGAAATGCATCATTGTGTAAGGGACTTTCCCTATCCCTATGAATAACTGAATTCTGTTTGAGAGCTTCTATTGGATAGATCGTATCTATAGTAACTTTCTATTGTGATTGCAAGAGCTGTAGTTGAAATATCAACAATACGATACGATCATGGTAAGGGTGCGATTTGAATCACACCTCTCAATGAAAAGTATTGATCACTGGTATATGTGACTTTCTGATATTGGTGACGTAATAACCGTTCTGAAAATATTCGTCATCCCTAGTTTTGAGTGACTTGCAAGACAGATGACTTCTGGCGCCATCTATCAGACTTCTCTTTGTTGTCGATTGAAGTAACTTTCTTCACCTGTTTATTATCGTAAAAAGTTTCACATAAATTTAAGATAATTCAAAAATATTGGGTCATAACTGATAGACACTATTTTTTCTAACTGTAATGGAAATAAATTAATTGCATTATTTGATCAAAAAATTTTAAAAAACACCCATCATGGAATTATTTTATGAGTGGGCGCACTACATCTTTTTCGAAAATTCACTAACATAATTTTAACAATTATTTTTAAAATGATTTTGAAAGTATGCTTTATATTTTCGTTAGTTTTTCGCATGAAATTATTTCAAATATTGTTGCATTTAATTAACAGTTAAAAAAAGAACTGTCTTTAAATTTTTTAAAGCTTTCTAATCAACATAACTGTATCCTTAACCGCGTAGTCAAAGCCACATGTTTTGAAAAGCTGCCTTCTTCTGTCTCCTTGCTACGTAGATTAATATTGCATTAAAAATGCCGAAATTAAACAGGAAAAAGAGCAAGAGAGTGTCTTGCCGCAAAAGATATAAAATTATAAAAAAAGTTGCCGAACATAATAGAAAATTACGCAAAGAAGCGAAAAAAAATCCAAAAAAGAGAACTCCGAAAGATCCTGGAGTTCCGAACAGTTTCCCTTTCAAAGAGGAGATTTTACGCGAAGCTGAACAAAGAAAACAAAGGGCTTTGGATCTTAAAGAAGCTCAAAAAGCAAGCAGGTTGAAGTTGCAAATGGAGAACAGAGGTCTTAGCGAATTGGCTGAAGAAGCTAATCGTAATGACATGGCATTTGAAGAGGCTCCACACGTTGTAGAAGAAAATGAATTAAAAGAAAATACTCCAAATTTCAAAACGTATTTCAAAGAACTTAAAAATGTCGTAGAAAATAGTGATATCATCTTGGAAGTGCTTGATGCTAGGGATCCTCTTGGAAGTAGATGTCCCCAAATAGAAGAGCTAGTTGTTAGTTCAGGTAAGAAATTAGTCTTGGTGCTGAATAAGATTGATTTAATACCAAGACAAAATTTAAACGATTGGCTGACATATCTCCGTAAATCATTGCCTACAGTTGCTTTTAAAGCTTCAACACAATCTCAGAGTATCAATCTATCTCGCTCTAAAATTCCTGCTGTGAAATTAAATGAAAGTCTCCAATCATCCAGTCCTTGCTTTGGTGCATCTTTTCTTATGAAAATTTTGGGAAATTATTGTAGAAATCAGAATATTCAAACCTTTATCAAGGTTGGCGTTGTAGGGTTTCCAAATGTTGGAAAGAGTAGTGTTATAAACAGTTTGAAACGTTGTCGAGCATGCAGTGTTGGAAGTACCCCAGGATTAACAAAGGCTGTGCAAGAGATATCTCTGGATAAACATATCAAAATTCTGGATAGCCCCGGAGTTGTTCTTGCAAAAAATGATTCGTCAGCAAATCTGGCTCTTAGAAATGCTGTGAAAGTAGAAACATTAAAAGATGTTATAACACCTGCTGAAGAAATTATAAAACGTGCTGATCATCAACAATTATGCCTTCACTATACAATACCTGAGTTTTCATCTTCTCAGGAACTTTTTTGCTTATTAGCCAAGAGAATGGGAAAATATAAGAAAGGCGGAATTCCAAATGAAGAAGAAGGTGCCAGGCGATTGATAAATGACTGGAATCGTGGAGTTATAAAATATTACACACATCCACCAGAGGAAGAGCAGCAATCGCCATATTTAAGTGCAACCATTGTGTCGGAATTTGCTAAGGCATTTGATATTTCTGCTTTAGAGGAGAAAATGGAGCTGGATAAAGCTCCAGAACTCTTCCCAAGCCATGGAGTACTTGCAAAGTCATCTGGAGCAACCAGTGTTGATATTTCAGCAAATGATGAAGAAGAAATGGAGCTGGAGCAGCCAGAAAAAAAGGTTACTGTCCAATTCGATAAGAAAAAAGACAAAAAAGGTGTTGAATCAGACCTGAAATTTATTGCTGAAGAAGACCAACAAAATAAACTTCTGAAAAAGAAATTTAAACAAATGAAAAAGAAACGCAAAAGAGTGAACAAAGCAGCTGCAGCATTATCTGACACTCTGGTCAGTGCTTTAACTCTTTGAAAGCCAGTGTTTGTTTCGATAGAATATGATTTAATTTTTCTGTATCTCAAAAAAAAAAGGGGGGGGGCTAGGCTGAGAGTAAAGTTGTTTTGTTTCCTTTTATTGCATAAATTTTGAATCAATATCAACAATTATTTGATTTATTAGTGAAATTTTTTTTTCACTTTGTAATAATATTACATAAAAGTGAACAAATGTTGCATGTAATATCGTTATAAACAGGCATTCTTTATTTGAAATGTGATAGTTTAATTTTATTAATTAAAAGTAATTTACAATATTTGTGAATATTGTTCATCCTTTTTTTTTTATTCAAATATAAACTTGGATATTAAATTTCTTTTTTTAATACTTTGTGAGCATGATGTTATAAATTCTTTCTGAAATTCTTTTTTTAAATATAAGTTAAAGGTGTTGTGGCTTATTTTCCAGCTGTCTGATGAAGTCAGACAAGGTCCATTAGATTGTTGACCCAGGGAAATAATTTAAAGGTACAATAGCTTTTTAGAATTTTTTTCTCAAGAAATTTGATTATTTATAAGAAATGAAATTTCACTCAAAAAAATATTTATATTTTATGTAATGTACTATACCAGCTATGCTGTAATAAAATGTATTAATATTAGTTAATTAAATCGCTTTATTTATTCAAATACAAGAAGAAAAAATGTTATATGTATTCTTTTCTAAATTATAGTACTTTCAACTCAGTCATATAAGAAAATTACTCTTGCTTTATATACTTTGGCTTGATATCAGGAAAATCTATACTTATAATAAAGCTCAATGTGTGTGTGTTGGCGCTCTACAGGCCAGACCGTTGTACCTACAGCTACCAAATTTGGTACATGTATACCTTGGAGGTCGGGAATGTGCACCTTGGAGCCCTTTTTTTGAATTTTTAATTAGAATTTGAATTAATTAAAATTTAAGCAAAATTTTGACGTTTTTCTGCTATAACTTCCGAAATTATTATCGGACAAACATGATTTTAACATCAATTTAAAGATTAAAAAATTAGCTTTCTAATGGTATCAGTGTTTTAATGTATAACTCAAGCTTTTATTTTTAACGAATTTTTAAAGAAATATTTTAACCATGTTTTTTTTAGCATGTGACTGGATAAAATAAAACAATGCCGGAAGTTCAAATGAAAAAACAACAACTATCATCGTAAATCAAATCTTAAGAAATACAACTTTCAGCATGTGACCGGATAAAATAACATAAATATAAAATGTGATATCTTCTATAAAAATAAATGCAAGGCAAATGATTCTAAGAAATCGTTTGCAATATTTATATCATTAATTCCATAAATTATCTTTATTTACAGTAAACCTGATTGAATTTAGACAGGATATGCATTAAAATCCCGACTTAATGGCATATTTCTATAATCGTTTGCAATATCTGTATCATTAATTCAATCATTTTTTCCCTTTTTCGCTTTCTTTAAAAAACATATTTAACATTTTGGCAATATCACCGAAAAAAACATTTTTAATATTTTGGAAGCATAATTGATAAATTATTAGAGCATTAAACTCAAAAATTTTTTCTGAATAAAGTTACCGACTTTTTAACTACTAATAACTGAATCTTTTAACTTAAACTATTTCTTAAATTTTGGCTAAAAAATGATTTAATTGGAAATTTTAGAACGCATTACTCATGGCGAACCAGCTGGTCGCCAAAGGCGGCTAGTAAAAAATAAAGTAGTTATAATCATAATAATTTGTGATTTACATGTAAAGCATCTCATTGCAGGATACGTATAAATATTAAGGACACTTGCTTTTTGCTTTAAAAATGAACTATGTAATTAACTTTTTGCAAACTGTGAATATTGCCTCTAATTTTTTGTGATTTGTAATAAGCTGGTGGTTAGTTGCATTGAAGATATTTTCAGTAGTTCAAAAAAGGTATGGTAATTAAAAAAAGTAGATCTAAAATTTTAGTCATACATAAAATTGTTTCTCATTCAAGTATATTATATAAGTAATATATAATATAAACTGCTCATTTCATTATCATGTGAATGCTGAAGTAATATTTCAGCAGAGCTTCTTCCAGCAATTGTGCATATATGCTTCTCTTTTTCCCTAGACAGCTCAATAATGCTAATCCAAAGATGGACATCAAATGAGAATAGCCCTAAATAATGTGTAATGTTACTCATTGCATACAAGAAATAGTTATAATCAATTCCACCTTGCAATGATTTTTAAAAGAAAGAACATTTTAGAATATTATTCATAGACATTTTAATTAAAAATTAGCCTTTGACAAGATAAAATGTGATATTAATAAACTGGATATCTTCCTGTTGTGGCAACTACTTTTGAAACTAAAACAGCCGATAGAGAGTAGAGGGGGCAAAAGCCGTCTGTAAAATGAAAACAAACTTTGAATTGTAAAGAAAGAAAAAGATCTCTGTTGGTAACATATTAATGCAGGTCTCTTCAGCCTGCATCTTGAGTGCCTCTAATTTTCAAAAGAAAGACTTGCTTCTGATCTTTAAATAGTAGTGAGTTTATATGAATCTAGCAATAGTATATCTGCCTTATAACAGTATAGTATCTAGTTTTATATTGCTGGCCCTATGTAAAACTTGCTTAATCATTCATTACTACAGAATTTGTCTGCCTTTATGTGCTATTCGTTGAACAGCTATGATTTGAAGTTTATTTCTTTTTTCTTCCTCATTTTTATTTGAATATCAAACTTTCAAAATGAAAAAGTGATAAAAAATCATCTCAATCTCAATGAAAGAGTCCACAAATTAAATTTTAAATAATGAAAATACAGAATGAGAAAAGTTTCCTTAGTGTGCTTCAATAATGGACTGTTTGCTGCAGGATAACTTAGGCAATTATTTCATATCACACATCATAAATTATTTTTAATAATATCCTAAAGTATTGAATAGTTTTTTAATATAGTGAAAATAGGATCTAGTAAATACTAATGGATTTGTAGTAATTTATGTGTTTGTGTAACAGGCATTAAAAGTTTGAAAGTACAATCTATTAGTGTTATTTAATCAGTTAAGTAATTTATTAAAATTGTAAATGTTTTTTGAATGATATTTCTGATTATATTGCTTATATTTATTAGAGATATTGTGATTTTCCAATTACCTATATTATCGAAGGGATAATTTTTTCTTCTTTGAAAATTTACTATAAATTGTTGGTAGTTTCAATTATTTAGTCTTACTCTTTGAAATTAATAAAAAAGATCTTGGAAATCTGAAATAAACAGAGAATACTCTTATGAATCTTCGACATTCTAATACATTTTTTAATAGATAAATTAGTCCCCACCTCAGTTGGGGAATGTGTATTGATCATATCTCAATACACATTCATTGTATTGAGATATAATTTATTGTTTTTTTTTTGTTTGTTATCACTGAACCTGTATAAATAATAATAAATTTTGATAATTCATAAAATGTTTCTTGCTTGCAGAACTGCAAACTGTTAGAGTATTTTCTTCAAATTTTACTTTCAAATATTGTGAAATATAATCAAGGTGTGCAATAGTTCATTTTTTTATTGATTAAAAATTATTTCCATGTTTAAAAATAATTAATTTAATATAATTAATTTCATTCTTTTTTTAATGAAAGTGTAAGAGGTATTTAAAATCAGTTATCTGTGAACTGACAATCATAATATATAAATAAATTTAATATCATTTTTAAGTTATTATTTTTATTTAAAGAAAAATGGTCAGGATTTTTTAAAAAAATTCTCTTGCTGAGGCTTTTAAAAATATTTTCTTTTTTGAGTATCTCCATAGTTCTGGAAACTGTTTGATGCCACTGAGGCTCCTATCTTAATTAAATTATAAAGTGGTTGCAGAAATTTTTTATATATGTATTACTTTTTTATATATTATGTAATTTTGTGGCATATTAATTTTTTGTAACATTTTTATTATTGTTTATCATACCTTAAAATATTAGTCCATTGGTATGAAGAACCACTTCTACAGCAAAATCAAGTGAGTATTTTCCAAAAAGGGAATAAAATTTAATTTTTACAAGAAATAAGCATTGATTTTTAAAATAATGTTAGTTTATTACTGAAACTAGAAATAAAACTACTTTCTTTGTAATCTTTTATTTTTGTAAACCAAAACATTATATATAGTAGCGAATTTCTGCACTGGTGGTGGTGACAGTCGCTTCATGCCTCAAGGTGGCCTTAAAATCTACTTTGATGTGTAACATAGTACTAAAAAATTAAATTTTATTAAAAATTTAATTTTTAGGTAAATTTATAAGTTTAAAGTAAGGTAAATTTAAGGAAGATAAATTTAAAAGTTCAAGTCTTCTATTGAGTCTGATACATAGAATTTTCAACTTTTTCTTTAATGGAAAAGTGTTAATTCAATGATAAAAGTGTTAATGAAAAAGTAAGATTTTATAAGTTCAGAATACTTTCTCATCACTTCTCTTTCTTATTTGCATAGTATACATGTTCTGCAGGGTATGAATAAATAATTTTGTTATAAAAATTAAAACTATTTCCTTGAAATCAGGAAGAATGAAAATCGTTGAAGAACTCAATGACTGCTACTCTAAATTATATGTATGTAATAAAATACAAAATTCATTGGTCTAGAGACAAAAAAAAGAAAAAAAGATTTTGGTATATAAAATGGGTTGATAAAAAGAATAATATATGTACAAATAATTGCATAAGCTATAAATGCATTAGAAATTGCCTTTCAATACATAACAATATCACAAAATAAATTTTAAGATAAAATTAAAACTAAAATAAGTTTATCTTGCTACTTTTTTGCCAACTATAGAGTTTAATGTGAAGGACCCTCAAAATATACCTGTGCATGTTGCCTTGTGTTACCAAAAACCACCACTGATTATATATATTTTTAAAAAGCAGTCATTAAAAGAAAAAATTTGTTTAATTATCATTTTGTAGTCTAATTGAGTAATTAATTACAATATGCTTATGAAATACAATTTTAAACTTGAATGTGTCTTAGCATTTTTATATAATCCTCTATATGTTACAAATTTATTTAAATTTTCTTGAATCATTTGAAATTATCACCGGATGCAAGTTTTTTTAAAGAATTTATTCTTAATGTTGGATTAAATACTTCTGATATTGCATTTTGTGGAGGAGAAGAATATAATTTTTCCTTAGTTTGAATTTTGATTGGAAAAGTAAAATTGTACCATAATATATTTGATTCATGGGAAATATTATTAATGAGGAAAAAATTAAAATATGCCAGGAACAAAACTTTTATTTTGTAAATAAACATTTATCAGAATAGTATTTATATAAAAATTAGGATTAAATACTAAACAGAAAAATATTCTGAGTCTAATTTTGTTCATGCCTTGGTAGAATTCGGTAATTGCAGAATTATTTTAATGTTTCAGTATCATTTTATTGTATGCACACTTTTTTTTTATTGTTATTAATTTTTTTTAACTTGTTATCAAAACCTTTTTATTGTGGTTTCTTAGTATTCTCTATTGCAGTTATAATGTTGGGCTCAGAAAGATATAAAGTGAGCGTATACAGAATGAGAAAAAGTTCAAAGAATTAATAAGGATGTTTTTTCTCTCTATCAAAAAGTAATTAATCTGGTTGGGCAAAATAATTTTTTTTCTGGCCTATTTTTGAAAATATTTTGCATGCAAATTTGTTAGACTGAGTAGCTTTTTGTATTTTGCCTGTTTTGTATGGTGATTTCAAAATTACATATGTTTCTCCTATATGTCCTTAACCATAACACTACTTTCATTTCCTCTGATTACAAATTTTTGTTCACATAAATCCCTAAACCCTTTTTGATGGATGAATTTTACTTGCATCTATTGCTTTTTTCCCCATATTAAACACATTTATGGTTTATAAAGTGAGATATTCATCTTTTAATATATATGTCCTCTGAATTCTGGATACATATTTAACCATTTCTTTAACATCTGAAAATATCAGTTAAAATTACATTCTATACTTTCTAGTTCAAAATAAAAACTAAACTATACAAATCTGTGTCTGGAAATAATATAAAATGATGCTAAATGCTTGAAACATAATTTTAGAATTCATAAGGGAACTTAAAGGTGAAAAGACTTATAATACATTTATTCAGCATTAAAACAAACAAACAAAAAACAATTATTAGGATATTCAAATTAATGAAAACATGCCTCAAATTTGATAAAGGTTATGTTTTACAGAAAATTATAATACATAAATTATACATTATTAATTTTCATCCCACACTATAATAAAAACAATCTAAAGTTGAAGGTATAAGATATTTTGTGATTTTCAGTTTTATTATTGCTTTAAAATTGTTCAGATTACTTATAATTTTTTTGTTGGTTAATTAGAATGCAGGGTTTGATTTTGAAATTTACATGCGTAAATAACCACCTAACTGATACATGATATATTTGTTGTATTATGCTTAAATGTCAGGAAAGTTTTGATAATTGCCATTTAAAGTCACATTTATTACATTTTAAACTTACCATAGAATCTAAATTTCCTTGCTTATATATATATATAGTAGAAATTTTTTTATTCAATATAATTTTAATTAAATATCAAAATATTTTTTCTTAGATTTAAATATATTTTGTTTTATGAATATTCTTAGAAATCCTTCAGATGTTCTCTTACCAGGCACCTTTGTGGAATATCCTGTCCAAAAGGAATATAATAACTAAATGAATCAAAAGAAATACAATTTTCATTCTAATTGTTGTAAGTTTTAGGATTTGATAAAATTCATCCTTCTTGCTTATGCTATTTTTTGATATGTGTATGAAATGCAAATTAAAGAAATAATGGTAATATAATTGCTTGGTGATATATTATCAAATAGTATATCTGAAATCGACAAAATTCTTGATAATGAATATAGCTTGAAAATTCAGGAATGGTAAAATTAGAAAATGATGATTACATTTTTCTTCAAAATAATGTATTTAGCAAGGTATAAAATAAAAATTTACTCATTATGATCTTAAAAAAAAATTTTATTCATAAGGAATTAGGTGCCTTCATGGAATTCTTACCAGTTTTTTTTTTTCTCCTTCATTGTTAGATATTAGCTCTTAATTATTTTGAAGTGAATCTAATACTATAGCAACCATACGAGGAATGGTTGCCAAGTCGAAAATCGCCCCAGAATTAATAAACTTCGGTAAACGTGGGTGTCTGGGGTTTTTGGCCACGAGGAATCGATTGGCGCCGGTTTTGAAGCGCTACGGTCGAGCAGTTTGGAGTTACAGATAGGATATTTTCAAACTTTATTAGTTCGCCATAATGGCTACTTAAATTTTCAAGCGGTAACGTGCTGCCATCTATAGCCAATATGGCGAACTACTAAAGTTTTATGTTTATGCTGTTATAGGTTTATAATATGTTTCTTATGTATGTATATATGTTTGGTTTTTCTAAATAAATTTGTCAAAAATATTGAACTTCAACACACTTCAATCTTTACCTTTACTTTACCTTTATATAGAATAGTTCCCTTTCCAAACTCTTAACTTTGTTTAGAATAGTTTACAATGGTGCACTTTAACCGGTTATCTTTTCACCAATGGTTTCACAAATTTTCTTATGGCATGTATTGTTTTGATAAATCACAATTGAAAATTTTAATCTTCGAGTTAGCTTCGATACCTGTTTTCTCCGAGCGGAGCTCGGTCACCCGCTGGTGAATAAATAAATCTGACGATTTCATTGTTTGATTACTGATGATCTGGAAAATATACAGCATTATGAAAAATTGTGAATAAATACTAATCAGGTTTCTTTTTCAAAGATTTATCAAGATGGACAAATGCTTCTCCTATAGATTAATATTCTCAACATGGCGAAGACATTCAACAATAGAAATGATCAATTCTACTATCTATACATTTAATTGATGAAATTTTTCAATCTGGGGGAAGAAAAAACACTAGCAGAAAAGAATCAGCCAAACTCATTTATAACAAATTTAATAAAATGCATTAAAACAAACTTTTATTACTGTAAAAAAGATTGTTTATTTATTATTAGTATTTTTATCTTGTTTATTACTAGTCACTTTTGAAAATTATTTGGAACACTTTGATTAATAATTGCTAAAAATATCTATTAATTTTTGTTATTATTTATTCTTAATTTTGTTCCCAACAAAAATATTTTTTAAAAAAATTTCTATTTTGATAACTTGTAATATATGGTTTTTCCAGATTTTCAAGTTGAACCTTTTTTCACCCTGTTTTATCAAGAAAGAGCAACAGTGTTTAAAAACAATCAAGTTTTTTTTTAAAAAACCTTACATATTTCTGTAACAAAACTTTAATTGTTAAGTTTAACAAAATTTCAAAAATATTAAAAACATGCCATATATTTAATTTTAATTATCACAGAAATTAATCGAATTTTTAGTGTTTTTGTAATGATAACCTGTGATAATATTACCGCATTATATTTTGTATCTTCGTAAAATTCATTTAATTATTTTTTGAAAAATAACAGTTTTTTTATTGTAGTATTTTTTAAAAATTCAAAAAAATATTTTAAGCATATTTTACATCCATGTATTTTTTTGTCGAAGTTAATTTCAGATTTTTTGAAAAATAAGTTTTTTTGTTGTAGTATTTTTTAAAAATTCAAAAAAAAAATTTTTTTTTAAGCATATTTTACAACTTTGTATTTTTTTGTCGAAGTAAATTTCATATTGTTTTTATTTATTGTTACCATTAATTCATTCGATCCCTTACAATTTTTGCTGGTCAAGATTGGAAGATTTGGTTTATTTTTTTCATGAAGAGTGAATTTAAAGATAAGACATTCTTTTATTAAAATTTTTGAATTTCAGGAACAGGTAATGGTGAAAATTATGTATGTGTAACCATTTCATACCTCCTCTTGTTTCGCATCATTCCAATTTTGTTCTGTGCTTTTCCGGTTGATAACTTCTTATATCCATACCCTTTATTAATCGAGCCGTGGTAGCCTGGTGGTAAGGTCTCGGCTTCGGAACCGAAGGGTTTGAGGTTCGAGACTCGATTCCACCGAAGAACCGTCGTGTGAAGGGGTCTCTTGCTCGTTAAATCTGTCAATACCAGACGTCCTCCCGCTGGTGTGGTGTAGAGAGGGGGGTGCCAATTCAGGTGTCGTCCTCGTCATCTGATCGTGATTCAAAATGACGAGGTCGGTCCCAAAATAGCCCTCGAGTTGCTTTAAAACGAGACGTTAATATAACCAAACCAACCCTTTATTGACCAGGTAGGAGAATCGGGTACATGACATTCGCCCCAGTTGTACCTCTTTTTTGTTGTCGATAAATCGCCTAATGTAAAAAACTATGATAATTTTCTAAAAACCCTAAAAGTGAAAAATTACTGTTTCAAAAGAGATATAGCGCAAACTTTCTGCCCGTGCATTTTGAAGCTGCAAAAACCCTAATTAAATATCATGCAATAATAGAAAGGGTCGCCGTGGCCTGGTGGTAAGGTATCGGTTTCGAAACCGGAGGGTTGCAGGTTCGAGACTCGATTTCACCGAAGAACCGTCATATGAGGGGGTTTCTTGCAAGTTAAATCTGTCAGACCAAACGCTCTCGCGCTGGTGTGGTGTGGAGGGTTTCGTCCTCGTCATCTGACCGCGACTCAAAGTGACGAGGTCCGTCCGAAAATTACCCTAGTGTTGCTTTACAACGGGACGTTTATATAACTAAACTATGATAATAGAACGTTAAAGCGATGCACTGTCTTGAACGATGCTTAAGAGGAGACATCCGAGAACAAAAGCTTAAATCATAGGTTCCCAACGTGGGTGATAACGCCCCCTTATGGGCTTTTGAATCTTTCAGTGGGGCGGTAAAAGACCCAGAGAAAATTAGGAGGCGTTGATATGGCACGGAGAAGATTAACCAAATATAGTCTAAAAAAGACTTAAAAAAATCCCGCTGATAATATCATTTCTATCACGTGTGCGAAAATTCACATATTTCGATAAGAGACTTCACTGTTGAGAGAAAGAGATGCCGCTCTGTGGCTGCATGCGCCAAAACTAGAATTCGCTGTCTTTAAATTTAAATAAAAATACTTTTAAATATAATTAAGTATGTGTTTTGATTGTTCTCTGAAACCATCGATTTATTTATTTAGAAAGCAATAGTTTATTATTTATTTGTATAATCGAAACCCCTGCCTGTACTTATAACATATGAGCTAAAACTTTTTTCCCACTTTTTTTTAAATAAAGAAGAAATTTAGTAGCGTTTCAATTCCAACAGTATTCTATAGTAATTTTTTTTAAAAAAAAATTTAAGTCTTGTTTTTACCATGCATTGTGTATGCTCTTATTTCCCTGGAATGGGAAGAAGGGCGGTATTGAAATATTCACTAGAAAAGGGGGCACTAGTTCAAAAAAGGTTGGGAATCTCTGGGTTAAATCATTATGACTAAGTTATACAAAATATTTAACTAAACACATAACAATTATTAATATCCACAGGCAGCTAGCTATCAATATTATAAAATGAAGTCCCCCCCCTCCTGTTTTTTTGAAATGCACTACCAAACGGTGCTAGCTGTATGGAATTGGAATATTATCAAATTACTGAAAGCGTAAGTGAGCGGTTCCTTCAAATGTTAAAATAGTTTTTATTATGAAGACTGCATATTTTTACAAAATAACTACCCTGGAAGCAAATGAAAAATCATTTATCATCGATTTATATATATATAAATAGTATAACTAAAATTAAGTAATTCGAAAAAATATTATTACGGCCTTATCAAACGGCAAAATATCGTTAGC
Organism: Argiope trifasciata; assembly: GCA_026543055.1. Taxonomy (NCBI): domain Eukaryota; kingdom Metazoa; phylum Arthropoda; class Arachnida; order Araneae; family Araneidae; genus Argiope; species Argiope trifasciata. The sequence continues at coordinate 48,780 of JAPMOQ010057169.1, read as the reverse complement.
AGTTTTTCGCTTCTACCCTCAAGAATCGGTCTAGCAAGTTTTTCGTCATCGGCAATTTTTTTAACCAGCTTGAAAATGCAGACGATAGTGACGGAAATATTGTCTGTAAACGAAATTCAACCAATCATGTGACACTTTGAAGTGACGTCACACAAGCGAAATCATTTTCTTTGTCGTTGCTGTAGAAAGTGCCGACGATATTCCGCCGTGTGATAAGGCCTCTTCATTAAAATATTCAAGCTGAACAGGCAACAAATTTTTAGAAATTTCTTAAACTTCTGGTATACCTTTTATATTAATAATGTATCACTGTTTCCGAGTGCCGTTACAGTATAGCCGGTAGGGCCCTGGTATAGCATTCGAGGAAGCAGAATTGGTTAGTGCTGTGTAGCTTTTTAAAAATTTGTTTTCTTTCTAAAATATTTCAAATTAGTTTTACAATTTAAAAACTTTTAATTAACGCGTTTTCATTTTTTATGCAAAAATAAATTTCTTTTATTGCATTTCTTGGATTAAAATTTAATTTTTAAAAGAATAATGATTAAAAATATGAAAATATGTTCTTCCAAATATTCAAAATTACTTAAATTAACAATTTATGAATGATTTTAATTAATGTGATTCTCCTTTTTGTATGGAAACGTTAATATATCTTCTCTTAATACCTGAATTATAATTTTTTACAAATTTAAGATATGAACGCATTTTCCATCAAGAATATTTAAATAAAATTACAAACAGTGTTAATTAATTCGTAATTCTTTTACCAAAAAAATATTATAAAAAATCTTTTTTAAAAATTAATGTTCATTCACCTAATACATGAATCATGATTATATTTTTAAGCAGGAAAAATAATTACCAACATAACTTAAATTATTATAAATATTTAACATAATTATTAACATCATAAAAGTATTTCGTCAATTTTGTATATTACATGAATCAAGATGTTAACTATCGTAAAAACATTGGAGACAAGATAGATATATTTCGACTACTTGTACTATTGATAGATAATGATTATAGAAAAGAGAAACTTTAAGCGAATTGATTGGAAAAAGAATTTTATTTATTTTTAAATGCGTCTTTTTACTTATTTTAAACTAGCCGCCTTTGGCGACCAGCTGGTTCGCCATGAGTAATGCGTTCTAAAATTTTCAATTACATCACATATTCATTAGCCTAGAAGTAATTCCGGGAATTGATTGGCCTGAAAGCAATATTTTCTTTAAGATGATGGACGAAAAGTTCTAAAAGAACACCTTTTCCTAATAATATTCTTGAATTTTATAAATCAGTCAGTTTTAACTATCGGTTATGCTTCCAAATATTAAAAATGTTTTTTTCGATGATGTTGCCAAAATATGAAATATGTTTTTTTTTTCAAAGAAAGCGAGAAAGGGAAAAAAGTATTAAATTAATGATACAGATATTGCAAACGATTACATAAATATGCCATTAAGTCCGGATTTCAATGCATATCCTGTCTAAATTCAATCAGGTTTACTGTAAATAAAGATAATTTATGGAATTAATGATACAGATATTGCAAACGATCATAGAATCATTTGCATTTATTTTTTAAAGAAAATATCACATTTTATATTTCTTTTATTTTATCCTGTCACTTGCTGACAGCTGCATTTCTGTAGATTTATTTTGCGATGATAATTTTTTTTTATTTGAACTTCCGGCATTCTTTTATTTTATCCAGTCACGTGATAAAAACATTGTTAAAATATTTCTTTAAAAATTCGTTAAAAATAGTTGCTTATGTTATAAATTTAAAAAACTGATACCGTTAGAAAGCTAATTTTTTTATCTTTAAATTGATGTAAAAATCATGTTTGTGTAATAATATTTTCGGAAGTTATAACGGAAAAACGTCGAAATATCGCTTAAATTTTAATTAATTCAAATTCTAATTAAAAATTCGAAAAAAGGGCTCCGTGGTGCACATTCCGAACCTCCAAGGTATGCATGTACCAAATTTGGTAGCTGTAGGTCCAACGGTCTGGCCTGTAGAGCGCCAACACACACACACACACACACATTGAGTTTTATTATAAGTATAGAAAAATTGTCTCTATTAAAAGGATCGATAATCGTAAGACGCATATATATCATGTTATTAAAAATTTGAACCATCTGCCTACACAGTCTGTAATTTAACACCTGCTATCTACTTTTTCGATTATCAATATCGACATTGTTTGATGATATTATTTTATTAATTGCAGCTAACAAATACGGTTTCGCCAAGTTGAAATAAAGAATTTGCCATAGTTAAAAACTTGATTAAAAACTTTTATAAATTAAAATTTATATATTATATTTAATTTATATATTATTTATTTATTAATTTATTTAATTAATATATTGTATTAATTTATTAATTATATAAATATTAATTAATATAAATATTAATTTAATAAAAACTTTATTAAAAACTTTTAATAATTTTTAATATAAAAATACCTATCAAATTGTTTTTTATGATTAAAATTATTTTAACACTTAATCTATACTTATAATAAAGCTCAATGTGCGTGTGTGTGTGTGTTGGCGCTCTACAGGTCTGAACATTTGACCTACAGCTACCAAATTTGGTACATGTATACCTTGGAGGTCGGAAATGTGTACCTCGGAGCCCTTTTTTCGAATTTTTAATTAGAATTAGAATTAATTAAAATTTAAGCGAAATTTCGACGTTTTTCCGCTATAACTTCTGAAATTATTATCGCATAAACATGATTTTTACATCAATTTAAAGATAAAAAAATTATATTTCTAATGGTATCAGTGTTTTAATGTAAAACTTAAGCTTCTACTTTTAACGAATCTTTAAAGAAATATTTTAACCATGTTTTTTTTGGCACATGACTGGATAAAATAAAATAAAACAATGCCGGAAGTTCAAATAAAAAAACAACAACTATCATCACATATCAAATCTAAAGAAATACAACTTTCAGCACGTGACTGGATAAAATAACATAAATATAAAATGTGATGCTCTTCTAAAAAAATGAATCTTCTAAAAAAATAAATGCAAGGCAATGGATTCTATGATCGTTTGCAATATATATATCACTAGCCGCCTTTGGCGACCAGCTGGTTCGCCATGAGTAATTCGTTCTAAAATTTTCAATTAAATCACATATTCATTAGTCTTGCAGTAATTCCGGGCATGTATTGGCCTGAAATAAATATTTTCTTTAAGATGATGCACGGAAAGTTCTAAAAGTACACCTTTTCCTAATAATATTCCTTAATTTTATAAATCAGTCAGTTTGAACCATCGGTTATGCTTCCAAAATATTAAAAAAAAATTTCGATGATGTTGCCAAAATATTAAATATTTTTTAAAGAAAGCGAGAAAGGGAAAAAAAGTATTAAATTAATGATACAGATATTGCAAACGATTACATAAATATGCCATTAAGTCGGGATTTCAATGCATATCCTGTCTATATTCAATCAGGTTTACCGTAAATAAAGAAAATTTATTGATATAGATATTGCAAAAGATTGTAGAAACCTTTGCTTTGCATTTATTTTTTAAAGAAAATATCACATTTTATATTTCTTTTATTTTATCCAGTCACGTGCTGAAAGTTGCATTTCTGTAGATTTATTTCGCGATAATAATTTTTTTTATTTGAACTTCCGGCATTCTTTTATTTTATCCTGTCACGTGATAAAAACATGGTTAAAATATTTCTTTAAAAATTCGTTAAAAATAGACGCGTATGTTATAAATTAAAAACACTAATACCATTAGAAAGCTAATTTTTTTATCTTCACATTGATATAAAAATCATACTTCTGCAATAATATTTTCGGAAGTTATAGCGGAAAAACGTCGAAATTTCGCTGAAATTTTAATTAATTCAAATTCTAATTTAAAATTCGAAAAAAGGGCTCCGAGGTGCACATTCCGGACCTCCAAGGTATACAAATACCAAATTTGGTAGATGTAGGTCCAACGGTCTGGCCTGTAGAGCGCCAACACACACACACACGCACACACACACACACATTGAGCTTTATTATAAGTATAGATTAATTCCATAAATTATCTTTCTTTACTGTAAACCTGATTGAATTTAGACAGGATATGCATTGAATTTCCGACTAATTCTCATATTTCTATAATCTTTTGTAATGATAGAGCTGGAATACTGATAGTGGGAGTGCAACCCTACTTTCGTGTAGGACAGAGTTTCCCAAACTTTTTTGTGTCGTAGACCCCTTGCCATGTTTTTCCGTATTGAATAGACCCCCTACTACCCGATATTGATTTCCTGTAAATTTTTAACTGTAGTGTACTGTTAAAAATTTAAACTTAAGTAAAAACACATGTTAATTTATACATTTATTAATTGAATTTAAATTTATACTACTCAAAATAAAATTTCGTATCTGTTATGTAAAATCTATGTAACATGAAAAAACATAAAATAAACTAACATAAGCAAAAAGTCAATATTTAGATTCGAACATGGCATCAGTCATCTATGGGCAAAATAAAATTATTTAAATAAGCTTACAGCTTACACAATTTTATAAACATATTTAAAAAAATTTTTACTTCATAGGTACTTTTATGAATAATGTAAATGTTTTGATATTATAAGATAGTATGATGTGAGTAAATAGGTACTATCAATGTATGTGTTGAGATTTACTATCGTGGATCCCCATTTTCATTTCATGGACCCCCAAATTTTTTTTCCGCTGACGTAGACCCCTTGCAGGTTGTCATAGACCCCTAGGGGTCGATATAGACCACTTTGGGAATCACTGGTGTAGGACAAGATAAAATCACGTGACTTTAGGACAGAATTTGTGTTAGCTGTAACCACATTCTCCCTTCCCCATTATATTTCAATAGCAGATTTTTCCCCGCTTCTAACTGTTGGAATTTAAAACTTATTTAGGTACAATTTTGATATACACCCCCAAAAATTACGCGTCAAATCTGGCACTCCCTACGGACTTTTTAGGGTTGCCTTTTAGGTAGGATTTATTATTTGTGTTTCGCGAGAATCAATCTTGGCAAGAAAAAAAAAGTCGCCAAAAGCAGGTATTTTGCTTGGCGAGAAAAAAAGTTGCCAAATTTCCAATTTGGAGGTGTATAACAAAGTAGTTCCCTTATTTAAGCCATGGTTACCTATTGCTGTACAATTGGATGCAAAGAAAAAGCTACTAAGGATAGTCCTGTATCATTTCATAGGTATTTACAGTCAACATATTCTGTTTATATCCATTTTAAGTCAATTTAAAATTTCCTAACATCGATCACTCAGTGATTTTGGTGTTATAACTCAATAATATTTCATAGTTAGGTTTAGTTATTGTATTGAATTTATTTAACATGTTACTAAGCTTCGTTTAAAATGATGTAACTGCGTTATATTTTGCTACTTACTTTATTTTAATCTCGAATGTGTTGCAAGCGCTTGGCGGGATTTTTTCTCGCCAATACAAGTCTTTACATAAACATTATTGACCGATTAGTAATTGTGTGTTTATTTTAATGCAAATAGAGTTCTTTAAAATTTCTAATATGTTGTTTCTTTTTAACCACAATTATTGTATTATATTGTGAACAATATTAAATCCAATCTAAATTTTGCAAAACAATTTTTTATGGCATAGTTACCTTATAGAACTATTTTCCTTAATAATGCTTTATTAATAAAGCGTACAATAAAATCTCAATATTTAATTACAAATATAAATTAATAATTAAAATATTTGTAATTTTTATCGTTTTTTGTTGTTGTTTTTGTTATTTTAATAAGCACTAGTTTAACTGTTAATATTCATTTTGTAAAAAATGTTCAATATTTATAATTTATATTGCAAATATGAATAAAAACATTATTTAAACAATTTTTTTAAAAAAAGACTTACGTCTCTTTAATAATCTGTTTTTAAAAAGCTGTTTTTTATCTGTTTGGGAGAATGATAGAAAGCATTTGAGCATCTAATGTAAAATCTTGAAATGGTTTTAGGCAAAGAAAAGAAATAAAATGTTTATTCAAAGACGAAAAATAATCACTTTTAACTATTGCACAAAAACAAAGTAAAAAATCTAAATATAATTTAACTCGAATACTTGTGTAATATATATATATAATATAAACTGTTTAGGAAATGAAATAGGATTTATTTTCATAGGATTTCCGGTCGGTTTAACTGGAAATGAAAACCGACTGGACCCATTGCCGGGAAGCAAAATGTTGCGCTGCAGTTTTTGAGTATGCCAACATTTGCGATATGGCGCCAAAGAGGTGTTCTTACTCCCATATTTTTCTAAAGTCACATGACTCATGTTGGATACACTTTTTGAGACAGGAAACAAGCTACTAGCTCCCTCCATTTATATATCAGCTCTATGTTTGTAATATCTGTAACATTAATTCAATAATTTTTCCCCTTTTTCGCTTTCTTTAAAAAACATATTAAACATTTTGGCAACATCACCGAAAAAAACATTTTTAATATTTTCGAAGCATAATCGATAAATTGCTAGAGCATTAAACTCAAAAAGTTTTTCCGAATAAAGTTACCGACTCTTTAACTACTAATAACTGAATCTTTTAACTTTAGCTATTTCTTAAATTTTGGCTAATGAATATGTGATTTAATTGAACATTTTAGTACGAATTACTCATGGCGAACCAGCTGGTCGCCAAAGGCGGCTAGTTAAATTATAATTCAAGAACTGTATGAATGAACATTATTATTTTTTCATACAAAAAGGATTTTCATATTAATTAAAACAATTGTTACATTTTATTTTTAATTTTAAATATTTGAAAGGCACATTCATATTTTTAATTGTTTTTTCTATAAATTAAATTATAATCCAAGAATTAAGAAAATAATGAAAAAAAATAAAACATGTAAAATTGTCTGTAAATTGACTTGAAATAGTTTCGTAAAAAAAAAAAAAAATGGCAGGGTGGGAAAACTAACCTAGGACGGAACTCGATCTTTTGAATGTTCGCCTTAAGGCCTTAAAACACGGCAAAATATCTTCGCCACTTTCCGTCAGCAAACGACAGCGAAAGTGACGTCACTTCAAAGTTTAACATGATTGGTTGAATTTCGTTTTCTGACAATATTTCCGACGACATTTTCGAACTAGTTAGAAAAAGTTATCGATTATGAAACTTGCTTGATTTCTTTTTGAGGGTAGAAACGGAAAAGTGCTGGCAAAATTTCACCGTCTGATAAGGCCTTAAAACTACCTCTACTGTAACGGCTATAGCGATACATTATTATTACATAAGCTATTCCGAAACTTTGAAAACATTTTCTCGAAATTCGTTGTCTATTCCTCTTTAATATTTAAATGAATGAATGTCCTAAAGGCATACTAACATTGCACTAAATCTCATTTCTTACTTAATTTTCCAGCACACGCTCTCTCTTTGTGAGACCTACTCATTATGAAAAAATAAAGCTTGAATTCATATTTCCATCATGGCGGAGTAAAAATTCGGGATACAAATCTGTAGAACATTGAAAAAGATTTGAATTTCTTTTCAGCAGTGAAATAAATTATGGTATCACAGTGAAATAAATGAAGTCTTCAGATATTTTTAAAATAGTGGGAGTGGTGTTTCAAAAATTTCCTTGCACACTCTGTATTCAACATGTTATTTCATAGAGTTTGTGGTGATATCTTAATAAGACAGATAACATCTACGGGACACGAGAATGCTTTTCCCCTGTGGTTATGTTACTGGCCTTTAAACCCAAAGGTCCCGGGTTCTACTCTGAGCCAACATTTCACCTTCCACAATGGTGACCTCGAACAATGAACCTT